>VDFB02000003.1:80678374-80713565 GCA_007258455.2 Sequoia sempervirens | reverse complement strand
TATATATATGTATGTGTGTGTGTGTGCGTGTATGTATATGTATGTATAAATAAGTTGTCATATGATAATTAATATATTGATTTGTAATATAAACAACATTCAGTTTATAATATATATATATATACACATGTATATATTATGGTTAAAGCAAAAGAATATTTTTGTCTTTATAATTAATTGATTATATGTTAGATAAATAAATTGGGAAATTACATAGGGAAAAATGATTTACTTATAATCAGTTAAATTGAAGGATTTTGTGATTAGCTTTAGTTTAAATAAGTAAATTGGATTGTCTTTTTTGCTAAATAATGAATGTTGATTACTTTCAAATTATTTAATAGTTGATTTGTAAATACATTATGTAATTAGTTATTTAGCATAATCGTAATCGTGGAAAATGACCCAGTTAGGTGAATTAAGTGGTTAAGTAATGAGTTATATGAAATGTGAAAATAATGTCTATTTCATGGTTGTAATGTTTGAGTGATTGCTTGTATTGAATATTGTGTTTGATTTTGGATTTGGGGTGATTTTGGTGATTGTTTAAAAGTGGGAGTCATTTGTGTAAAATTGTAAGGTTGGCTTCCAGAGGCTTAGGAGGGAATATTTTTGTATGCATGGCTCTTGTGATGGTTTCATTTTGGAAAGTGGTTTGGCAATGTTTTGAGTTATGTGCAAGAGACCTTCAATGCTTTGCACTATGTATAGATTCTTGTGATTGTGATAAATGTGCAAGAGGATCAATGCCTTGCACTGTGTATGGATTCTTGTGATTATGTTAAGTGTGCAAGATGGGAAATGCCTTGCACTGTATTTGGATTCATGTGAATTATGTTGAGTATGCAAGATGGTAAATTCCTTGCTTGATGTGTAGGGTCTACTAGTTGCAAGTAGGTGGAGTGGCTCTCAATGGGGGTCAGAACCCAAAATGGTGTCCAGGATAACCCATTGGAGAGTTTCTTAATCCAATGATAACCTTAATAATGGATTAAGGGGAAGGGTAGATTTCAGATTAATCAATATAATAATATGCCTCACTCATGGCTCAAGTACTCGTTTAGGCTTAAGTGAGATGGGAAGGCCTGGAATGGAAAGACCAACTGCCTTGTCCTCATGAAAGGCATGTTGATTCCGCATGAGTTTGTATGGGGGTCAAAAATTGGTAGAGGCTACCAAGATAACCTAAGATGGGGGTCAGGGCCTAGGAAGATCTACTAGGATAACCCATATCAATCTATATGATGACACTCTTCCCTATTGTAGTCTAGCATTCCCTAGCTGTGTTTTCTCCTTCTATTGTGTGAATGCCTCTGGAAGTGATGTATGTTTTGTATGTGAAGTTGGTATTGTTAGCAGTGTTGTGATGGAGTCATGCATATCCCTTTTATGTTAGCCTATTTTCTTCTTGATTGTATGTATGATGTGGGTCCTTGTGTTATCTCCTAGCACAGGGGGTGGAACTTAGGGTTCCACATGGTCGGGAGGTTGGTTCTTTTTCCTCCATTGGGTATTCTTGCTGCATGTTCGTGTGTGTGGAGATTTTTCTTGTGTTAGGGACTCCAGTTCCTATTCTAGTTCAAGAATACAACCTTTCTGTGTATATGCCTTGGATTATATATCAGTTGTACCTCATGTTGAAATTTGATATATTCTTCCCACATGTACTTAGGGAAGCATTGATGTAAATATTGTAATGTTGTAACAGATATTGATTTACTCTCTTGTAATGGATATTGTAAAATGATGTATCTTGCATATATACTAGTTGGTTAGAAATGTTTTTATTCAATGTTGATTATTATTTGACATTTTATAGAAGTAAATAATGTAGAAACATTTAATGTGGTGCTTTCAATGAACCTAGCATACATTAGATGTCATGCCCAAAAAATTTGCTAGAAAAATCCAACAATTTTTTTTTTAAAACAAGCACTAAACTAATTAACATGATGAGCGCATGAGGTGTAACACTAAACATGATTTTGGTTGAACACCTTCACAAGGGCCTAACTAAATTTAGAGCTCAAGTTAGGAATGAGCATAGATGGGTGCACCAAGCCCATCACACACATCCTAAAGTCAAATTATGAAATTCTTGCCACTACTTAGATCTTAAGGTATTGAGTGCAAGCCATATGTAAACAGGAACAAATGTCAACATTTCTCCTTGAGGAAATTTATTGAATCCTATTGTAAATGTGTTTAATAGCTATAAGACATATGTACATGGAGTACATATTAGTTTCATCATTAGAGTTGAAAGAGGACAAGGGTGAGATCTCCTTATATGTACATATGATTCAAGACTTACTACGAGTAAGTAGGAGACCCTGAATAAGGGTATGCCCTTGACATTCTCATGATAATAACATGTTTATTTAAACTTGGCTCGATCATTTACTAATAATAGTATCACTAGGTCATTTTAATAATGTTGAATATTGGTACTAGAACATTATTATCTAAACATAGTTAATCTTAGACAATGGCATAACTAACAATATTACTCTTGGTATTCATAGCACCACTTATTTGTAATTAGTGATCCACATGACGTGAATATAGTCTACTAATGTTTAGCTACCAAATCCTCTTTCAATATATAGATTACTATCTATGCATTACAATTAATTAAATAAAATTAATTTAATACTTAACTATTATTTTTATTTTTATATTAACACTTTAAAACATCATTAACTATTAATTTATATATATCACCATTGGAAACTTTAAATATTTTCTTTTCTATAAGAAAATAAATAAATCACCAGTTAAAATTATTAACCTTAAAATTCTCACATTATAAAAATAACACAAGTCAATCGAATAGTCTAGCTTTCCATCTTTAATTTTTAAAAAAAATGTAATTATTTAACTTAAAAAAACATGTATACTTTTTTGAAACTAATAATTCAAATGATTCCATATTTCCTTAATAAATTAGAATTCTCACTTTTATAAAAATAACACCAATTAATAGAATATTGTAATTTTCCTTTTTTTTTAAATTAAAAATCATAACTATTTAACTTCTAAAAAAAATGTTTCTTTTTAACTACATTATGGAATGAATAAATGGAAAGACTCCATATTATCTTTCCAATCCTTTATGTTTTTTCTAATATTAAGAGTTACTTGTTATTACTTTTTTTTTTATATATATATAAATTAGGGAAAGTAGGGATATGTAGAGCCTTTTAAATTTAGCTTTTTCAACATGAATAAATAGAAAGCCTAAAATTTAGCATGGAGAAAGAGAACGATTTAACTTTTTCAAAATGAATAAATAAAAATTCTCTAAAATAAGTGGATGAGATGGGACAGGTGATCAGTCAGTCTGTGGCTCCCTCAATGTTCTGTGAGACCTCATGGTTCTCAGATTAAAATATGCTATTTTCTTATAGCGGTAATACTATTCACTAAATTTATAAAACTAGAGCTGAGTACCATTCTTCCCAATGCTCATACTGTAAATTGATGTTCTTAATTGTCCTTGTGCTTGAAATGATAAAGAGATAGACTTAAAAGTGACTTAGAGAGCCTATGTTTGCAGCTTATTCAATCTGCTACATCAACTAGAATGAGCCACTTCAATGGTATTAAGCTAGCAATGGTTTTCTTGCTAGATTTTTCCCACACTGTAGAGCAGTCAAATCAAGTCACTTAACTCCAAGGATATCAATCGGGGAAAAAATAGAGATCTGCTCAGACTGCCTTGAGCATGATGAAAGCATACAGATGGTCTTTTCAAAGAAGGAAAATAGAGAGGTGTTCTGACCAACTATGAAGGCTGAATTTTTTATTTTATTTTTATTTTTCCCCATTATTGATGGCACTTAAATCACATTAACACTTCCTCCCCTACACCTGACCACCCACCCTGTTGTGCAATTACTATGATTGTGTGAAAGATTAACTTTGATAGTTCCATACATTTCATACCTACTCCTAGATTACATTACCAATGCATTGACGTGACTTTTCTAACATTAACTCCTACAATTACTGCACAGTCATACTCCTTAGTGAGCAAGCACAACTAAATGGCACAATTATCTCAAAATCATGAAGTAAGCTACTTGCCAAGGTTGTAGTGCTTTATTTTTATTTATTTACTCATTTATCTTTATTTATGAATGACTCTGTGCAACATAAATTAGTTTTAAGAGAACAAAGAGTTGGCAAAGGTCAAGGACAACCGCTAGTAGGGGTTCGAAGGAGATGAAACATTGTTGCATTTGGATCTGCAGGAGGGGTCGCTCAAGATTAATTGATATATGATAGAAAGAGAAAGAAACGATAGTGGTGAATGATTAATATCCTTATATTGTCGTTAATTTCTTCTTCCTTATTAATAGAACCTCTCAGTCCTCTTTCCTCATACCAGATTGCATTGTTTAGTTGAGGCGTTCTTCTTGATGAATATGGATTTCTTCCCTACTCTTCTTTAGACTAGAATAGGTCTGGAAAGACGTGAGATTTTGGGAGATTATTTGTAGCCACCCAATGATGGCATGTTATGAATGAATAGTATGGGTTTTGGTACAAAACAATATTGTGGCTCAGTTGTGAAGTGGTTTTCTTTCATTCCAACATGCAGGCTAGTTGGGTATGGTGGAGAATAAAAAGAGGTGTTATTTTGGTCATGAATCCATTCATCTAATACGTGATATTAGTCATGGTTTTATATATATTCATTTATCCCTACTTTAAGCATCTTATTTACTGATTTTATCTTAGTTATATGGTGTTAAATTCAACGCTACAGATAAAATAGTTTGCTACAAGATCTAGCCTAAATATATATATATATTTTGAAGCTGCAATGTGGACTAAAGTACCCAGCTTCAACCAGTATTATCACAGAGTTGTTTAATACAGTCGTATCATTTTGAATCAGACCAACATGCTTAGCAGCCAACAATAATGCTTTTGTCCATCCAACCCAATTCTTTTGTTTTTCTTCATTGAAAGGAACTCTACTACAACATATATAGTTACAAAATGGGTTGAAATGAGAAGATAACCATTTTATTTATTTATTTATTTTGCTGCTACAGAGTTATGGTATTATCACTAAAAATATGATTAATGCATCTCCTTTTTACACTTTTATAGAGTACTTATTATGTTCATCACAATGAGATACAAATGCAAAGTATAAGCTTCCAATATTGCAGCAATGTATATAAATGTAATGAAAAAAAAATAAGCCAATGAATAAGATTCTACCCTCTTCCATTTTATTTTATCTTTGTTTTTATTAATCTTCATTTTAACGAGATGCTAAACTTTCATTATTACCACAATACTCATAAATTAAATACATAACATGCCACAATTTTAGACTCTCACATTCCATATTTTTCTTCTAAAACAAAATACCAACTTTTAACATTACAACGTTGTTTAAAATACAATAAATATACACAAATGAATAAGGCATGCTCTTTTCATTTAAACAATACATTAACCTTCAATAAACAATGCCTAGGGATGCAATTAAAACACACAAATAACTAGTGTTTGTTCTCCACCCTACCATAATGGCGTCATGGAGCCTCATGGGCTCTTGCCATACCCCCGAGCAAGAAATCTATTAACTCCAAGATGATGGATGGAGTTTTCTCAAATTTTACCAATAAGATCAAGACAACATGACATCAAATTTCATACATATATACTCTCCACTCACTAGACTCAACAAGATCCACCCAACAGCTTATCATCCTAAAACAAAGTAAACAAGGATGAGGAAGCTAGGGAAAACTTATCTTTTTGTTTAGATGAGGGGATTGAGTTCTTCCATCAACTTTTCCTCTCCAAGCTAAACTATCTTGAGCACCATATTCTAAGATGGAGACTCCTCTCCTCTTCTCCTCTTCTCTCCAATCTATACCAAAGTTCTCCAAAAGGAGAAGTGGGTAACACCCCACTCATTCTTCCTCTCCAAATATATAGAAGTTTCCCCAATTGCAACTCTTGGATGGGAAGGTGTGGAGTGTACCTCTCCCCATCAATGAAGGTCATTTCCCCATTAATGAGAACATGTATTTGGGCAACCACACAATATTTCAACCCCATCCTCTTTTCAAAATTCGTCACTCTCTATTATAAGATCCTTTTAGGGGTCAAATCATGTTGTGGGGGCACTATTGTATGCCAACTTGACCCCTACTACCATGGTATAGACCCTAGGGGTTTATTTTTGCACCATAACCCAAAAATTTGACCAATAACTCTCATTAAAAGCCCACTCAAGGTTCCATCCAAGTTTCAAACTTAGCTATGGGTTTCCATGACCTAATCCCCACTTACACCTCACATGAATCACAACTAAATGACCTCACAACCTTAGTCTTCCAGTACATTAACTCTACTTGTTTCTAGGACCCAAATTGTATAAAAAAAATTTCCTCCAAAATGAAGTATTTTGATTTTCTCTTGATGGTTCTCCCCTCTCATGCTAACATCATTACCTTCCTACACATTACCAACATGATCGTAAGTAACACTTATATATATCACATTAATCTGTTAACTGGATATTCCATTAAAATTTCAATTTGTATTCCACATTATACAAGTGCATTCCACCTTCATGTAGAGACGATAAAACATAATGCCAAACTGAAATGCAAGAATATTTCCTAAATATCACCTTATTCATCATCCACCATATATCTAACCATTAATTCAAGAGAAGCATATAACAAATTAGGATGGTACTAAGTACATACAAGGTGGGGTCTTACATTAGATAACTCATGCCATCTGATAAGTTAATGAAAATATTTCTAGCTCTCTTGATTACATGTTTTGTGAGTAGCACAGTTGAGGAACCTTAGAGGACCTAGGTTTAGATTATTATATCATGCAATCTATTGTTATTTCTTTTTTTTTTAAATGTTCCATTAATGTGACATAGTTAGTGTTGTCCTTTGGGGTTCCTTGGTAGCGCGTAACACATGATGGAAAGAGAAACAAGTATCGAGAGCAAGGAAATTATGACACAATGGAATGCAAAAGAAACTTGAGTGAGTAGGAGGTACATCATGCTGTTAATTGAAAGTAGTCATTTATTGTTTTAAAAATCAATTCATTTCTATCTTGACTCTTAACTAAACGATACTGTTAGTTATTTCCTTAAATTAATGTATTATGTTATTGTTAAAAAATTGCAAAGTAGTCAAGGTTGATGTAGATTAGTTAGGTTGTGTTGTGTCCATCAAGTGTTTAAAAATTGGGCATGACATCTTTTAAGGTCAGTCTTGCCAAAATATGAAAGAAAATCAAGTCTTTTGAAAGTTCCATTAAATCTTAATTACCAGCTTACAACATCCAAACCTAAATAGTATTTTGCTAATAAATTATAGGAGAGAACAAACACCTAAAATAAGACTTTGTAAGCTTTTGATATTGCATGAAATAATATATACAACAAATATTAATATCATGCTCTACTACCCACGTGGTTGTATTTTGGGGCCTTAGCAATTACAAAAGCTTGTTTTATATTTAGTAAGCATAGTCCATACACATGTCCCCTTGATTGAATAATTAAATTATAAATGCAACCTCACAAAACTGAGGTAAGCTATGGTTTAGAAAATAAATAATTTTATTTTTGATGTAGATAAGTACTTTACAATTTGGAAATATTGATATGGTACAATTACAATTGCAATTGCATGTCCCCATTATTTAAGTTTTATCTCGAAATATCAATATCGTACAATTACAATTATTTGGATTTTATTCTTTGATACGACAGTATACTTGTTTTAAAAATGTTGTCAACTAATTTATCATAAATATTATACTTAGTCATATCAATATCAAAATATTATAAATATTTGAAAATTAGAGTGTATTGAAAATTCAAAACAATATAAAATATCTCGTATTAGTGTCTAAAAATGTTGTCAACTAATTTATCATAAATATTATACTTAGTCATATCAATATCAAAATATTATAAATATTTGAAAATTAGAGTGTATTGAAAATTCAAAACAATATAAAATATCTCGTATTAGTGTCTGAAAAATATTTAACTGCGTACTTATTTTTAGACACAAAATTGGAGAGACACACATATCAATATTATTATGAAATAGTAACTATTATTGCACATATTTAGTAATAATTACTTATTACATATAGTTAGTACATTGATCAATACAAACTATGATATAAAGGATTAGTTATATGTTTATATTATTACATATTAATGATAACAGATTTCCACAATCGATGAAGATTATTGCTAAAAAAAAATTGCATTCGCTTGTGTCATATTATTGCATATTTCTTACAATATTGAATATAAATTTAGAAAAGAATGATAAATAGAAAAATATAGAATTTTGAAAGAAGTTTCTAGATTCATTTTAGAAATATTGTAAAACAAAATATAAAAACAATCACATTTTGTGGTTTTTCAAAACAAAGACAATGTATCTTGACATTGTTTAAAAAAACTATATATTTTTATAACTGGTGTTGGTAAATCGATATTAAAAAAGAAGACTAAAACTTGTAAATAACTATATTCTATTTTTTATAAATATTATACTTAGTCTTATCTGTTAATATTATAAACTATGATATCTAATAAAGAGGGAAATTAAAGTCAACTGAAAATTTGAAAGAATATCAAAATATTAGGTATTGTCATGAACTAATATTTAATTATGTACTTATTTTTAGACAAAAATTGAACAGACATACAAATCAATATAATGAAATATATTAAATATTATTACATATTTAGTAATGAATAACTATTACATATAGTTATTATAACTATTCATAAATATAAACTATGATATAGGGGATTATCTGTATGTTTATATTATTACATATTTCTTACAATACTAAATATAAAATTAGAAAATAATGATAAATACAAAAATATAGAATTTCAAAACAAGTTTCTAGATTCATTTTAGAAATATTCTAAAACAAAATACAAAATCAATCATATTTTATAGTTTTTCAAACAAGAGATAATGTATCTTGATTTTTCTGAAAAAACTAGATATTTTTATAATTGATGTTGGTAAATTGATATTAAAAAAGATTCTAAAAATTACAAATAACTATGTTCTATTTCTTTCCAAAAAATGTAAATAATTCTATTACAAAGAATATATAATCCAAGTCTAAGATTTTATATATCAGATACGTTACTTCAATATACAAAACATTGTAGAGAGGATATATTAGATAGATCAATTTATTTCATTACAGTTTAGAAATACATTCTGAATAGTAAAACAAAAGAAATAATACAAATTTTGAAAAATATTGCATTGAATGGTAGCAATGTAAAATATGATTTACAACTAAAAATTGTTATTCAATAAACATTTACTGAATGAAAGGAAAAACTAACCCAATGCAAAGAAAATTGAGTTATAATTTATAAACAACTTTAATTTACTTTATAGACAATAAAATTATCTCTCAATCCTCGTAAAAAGTAGATAATAGTTTTTAAAATGAATTTAACAGGCTTAAATTATTGGATGGACTATAAAACTATTAACAATATTACAATGATAGTTAATTTATGTCATCATTTTGTATTCTGTAATTCACATACAAAAAAGAAAAAACTAACAGTGCAGAATAATTTCCTGTTTAAGTGCACGAAATTTTTGTTTAGCTTCCTTTTTAGCCTTTCCCAAATAGTCCACATAGCTAACTCCATCAATTTCCATGGAAGAAGTAAATGTAAAATGATCACAGAAAGCAATTGAATTAAAAAGCATGATAATAACAACTTTCTAATTATTTACTCTGAGTTTTCTACTGTATTGCTCAAAACATATGAGAAAAGTGCAAACCAAAGTAATTATTATTGCTATTCTATGAACGGTAATAAATCTAGTACTATTTTGGATTGCTCTTGTATATTTTTCTTTATTTCTTGAGTAGTGTCTCTCATGTCCGAGTTAACTATATTTTTTAATAATTAATAATTACTTTGTAAGGTTGTAATTGATCTTATTTGTCTCGACCTATGTAAGGAAGGTATAAATAATGAAAACAATATCGGTCTCGAAAAATATGTACATGTATGTATTAATTCTTGATCATTCTTGATATTTTTTCACTAAATAGTTGTCACATTTGAGTTCCATGGTCTTTTTCAAGAAAACAAGTACAAGTACAATTGGTTGAATAAAAATTTATAAAAAGCATGAATGAGACAACTTTCTCTATTATGGATTTTAAATACTACATTAGAACTTTGTCTTGTGGATTTGGGAACATGTAAATATTGTCTGTACCTACCTTCCCTTGGAGTGTTGAGTATTCAGTTGTTCTACAAGGTCAGTTAGAGAGTTGTATGTTTGTGGCAGTGTGGCTAGTTGCACAACACAATAGTATTCTCAGTTGTAGGTGGTTGTGACAGTGTTGCTAAATATTCTAATGATGTTGGAATATTCCAAGATGTTGTGTGATGTTGCTACGTGGTCTATAGGATGTTTCTAGGCCTGGTGAAGAGTGAATTCATTTTTTTTAGCATTAATACATGTTGGGCCGACTTGACATGTTAGCTCTAATTGTGGAGATGGTTTATTGTTTGTGGAAGCGTGGTGTAGCATGTTGGTGTAGATTTGGGTCTTGTTAACCCTTGGTTTGGTATGCCTTCACTTATTTCCATCACGGAAGTGTTTGGTATCAACCTATTTGTACGTTGCATGTTTGAAGTACATACGTTTCATTGAGGCCAACCTGAAGAAGGTTTCTGAGGTCACAAAGAATATATTTAAGCAAGGTTAATTGTTAGAGATGAATGTGGTGTGTAGTGTTATGAATGATGATGTAAATGTAATAAATTGTTGTGATTTGAGTGTGATCTTAAATTCCTAAGGCTACCAAAAGCAATAACTAGAAGGTGTCTACATTTTCAACGTACTTGAAGTTGTTCGAGGTAGTGAGTTGAAGGTTGCAGATGGTGTAGAGTTGCTTTGGTGGATCTTCATGTTGCTTTGGGGTATTGAACCTCCTTGTAACAATCTTCTTCTATTCTCTTTTATTTTGGACAGTGAGTCCTTTAGGTAGTGAGCCCTTGGCAATGAGCCATTCTTTTCTTCTGGGCAGTGAACCCTTCCGACAATGAGCCTTTTGTAATCAATGTTGTTATTCATATATATGAGTTAATCCTCACCATGGTTTTTACCTAATTAGGGTTTTCCATGTAATGTTCTATGGTGTATGGTTGTGAATGTGTTTATGTTTCATTAGTTTGCATTCATTTTGATTCTTAATAAGGGTTTAAAGGTTAATGACGGTTTAAATGTTTTAATGTACAACTGATTCACTCCCTTCTCAGTTGACTTTTGCATCTGTTACTGATGGATTAGTATGGATTAACTACACTTGATCCATGAGGAATTGAAGTGTGATTTAGCCACTAAACCTCATTCCTAATAAAATCATTCAATGTAAATCAAAGTGGAAGTTATTAAAACTTAACATGTTAAAGTATGTAAAAGCTTTTGAAATACCTAATCTAACCCATTGAAACTTATTCTATTGGGGGATTGGTGTCCTGTTGATGTGAAACGACGACCCTTTCCCAATCTTGTGGGTAAATGAGCTTGTTTTGATTGATTCTATTGAAGATAATCATCAAAATTGATGAAAGATGTGTATGAAAACATGATTTAAAGCTAAATTAGCATGATGCAACCTATTTTAACATGATATTGATTAATATGATTGATTTTGATCAATGCACAACTAATCTAAATGAAGTTTAAACTAAAAAAATTCAAACCCTAATTATCAAATAAGTTAAATATATGCATCTATGTTATCATGGAAGCCATTAATGGAAGTTAAGCTAATTAATGCAAGTAATTAAGCTAAAATGATACTAAATAAATGCTAAATATGAGTGTGAGTGTGAGTGTGAGTGATTTCAACATCATGATTTTTCTTTGAAAAAGATGGATGATGGATCCATTTGTCTCCAAATAGTGAACTATTTATAGGAAAGCAAATGAGAAATGAAGGGCTAAGATCAAAAAAGCTAATCAACGGTCAAGGATGGAGGAAATTGGAGGCATGGATCATGGATTCTCATCAACGGGTGAGAATGCAAGATGAGATTTAATCAAGGGTTCTCATTCTTTCCAAACAAGCACACTTTTGACTTGTAAAAAAGGTAAAAAGTTAACTTGCTCAAGAGGTTTCAAGTTTAGCTTGCTCAAGAAGCCAAGTGAGAATATTCCCTTTTTCAAATGATTGGAGGAGAGAGAATATTCTTTGGAATATTTTCATGGGTGAGGAAAAGAATATTTAATTAATTAGAACTAAATTAAATTGTGCAAAGGAGGAATATTCTTTTGGAATATTCCTTTGCAAGTGGGAGGAATTAGATTAGTTAAATAATTGTTAATTAAACAAGGTTTAATCATACAGTTAGGGGATTTAGAAGAATCTAAAGAAATATTCATTAAATTAAAGGATTTAATGAATGGGGAAAGGTGAAATGACATTTAATTAAATAACTTAGGGTTATTTAATTAAATAAGAAGACTTAGGTAATTAAATTAAATGGTTTGATTTATTTAATTCAATGAGATGAAATATTAGCATGAAAGGGGGTGAATTAACCCAATTTGATAAATTAGATTAATAGGTGAAAATGATGCAATTAATTAAATAGCTAGGCTAATTTAATCAATTAAGCAAAAAGAGGATGGGTTTGAAGAGGAAATGATGTTAGTTAGCCAATATGATCCATCGAGACATTTTTAAGTGTCTACATTTTGTCCCTCTTTGAAGTAATGTACTCATTGCAATGGTTCAAAGATTGATGTTGATTTCGATGTTGATTTTGATGCTGATGATGTTGCAAAAACAAATATTGATGATCTCTTTGAGATATTGATAACCAAGCTATAGCTGATTGATATGATTGATTGATTGATAACATTGTTGAGGATTCATGACAACAATGCAAGGATTATGTTGAATAACACGAGGATCGATAGGGAATGATATATCCCAATGATGGTTTATTTGATAGATTGATCAAGATTTGCTAGCAAGGCTAGGAACAAAATTTGTTAGATGATTTGATATTGATATGATCGAAAGATGGTTGGTTTCCCCCTCAAGAGAGAAATTGGAGAATAAAGTGTTCTAATCAAGCTCATAATAGGTGAAAATCATACTTATGCTTGAAATGCTTGAGATTTTAGGTTGCTTTTGAATCAAAGAGCTGTAACTTTTTAGATTGTTGAGTTGAAGATGATATAGATGCCCCATTGTGCCCCAATGGAAGAGGGATTTTTGGCGAGCTAGCTTAGATATTGATGTAAACAAATTTCATGATGTATAGATAGTCATTGGCTATGGGTAGCCTCATGTATATTTTGATATATCACACATATTCGATACTTGGATAGAATTGTTAGTAAAGATAGAAGAATAAGAAAAATAAGATGAATGGATTGACCATTTGATTTTGAGATTGATTCAAAAATTCAGACAATTCCATGATCCACTGAGACTTTATTAGAGATGGTGATGAGAAATGCATGATGATAATTTTCTCATATTTGGGATTGGGATTTTCCATCATTCCTTATTGTTTGATATAACACATAGATACGATGCATCAAGGTATTAATAACCAGGACAACATTGTACCTAGTGTAATGGACTTTGACTCTACAAACAGATAGGATAGTTCTTGTTCACATCTTGACATACAAAAACTTTCTTGGAATGTAAGTCAAAAGCTTTGAATATATTAGACCAAAGCATATACAATATTCAACAACGTACTCTGAACAACTTCACTACATACAACTAAGCAAGTATACGCCAAGATTATTTTACAAGAATACCCACAAGCACAACAAATGAAAGATAATGATCGATGCCCCATTCCTTTCTCTCTAAATTTTTTTGATAGACATCATCGAGAGGTCCTCAGAATGGGTCATTAAGATAAATCATAAGAAAAGATCAAAGATAAATAGTCAGTGTTATCTATATCTCTTGTCAATTTATTTTAGCTAAGGTGATTTTTGATACTGATGTCCATCGTAGGAAGGATACATCCTAAGACATGTTGATCAGATGGTTTGATGTAGGATGATGATGCTAATGATAAGTCATTGATATAAACTTTAATGACACGTTTACCTATGATTTAGACTTCAGATTTTGACACTTAGGTTTTCACTTTACGATTTGCTATACTTGCTTTCTTTTTGTTTTGCCAAAGGTTGAAGATGGTGATTGATTTATTATGGGTGAAATTTTATTGCAGGTGAAAGCGAGATGGGATGGGTGGTTTTGGGGTTTTTTGGAATATTTCAATGTTTTTGGTATTTTGAAATGTTTTGAGATTGTTTTTGGTCCTTTTGAAAGTTTATGTGAATATTTTGGTTTTCGGTTATTTGAGGTTGCTTAGGGTTTTTGAATGTTTTCTAATGTTTTTGGATTTTCAATTTTTGACTATTTTTGTGTTTTTTGAGATATTTGAATGTTCAGAGATTTTTGATATTTGAATTTTTTTGTGGGATTTTATGATATTTGGATGTTTAGGGATTTTTCAAGTTTCAACCAAGAACCTAACCTAAAGGACCTATCCTAGGGGCCTCGAGGGCCAATCCAAGATAAGCCTTGCCTAATTTATACATGTAGAGACCACGTACTTCGACAATAGGGTACTGTTTTTGTATTTTCGATGTTTGACCTTTTTAGGGTTTTGATGTGTTTTGAATGTTTTGGATTTTTCCTTTACAATTTTTTGAGTTTTTTTGGATTTTAGTTGTACAAGATTTGAATGTTTTTGGATTTTTTGATGAACGTTTTACAAATATTTTTGGGATTTTGATGGGATTTTGAGGCAAATGATACCTAGATCATGATGTCGATGTCATGTTAAGGGGTATAATACATGGATCAAGAGTTATTTGAAAACAAAAGTGCAATAACTTTCCCCCAATGTCTAGCAATTATTCATAATGCAATGGATAACCAAGATAGGTAATGTATATGCAAAGAGTTTAACAGAGTTTTATCATGCTAGATAGAGGCTATGGTACTTCACGAGATAAAATGGTAAAGATCTTGTCAAAAGTTTCCCATGAGTAAAGTTGAAGTATACATCGAATCTTTGTTAAGATCAAGATAAAGAGGAATATCTGGATAAAAGCTGGATTTAGATGGATGGTAGGAACATTGGATTTATCATGACAAGGATGAGATGCTTCTATTTGAGAAGGATCATATAGATGCTTGATTCTAATCATGATGCCTATTTACCGGGTTTTCATCATAGTACTTGCCTAAAGGCCACCGTAGTCATTTTCATTGGAGGACAATTTTATTTTTACTATTTTCTTGATTTTTTTATTTTTTTTATTTTTGGAAGTTTTAACCTCATGTTGAACCATCTGGTGGTACTTATGTAGAGGCCACTATCATAACGTTCCAATGATACCCTACTTCAAAAAGCTGCTTTGCTAAGACATGAGCACTTGGATGCAATTTTGAAGAACTTTGATCTGCCTCATGGATACCAGAATTAACCTTGTGTATGTGTGCACATCACGATATGGTACTTTCATAATCCTTATGATGAAGGGTAGCTTCCAACACATGGTCAATATGAGAATTGGATATTGTGCATGGAGTGTATGGTGACATGTATGAAGGAATATGAAATATATTGGTTGATGGTTTGGAACCTTTGACTCTCCAAACTTGGGAAGATGAGCAATGATGGGTGGGAATGAAGGTTTTCATGGAATTAGGACCAGCCACTAGATATACTTTGTTCCTATCTTGAGAAGCTTGCTTTTGTATTTTAGGACTCTTTTGATGGATACATTTCCCTTTTTGACTTTTCCCCATAGTTTCTTTGACTAATGAAGTTTTTGAGGGATGATTTTCTTTAATTTTCTTTGGTATCCATTTGTACTTGACATGTCCTTTTTGCTTTATTGCTTCATTTTCTTTGATGATCTTCACCTTGCTTTGATAGGAATTCTTCTTTTTATGTTGGTCCCAATTTGCATATGAGATGATGGGTGAATACCAACTCAATATATGGCTAGTCGTAGCATTAATAGTATTTCATCATAAGGATCCTTCGTGCCCCATATTTTGATGTTTGTTGTAGATAAGATTTCTCGAACATTGTGAAGGTAAATTATCAATACCTAATCCTTTTCCCTAATAATGTATCCTCTGATCCATAGCCACTGAATATGACTTGTTGTGAACACATGATATTGCTATGGGCACCTGATGTTTAGGAATATGTACTATTTTCTTTGGTTCTATGACATCATTATCTATTGATACTACTTTAAAAGATGTTGATGCTGACTCAAAAGATGTCAATGATGCACAATCAAGTGTTGTAAGAATCAAGAATCTTGACTGTTGCTTGCTCTTGTGTAGGAATATTAGGAGTGGGAGACTCATGTTTCGGATGAAGAATGTCTATATGTCCATCTGAAAGAAACATCTCAGGGGTGATATCGAGGACATCTTTGGAGTTTAAAATTGTTTGGAAGATGTCAGTTAGCTCTTGGTGAAACTCTGGGGATAGGGGTTCTTTATCCCGACTTGATTCGAAGTAGCTTTCATTATCCTCAAGAGCCTCCTCTTAGCATGATCCTTGGGTAGATGATAGATCATCGGTAAAAGACTCTTCACAACAGTCCGTAGGTATGGGTGCAGTAAGGGATATTTCTTGCTCTTTTGAAATTTCTTCAATATGCCCAATCATTGAGTCATATGTGGGAGAGATATCACAATATGATATCCACTTGATGTCATTATGGTATAAAATATTGCTAAACATTGTTGATGGTTTTGGACTTTGTTTTAAAATAGCATCTTGATGTGTGTTTGATTCCTCATGTTGTGATGAATAAATATGTCCCATTGTGGTATCATGGGTATTGTAACTTACATTTTTTTAGGTTGATGCCTTTCATGAATCTTTTTCTTTTGTATGGTTAGGCATAAGGTTTGTGTAAATTTTCATATTTTCATTCCTATATTTTTTATCGACATGAATGTCTCCTTGTTCAATAAGATCTTCTATTATATGTTTGAGTCTAAAACAATTTTGTGTGTTATAACCTTTGTATAAGTGAAATTCACAAAAATAATCATCTCTATAGCTACGGGGTTTGACTTGTTGCTCATGATAGTTTGAGAAATTTGGGAGTGTGATAAGGTTAGACTATACTTACTGCTTCAACACACCCTCCATAGGCTCCCCTAAGGGAGTGAATTGTCGGTTGGGAGCACTATTTGTTCTTTGTTGTCCATGTTGAGTGTTTGTAGCATTGATCGTTGGTTGATTGTTTGGTGGTTGTGCGTATAGTTGTTGTGTGTTCATGGTTTGCATATTTTCTCATCTACGAGCAGTTACAAACACCTTTGCATCAACAACACCATCAATAGTAACATTTTTGTTCTTGGCCCAATAGCGGGGCTTGTCCTTAAAACTAGTGGATGGGTAGTTGTCTTTATACACTTGTATGTTTCCCTATGAGATTAGGGCTCTCTCGATGTTAAGGGCTCTAGCCTAGACAATCTCATCACAAGAGGTAATGCACTACATTTTCAAGTCGAAGGATATATTTGGATCAACATTTTCTATGATAATCCCTACTTGTTGTTCATCGAGAATGGTCCACTTGCTCTTACTAGCTTTTTTCCTCCATCATTGCAAGATTGGCGAAGGATTATCCTTTGTTTTTCTTGAGTGTGTATAACTCTTCTAAGCTTATGTCCATGTCAAGATTTAAGGAGAAGTGATCTATGAATCTGTCAATGATTTCTTGGAAGGTTTTGATGTCTGGAGGTAATTGTGAAAACCAATCCATGGCAAGACTTGTTAAACTTCATGGGAAGAGCCGTATTAAGTAGGAATCATTATAAGCCACCTCCATGCACATGACGTTGAATTCTTTGACATGGACCATAGGATTTCCTCTCTCTTTATATTTATCAAATTTGAGGCCATCAAATCCGGGAGGAAAAGGTACCATTGTGATGTTTTGATTAAATGGATAAGGACATAGGTTTTCTTGTATATGGAGCTTCTTCATCTTTCCCATTTAGAAATCCTACACTTCTTGTGATAACACCTTAAGTTGCGATGCTATATCATCTTGTGGGTTTGGTGAGGAACATATGTTGTGTATTATAGGATGGCAGATGGGTTGTACATGGGATTCTGATATGATGAGGTGTTATATGGTGTGTATGGTGGTTTTATATGATGTGTATGGTGGCGTAGGATATTGTGAAGGTGATTGTGGTAGAGGTCTATATGTTCCCAATGTGTTTGGGTTGACGATGGTTTTTTAAGGGTTATAGTATAAACCCCGTTGTTGCTATTGTGCGATAATTTTTTGTTGTGCATAGTGTTGAGCTAGTAAGGCTTATTTTTGTTGAGCTTGTTGTTGCATGACTAAGGCAACTTCTTGTTGTTGTTGTGTTGCTAAGGTGGTCTGATGTTGTTGTGCTACTAAGGCTTCTTGATGTTTTTGTTGTGCTACTAAGGTGGCTTGATGTTGTTGTGTTACTAAGGTTGCTTGTTGTTGTTGCTATTGTTGGGACGCTAAGGCTGCTTGCTATTCTTGGGCTACTATGGCTGCTTTTTTTTGTTACTATTGTTGGGCTACTAGGGCTAGTTGTTGTTGTTGATGTTGTTGGATGGCTTGCTGATAAGATTTTTTTGCTTGTTGTAAAGCTAGGGCATGCGCTTGTAATGTAGTATAAGGTGGATGTTGGGATATCTAAGATGGATTGTGAGTTTTGATGTTTTGAGTGGGTAGTGTATTTTTGATAAGAGGTGGAGGATTCCTTGGTTTATCATCCCTTGTAAGATGATGGATTGATGTGGAGGAATGTAAGTTTGAGCTCCTGTTTGATTTTGTATGGTAAAGAGAACTGTGGGAAAAGATGAGGATGATGCCATTAGATTTTTTGATGGCAATGACACACTAGGACCTTGAGTCTAATGATTAAAAATATTCCCTTGTCCCATGTCTTGAGGATTTTCTTATGCAAGATATGTAAACAAGGCATTACCTAGGTTGGTGGGATTTGTGACCAAGCGATTGTTCTGAGATGAGTTGATAATGGGGTCGATGTGTTTTGTGAAATCAATGGTATAGATGAACCAATGGGAGGATTGGATAAAGATGTCCCTATCTGCATTAAGGGTTGACTCTATGGTATAGTATTGACATTCCCTTGTGTGTTGTTTTGAGATATTTGATCTATATTGCTTTATGTGATGGTGGGCACACGTGTGGTATTCATGGGTATAGATGAAGAGGGGTGTCCTCAATATGTGGAGGTCATTGTAGCATCATGGAATGTAAGTGGTTTGCTAAATGTTGGTGTCCAACTTGTGTTTTGGGGAAGGTTGGTGGTTAATGTAATGGTCATTTTGTGAATACCCAAAGTTGTGTTTGTTCCTAGACATGAAGTGAGACCAAGGTTGGTTCCTAGCCTAGTTGCAAGACTAGATGTTAAGGGTTGACTTGGCACAAGGGATGGAGTTGGTTGAATCATAGATGCAGTTAATCCTTGTGTCAATGATTGTGCAACAAAAGATAGGGAAATTGGAGCCACATTTTCTAAGGCTTGATGTTCCATGATTTCTTCTCTAGTAAGTCCAAATGGATTGTCTGTAACATCTTCTATCTCATATGGCCTTGATGGAGATGAGGGTCGTTGTGACATGATAACTTGAATTCTTGGATCAAAGTATTGAGGGTTGGGATCACTTGAGGTGAATGTGACTTTGGTTTTCTCCATGATTATCTTGTGTTGTGATCTTGTCTTTACCATAAATTTTGAGTCACCTATGGGAGAGTTATGTTGAGATTTGTAATGTTTGAATTCTTTAGTTGACTCAAATCTAGGTAAAAGGGACACTCTAAGTCTTTTTGGAGAAATGATGATAATGGGGGATGAAAAGGTGGATGATATGGAAAGTGATCTTTGTAAATGTTTTGGGACAACACTTTTGACTTAAGAGTTTGATGTTTGATGTTTGATAAAGGATCTTTATGAAATTGGAAATCTTTAGGGTAGACTCATGACCTTCAAGATGAACTAGTTCAAAGAGGATAACTAACTTAACCAAATGCATGGAAAATGATTCATTTCACATACAAAGTATCCAAGTTAGGGGTTGGTTTGATAGATGCTTAAGTCAAAAAGTGTTGGTGTATTCAAATTTTTTGCAAAGTTTGGTGAAGTGAAGGATGAATTTTGATGGAGGGATAAATGAAATGTTTGACCCAATGTTGACCTAGAGTGAACCTTTGTTTTCCAAGACCAAGGTAGTGAGAAACATGACTCAATGATTTTGGTAAAATAGTACTCAAACAATTTTGGAAATAGGACCCAATGTTTTTGACAATAGAATTCAATGACTTTGGATAATGGAGTTCAATGATTTTGACAATATAACTCAATAATTTTGGACCCAATGTTTTACAATATTTTCCTTGTTTCAATGTTTCTTGTGTTTGGGGAGTCAATGATTTGAACATACATCAATGTGGGGTGTTCATTTCATTTAATCTTGGTTTAATGAGGTTATTTTTACCACATACACTTGTCTTGATTATGTTTTCAAGCTAGATGTCTATGTCAAAAATACCATAAATTTCACAATGTCCATTTTGTGAAAAGGATGAAGTTCAAGCCATAGTTGCTTATGTTAACTTTGGAAGAAATGTATTGAGATATAAGTCAAGATATTTAGAATTCTCTAAGGATAGAAATCCTTAGGACAAGCATCAATGTCAAGGCTATTTCAAGAAGTATCTATACTTAGACCAAAAGGTTTGAAATTTTGAAAATATTGTGAATGTTTGTTTGTACCATTTTGGAACCAAGCAAACTATTAAATTGACTCATAAGCATGTACAATCCTAGGTTGAAATGGACATACTTGTTGATTCCCCACTTGAATTTCTCCAAACACTAAGAAAATGCGAACAGTTAGAGATTTGGTGACACTGGCTCCCCTCCATGGCACACGCTTCTCTAGACCACCAAATCTCAAAATCCTAAAGATCCTAAGATCCTAAGGTTTTTTATGTTTCAACAATGAATAGTAAAAATGTGGGGTGGCTTCAAAATAACCATTCTTGCACCAACAAGTATTAAGGATTTTTGGCAACTTAATTTTTGGTTCTTAGTAACAAACCGATAACACCCAGCTATATACACACCTGCCTTACCACTTAAGGATCTTACTACCATTCTCATTCCACTTAAGGCATGGTACTAGGTGCAATACATTATACAATTCAGGATAGAAGGTACTTTCTCATGATTTCCCAACCTTTAATATAGCCCACTAGTAAACGTGCTTGCAAGAACTTGCCTATGAGTTTCCCATTGCGGGTTGTGTCTCATAGTAAGCCCTCTCTTAAGGGTGACACAAAGCATAAGAGTGCCTAAGTATTTCTCTTCACCCAAGATCACACGAAGTGCAAGGGGATTGGATACGCACTATTGGTGCACATAAACAATGAAGTACACTTGGAGTGTTTCTCTTCACCCAAGATCTCACTAAGCGCAAGGGGATTGGATACACACTACAAGTGTGTCATAACAAAGCAAGCACTCATTAATTTTAACCTCTAAAGCTAAGATGAATTCATTCTATGCACCAAATCAAATGTTAAGTTTCCTTGTTCAATTTTGAAACCCAAAAGACAATGATGAGATGAGGGTTCAATTTTAACCAACTTTGAAAATGAATTTTAAACCCAATTGAAAGCTAGTTGGCCCTAAGATTGTAAGTTTTAAAACCCAATGTAAATTTAGTGGTCCTAAAACATAAACCAAAGCAACATATGATGGGTATAATTTCCCCACAAGTGTCAAAACACTATTACAATAACTAAAACAAAGAAAAATTAAAAATTAAAAATTTCAATTTTTTTGATTTTTAATGCTATAATAAAACGTGTTTTTGGAGGCCTTCAAAGCGGAACTTGAGGTCAAAACTTGCATCGGTCCCTAAAAATTGACTATCATAGGCACTAGATTTTTAGGGACTGAATTAGTACTCTTGGAGAGCTTTCCAACAATGTAAACATATTTGAATTCTAAGCAACGAGTAGAAAGTTATGACCCCAACAAGTTGGGGTAAATTCTTTCCTAGTTTTTCTCCAAATTTGCAAAACCAATTAGTCTAAAAATTAAAACCGAGAAGTTAGTGACATGTTAACATTCAGATAAAGTCAAAAAATTAAAGCACATGCTGAAAATTGATCACAATTTTTCTTACCAAAGATGGGCATCGTTGATGATAGTGTCACTATAGGTCATTTGGGCATCGCTCTAGTGAATAAGGGTGTGGCTCTAGTGAATAAGGGCATCATTTTGGTGAATAAGGGTGTTGCTCTGTAGACAAACCAAAGAGCACAATAGTGTCGCTATTTGGTCAAGTGTCGCCGTTTTCAAATCTTTGATACCTCGATAGAGTATTAGCGTTGTTGTTTGTTTAATTAGCGTTGGTGTATTTAATAGTAATCAATGTTTGAAATGACGATAGCGTCCTTGTATGGTGACACCCTGCAAAGGCATCGCTGAAATTCAGTTGGGTGTCACTTTATCCTGCAAAATTCAAAACAAACAAAATTCGAGATAGAAATTGATTAAATTGACGGTTTTGCCTCCTAGCACCAAAATGTGACTAATGGATTAGTACAGGTTAACCACACTTGATCCATGAGGAATCAAATTGTGATTTAGCCACTAAACATCAATCCCAATAAAATCATTTAATGTAAATCAAAGTGGAAGCCATTAAAACTTAACATGTTAAAGTACAAAAGCTTTTGAAATACCTACTTTAATCCATTGAAACTTATTCTATTGGGGGATTGGTGTCATGTTGATGTGAAACGATGACCCTTTCCCAATCTCATGGGTAAGTGAGCTCGTTTCAATCGATTCTATTGAAAATAATTGATGAAACTGATGAAAAATATGTATGAAACATGATTTAAAGCTAAATTAGCATGATGCAAGCTATTTTAACATGATATTGATTAAGATGATTGATGTTGATCAAGGAACAACTAATCTAAATGAATTTTAAACTAAAAAGATTCAAACCCTAATTATCAAATAAGCTAAATATATGCATCTATATTATCATGGAATCCATTAATGGAAGTTAAGCTAATTAATGCAAGTAATTAAGATGAAATTATACTAAATAAATGCTAAATATCAGTGTGAGTGTGAGTGATTTCAACAACATGAGTTTTTTTAAAAAAAGATGGATGATGGATCCATTTGTCTCCAAATAGTGAACTATTTATATGAAAGCAAATGAGAAATGAAGGGTTGAGATCAAAAAAGGTAATCAACGGTCAAGGATGGAGGAAATTGGAGGCATGGATCATGGATTCTAATCAATGGGTGAGAATGCAAGATGAGATTCGATCAAGGATTCTCATTCCTTCCAAACAAGCATAATTTTGACTTATAAAAAAGGTCAAAAGTTAACTTGCTCAAGATGTTTCAAGTTTAGCTTTCTCAAGAAGCCAAGTGAGAATATTCCCTTTTTCAAATGATTGGAGGAGAGATAATATTCTTTGGAATATTCTCATGGGTGAGGGAAAAGGATATTTAGTTAATTAGAACTAAATTAAATTGTGCAAAGGAGGAATATTCTTTTGGAATATTCCTTTGTAAGTGGAGGAATTAGATTAGTTAAATAATTGTTAATTAAACAAGGTTTAATCATACAATTGGGGATTTAGAAGAATTTAAAGTGATATTCATTAAATTAAATGATTTAATGAATGGGGAAAGGTGAAATGACATTTAATTAAATAACTTAGGGTCATTTAATTAAATAAGAAGACTTAGGGAATTGGATTAAATAGTTTGATTTATTTAATTCAATGACATGAAATGTTAACATGAAAGGGGGGTGAATTAACCTGATTTGATAAATTAGGATAATAGGTGAAAATGATGCAATCAATTTATAAATAGCTAGGCTAATTTAATCAATTAAGTGAACAGAGCATGGGTTTGAAGAGGAAATGATGTTAGTTAGCCAATGTGATCCATTGAGACATTTTTAAGTGTCTACAATATCTAACAATTAGTATCAAAGTTGTGGTTCCTTGGAAGAAGCTTAACCCCTTGAGGTAGATCTGGATGGCGTATAGGAATGGTTTCAAAGTCCCTATGTTTGATGGATCAAACTATGCTTTTTGGAAAGCCAAGATGGAAGCCTTTCTTGTCTCATTAGGATTTGTTATCTAGAAATCAATTGAAAATAGATATACTATACCTGCTACTCCTCCAAAAAATGATGATGAGATCAAGGATTATGAGAATAATGGAAAATCAAGGAATGTTATCTTGAGTGGGGTTTCTGATTCAAAACTTGTGAAGATAACACACCTCAAAACTGCTAAAGAGATCTGGACAAAGTTGCAGAGCATTTATGAAGGAGATGATAAGGTTAGGCAAGCAAAGATGTAGAATCAAAGCCATATTTGAAACCCTAATGATGTCAAAAGATGAAGATATTATAGGCTACATGCTCCAAGTGGATGAAATTGTGAGTGTCATCAATGGTCTTGGTAGAAAACTAGAGGAAAATGAAGTTATGAAAATGGTATTGAGAACTCTTCCTAAATCTTATAGTGCTAAATTTTATGCTATTGAGGAAGATTAAAATTTGGATCAATATACTAGAGATAAAATGTTTGGTGCTTTAACTACTTTTGAATTAAGAGAGTTTGAAAAAGATGTTACAAGGAAAGAAATTGCATTTAAAGTTAGCAAGAAAGATGATGAATCTGATCTAGATGATTTTGATGAAGTTGAAGCAAAATTTCTAAGAAGATTGAAAAAGGGCACTAAAAAATATAGAGGTAAGTTACCCTTTAAGTGTTTCAATTGTGGAAAGATAGGTCATTATTCTTCTAAATTTCCAATCAAAGTTTCAAATGACAAACATAAAGATCATAAAGATAAATCTGTTAAGAAGAATTATTATGTTAAAGAAGATAGTGGTGTATCTGATGAGGAGGAATTAGACAATCCAGATGATGGAAGTGATGAATGCTTTTTCATGGATTTAAATGTTGAAACTAATTCTATTGATCTTGAAAGATGTATGGAGGACATTGTTGGATAATTAATAGTGGATTTTCAAATCATATGACAGGTGATAAGAGTAAGTTTGTTAAACTTGAGAAATATGATGGTGGTCTTGTTAATTTTGGCGATGATACATCTGCTAAAATCTATGCAAAAGGTTTAATTATTTTTGATGAAAGCATAAGACAAATGATGTTCTTTATGTCAAAGGTCTCTAACATAATCTTCCCAATGTAGAAAAAATGTGTAGCAGAGGATATAATTTGGTGTTTTAGGATGATGGTTGTGAAATTAGAAAAGGAAGGTCTAGAACATTGGTTGCAAGTAGAACAAGGACAAAAGGAAATGTTTATTATCTCAAAGGTGGTGGTGTTAAGTGCTTTATGTCTCAAATCAATGAAAGTTGGCTATGGCATAGAAGAATGTGTCACATCAATTTTCATAGCTTAGTGAAGATCAAATCTACTCAAGTTTTGAGATGTCCACAAAGAAGAGGTTCAAAACTAAGGAATATATATTGTAGGACCTTTGGAGTTGGTGCATACAAACCTATGTGGACCTACTAGAACAAGACACTCTCAAGATGACATGTATTTTATGTTGTTAATAGTCTTAATTTTTTTGAAGTGGATTTTTCTTCATCATATTTTTTTTCTCTCATCTAACCTTTGCTTGAGTCCATTCAATTCCACCTCTATTTGTTTATACTCTTTGCTTGTTGATGTAGAGGTATATTTTTTTATTCTTTTTTCTAATTCATTGCTCTTGCTATTTGTTGCCTTCCTCTTTACTTTCCCATTTGCTAGGTCTTCTTGTAACTTTTTTATTTGAATCTACAACCCTTTTTATTCTCTCTCTTGCTTTAGAAATGATGTGTACACTAATTCATTAATTTTCTTCTTTGATACATTAATTTTGTCAGTATTTTTTTTATCTAGAAAAATCCAATTGGAATTTTCTCACATGAAATTTAGATCGATCCATCTAATTTTTTGGTTTATTTTGAACTATGGGAACAATAAACATGTACTCCATGATTTCTTTATTTGGGTCAAATGTGGGTAATACCATGGTTTTTGCAAGCTCTGAAGTTACAACAAACAAACTCTCCATCAATTGCTTCCTTTCCTTTTTATACAATTCTGATTTCTTTTTAAACTCATCATTGTAATCAAAACTTGGGGATGTACAAATAATGGAATTCTTGAATGGTGAAGGACTAGGAGTACTTGTAGTTTCCATTGCAGCCACACTAGCTGGAAGAGTTCCTAGAAATAACTCCTTTGTGGTGGAATTGGTAGTTGGACTTGGACCTATCATAATCCTTGCCCTCTTCAGTATGCCTTAATCATTGGGTGTTTGTGTGGTATCTTGTATTATTGACCTCTTGTGTGTAATTTATAATTGTTGTTGTAGCACATGTTGACCACTACTAGTACTACTACCCATACCATCACCATTAGTGGTAATGCCAATTGTAGTAGTTTCTCCACCATGGGCATGTCCTAGTCATGATTGTATCTGACCATGAGGATTAGGATTTGAAGCTATAACAAAATGAATTGTTTCAACTATACTTGTATGCCCTTGGTCTATTTTATCAGCTCCAAGGCCTCATTTATCACCTGGTTTTCTATGCTCTATATTTACTACCGTCCAAGGGCCTTGTCTTTGGGACCCAAAAGGACCACCTTCATAACCCATTTTTTTGAATATGGCTACTCCTAAAGTAAATGCTTTTTTTGTGGCCTCACTTAAACTAGATTGTATTTGTACTCTTTGTTCTTCCCTATATCATCTAATTCATCATCATTTTCATGTTCATTGGGATGCTCTATATTCCACAACTTGCTAAACTTGAAATCTTCTTCGTTATCTCGAAACTCTACAAGATTTCTTGGTTCACCTAGATCCTTCCTCTCAGACCAAAATGTAGTAATTTTTTATTGTGAGCAATTTCTTTCTCTACATTCCTTATCTAGAGAATCTGGCATTTTTACTCTACTAGATGGTGTATCACTTTTTTCATAAAAAATTTTGTACCTCTTGTTTTGATTCTCTACTCGTGTCTATTTTTGTAATGCTATAATTTCTATTGACAATTATTCAAAAGAAATACCTTTCTCAACAACACTTTTCTCCATTGTTATTTTTACCTCATCCCAAGAATCCTTGTTTCTCAAGTTTTCAAGCAAGGGTTTACTTTGATGTTGAATTCTACTTGCAGCATTCCTATTGGCCATACTCCTTGATTTAATGGTGTCACATGAATCATACTTCCAGTGAAAAACAACATCAAAATTCAAAAAATTCAAAAGATCATGTGCCACACTAAATGCTTTTCTCTCAAATGTGAACCCTCCACATGAAAAAGGTTAAGAACGAAATAAGCTCTTCTTCTGCTCACTAAGAAAGTATTCTTCATCAGTACTCTCCATATTCCTTACATATTCCAATGCAAAAACCATTTATGTCACTTGAATTGGAAGTTTGTATGGATTTACTCCTGATCCATAAAATCTTAGCACAATATATTCTTCCATTAAGTACCAATCAACCAATTGTATTTATTTTCCTAGTTGAATGCAATTTCTACAAGACATAGGCAATCTAGGCATTGGAGTATTTATAATTTCTTGATACAATGGAGCCAAAAAGTGGTCTACAAAATTATTGTAGTTCCTTCAAGAATCATGCATCCTTATCTTAGTGGTCCAATCATATACTGGAGACATTTTTTTTCCTCGAGATTTGTATAGGGCTGAATCTAAACCTTGTTGGTCTGAAAAATTCCACTAAATTTGAATAGAAAAAAGTAGAACAAGTAGGTTGTAAACCTAAATTTCTTGGTGGAACCTCCTTTAATAATTAAAAATTGTTTATGCAAGGATTCTACAATGTGCTCAAGATAGTTATATTTTACATGTTTTTCAACATAATAGATATTCCATACCACTTCAAGGAGGCTTACACCCACTTCTAGATTGTTATCCAGTCCAAGGAAAAATTCTAGCATGGAAATAGTATCTTGAACCCATGGTCTAAAACTTTCAAAATTTGTTTCTAACTTCTTTGGTATTCTGAACTATTTTATTTAGGAAATAATTCTTCTCCCTTTCGTCCACTGCTTCATGATCACTAGCAAACTTTTCTAGGTCAATATGGAAATTTCCAAATTCTTCGGTTGTAAACCCCAACACTTTTCCAAATTCTTCTACATTAATGGAGAAAAAATTTCTTCTTTTCTATCACATTAATAATTACTCTTTTGTTATCATCATAATTATGGGCATAGACCACAATAAATTTTGGGCAAGGGAAAACCTCATGTAACATCATGCACCCTAATCCAAGTACCCATGGTGCACTGAAACTATTAATTTTTTTTTCCTTTGCAACCTTATTCTCATATGAAAATCTAAGCTTTGAGGTAAGCCTACCATAAATTTTAGGATCATAAATATGATGGTATTTATTAGTGAAACCTGAACTTTTAAGAAATCCAACATAATCTATTTTTCTACTTGGTTTTGCTTTGCCTTTCCCAACAACTGGTGTTCTAGTGGTCGTACAATGTGAAACCCCTCTTAAATCCTCCTTAATTTTCCTCAAGTCTCTCAAGTTCTCAAACCTAAACCCAAAGTTTGACAAAAAAAGAATTCAAGAAATGATGAAATGTAGGAATTATGTCTTTCACTTACCCAGATTTTGATTCTTGAAAAGATTAATACTGACAAGTGTGGACTAGCTTTGTAATTTTGTTGGAACCAAAAATTTCCTACTATAATGAGTAATCTGAAATCTCCCCATGTGTTGAATATCACTTAAAAATAAAATCACTTAGCAGTAGAAAGTTCACTTTTTTTTCAAATATTAAAGTGAATGAAACATCAACGTGTTTCCTCCAGACTACACAATTGGTACATTATATTTATGTAATGACACTTAGAAATAAATTATCAAACAAATTCTCAACCTTTGATCTTTGTAAATCTAATGGTTATAGGATGG
This sequence comes from Sequoia sempervirens, assembly GCA_007258455.2. Lineage (NCBI taxonomy): Eukaryota > Viridiplantae > Streptophyta > Pinopsida > Cupressales > Cupressaceae > Sequoia > Sequoia sempervirens. The sequence goes on along the minus strand of VDFB02000003.1, from coordinate 80,684,363 downwards.
TTTTGGAGGTTTGAGTTCGCAAGTGTAGCACTCTATGCATTTCATTCTAGAAGGCAGCTATATCCATCCATCAAATGTTCATCGAACGGTTGAGTAATTTATGATATAAACAATAAACATGTGTTTCAAAGTTGTTTTAAACTTTAGTGTACTAGGTTACACAATCCTAATGGATTCATTGAGATGAGTCCACGTGTCCATTCCATAGTTTTGTGGGTCACATATAGATCTACTTGAAGCATCTTGTGGATTCAAGGAATCCCTTTAAAATCAAGACATTGATTGACATCAAGGCCAAAGGTTTGGTAACTTAATGTTGAAAAGGACTTAATAAAATATCTAATGATACTAGGAACTGGGGCGTAGGTTAACAACAAATTAGAAATCAATAGCATTTCAGAAAACCCTAGCAAAAGTGACAACTTTTAGTGTTTTTAGTGTTTTTTTTCAATTTGATGGCAACTTTATTTTTTCATTTGTATTGCTTTATGTTTTAAATCTGCATGAAAATATTTCATAAATAGATAATAATTAATCTCTTAGAGGAAAAGAATGTGATTTTTCTAAGTTTATTAAATATTTCATTCCATTATTTTATTCCATTTACATTACTTGTATAATTAATTGTATAATTTGATTAGACATTGAACACACAAAATAATTCTTTACTGTAAATGAATAACAAAGAATAACACAACCATTTATTTTATTATAATTGAATAACAATGTTACAAATTATTACATAGCTTTTTAAAGATGAGTAAAGCATGCAAGCTCTTGTTTTATATAAATGACACATGTCACTTTACATTTGACACAATTGATTACAAGATGCTATTGATGACAATGGAAGAGCACTTCTTATACCATATTCTCAAACCATGAGGCTTGTCATCCATGGATTGGATCTTGGGATCTCAAATATGGCTCTACATTTATAATATGCTCAATTTGATGCACCAGAACAACCCAAAATGATGCAATTGATTCCAAGCTGGTAGTGGTGGCTATGGGATCCAGACCATATTACAAAACAAATTAATTTGAGAATCCAAAGGGCTTGCCTACCTTGCTAGGGAAATGGGAGCTATGAAGATATAATTTAATGTACTTATCTTGGTTATCAAGCAGAGTCATGCAGAAGATAAGGGGTAGTAAATTTTCTACCACCATCTTCAGGCAACTCGCATGCATCTGGAAAGCCTAGAATTACTCCAAAAGTCCACAATTCCTCTTTGAGGGCCACTTTCAAAATGGAGTATGAGAAGTCATCAACTTTGAACGCAAATAAGATTAAAATACTTATGTGGGCATACTCTCTATGAAAGCACTTATCTCCATCAGAGCTCCTCATCCTAGTTCAAATTTGGAATTCATTCTTCCATAAAATCTACCTCTTCATCATCATTTTTGAATTCATTTCTACATCATGTTCAATAATTTCTATTGTCATGAATACAATCTTTTCTCTTTCATCTCTAGAGATATCTTCATCTTCTTCATTAGTAGAGTAGCCTTCCTCATTAATGAAGAAACTATTTTGTTTCCTCTAACCTTTATCCCCTTTCTAAAATGATTTATTTCCATTCTTTTTCTTAGCATTGTTAGATTCCTTATAAGGACACTTAGCCATAAAATGTCCTACTTCACTATGATTAAAAATATTTGAAAGGTAACTTTCCTTTACACTTATCGGAACCTCTTTGTAGCTTTCTAACAATTTTTTTTTTACACAATATCTAATCCAATATTAGAATTTGGATCAACTTGCTTCTTAGATACTCTGAATGTTGCCTCTTTCCTTATAGAATTCTCACTTTTAAATCTTACTTCAAAAGCAGTCAAGATTCCATGTAATTCAATAATTTTCAATACATTCAAATCTTTAGCTTCTTCAATAGTAGAAACTTTAGAATCAAACCTTCTAGGAAGAGATCCGAGTACCTTTTTTACAATTGTGCTTTCTTTCAATTCCTCACCAAGACCTCTGATAGATTTGAAAACCTCATCAACCCTGAGCAGGAATGTGGCAATGTTTTCTTCTTCCTTCATTTTTAGACTTTCAAACTGAGATCTATGAGTTTGAATATTTTCCTCTGTTACTTTTTCATCACATTCATAGATGGTGTATCTCATACTTTCTTTTTTGTTTTGCATTGCATAACTTTCACAAACTTAGAATTAGACAAACCACATAAAATAGTATTTTTTTCCTTAGATTTTTTTTCACAAGCTTGCTTTTTGGCTTGATCCCTAGGAGGGTTTTCAAGAATTTCATAACCCTCTATAAATGACATCCATATATCAAAACCTAGAGTCATCAAGTATGCTTCCATCCCAACTTTATAAAATGCATAGTTGGATCCAACAAAGAGTGGTGCCTTATTCGCAAACAATCCTTCTTGAGCCATTGAGTGTGCCATCGTAGATCTACCTCTAGTTGTTAGGCTTCTTCAAAGGAACTTGGATCTGATACCAATTGAAGGGCACATAATCTACTGAAAGGGGGGTGAATCAGTAGATCAAATCTATTTAAAAATATTAACTCAATCAAAATACTTGAATCATCACAACTACTAATTAAGCTACACCAAGAGAAAACATTCACACAATAGAACACTAGATATATGTAGAAACCCAAGATGGAAAAAACCACAATGAGAATAGTTGCTTTGATCTACTATCTAAGTCTAGCCTCACAAAGTAGGAATATAACAAGTGAATTTTACAATATGAAGTAGGCACCAACCTACTAGAGCCACCAATCCCCAATTTTATATTTAGGTACTAACCTACTAGAGACACTAATCCCCAATAGTATTAGTACAACAAGTAGAACACCAGTCCTACCGAATTACATAGATAAAGCTTGTATACCTTCAATTGTAATTGAACACATCTCATATACTTATGAACTAGCTATAGAAACTCTTCCACACTCCTTATGATCTTCTAATAATGGAACACACTTTTAGATGTAAATCACATTGTGTAACACTAGCTCACACAAGATAGACTCCTTGTATATTCACTCACCATATTCTCTTTAATTATAATTCATATTGTACATATGTTTAAATGAGGAATATATATATGACATTGCATTAACACTCTTCCATGTCGACCAAGGATCTACAAATAACCAAGATGACATAAGGTGGACTTAAATTCAAATTACATGAAACATGTAACAGGTCAATCCAAAAATAATTTTTGTTGCCACTAAAAGAACACGATGTCATGCACTACCACAAGAACCTTAATAAGATCCTATCTTCACACCACATGCTAGCTTTGAATTTTGTATGCTACTAGTCGTTATCACACAAGTCTCAAACACCAACTGGTTAACATACGGGCAAAGAAAACCTTATGTCACTTCAATATTTTTGCATGCTAAACATATCTTATAGAAATTTAGAAATATGATATAACATGTGTAGACATACTCTCCTCTCAAACTGTAGATCTAAACTCACCCTCTGAAAGAAATGCTGACCATAATTGTATTACCAAGGAAATCTCTTAGCCTTGAAACTGACTTTCAACATTTTGATATAGATTTTTGAATTACTTATATCATAGTGAATAGATAAATGCATGATATTGCAAGCATACAATTAACTCCTGACATACAACATCCTTTTGAATCACAGACACTCCAATATAGATAGCAACATATATTTCTTGAACTCAAAATGATATGGCAGTGTAGTTACCAATGACAACCTTTGTTCAACTTAGAATGATATGACAGTATAATTACCAACATAGATATGTATGATAGTACAACCCCTAAAAATATAGTGCCATGTTCTAACCATATATTCTTTTACATCAGTGACAACCTTTGTTCAATAGTTGGAATTATTATCTCAGATGAAGTTTTGATATGTAGTTATATTTCTTGAACTATAGAATTAATCCTTTCTTGACCAAAAAAATCATTACCTTGTAGTTTTCCTTCTTGATTGCTTGCTTCAAAAAATGCATCATGAAACTTGGGCAACACAACAAAAAATCACAATTTCTATGTTACCTTCTTGTTCTTGACTTGCAATGAGTGGATGAATTGAAGTGGCTTCTTCTTTTTTATATTGTGATAGGGCTCTTGAACATGCAACACATCTCCCAACACAATAATAATATCTATTTTAATTTCATATGAAATTCTATTTTGGTTTATTATTTATCCTTCCTTATGTCCTCATCTGGGACCAAGGAATACGCCTTCATTACAACTACATATAATTTTATAATTTTCTCTTGATAGGTGATACACAATAATTTAGAGTGTTTTTCATTTTTAATTTACAAACATCTTAGGAGCAAGAAACTAGGAGTGCTTATCGAGGATCCCAAAGTAGTCCTAACACTGACTAAATTTGCATGAATTCTGGAGGAACTGTTTGAATACCAAATAGAGTGAGAACATCAGTCTAATTCATAAGATTAGAGTTTTTTGGTTGATCCTATATTTCCATAGTTTTCTCTTTGTTTCTCCTTGTTATTTTGTATTGAATTAACTAAACTAATAGGTTGCTTAGTTCTTTAAGATATAGCAAACGAGTCACCATTCTATTGGGTTCACTAAATTATTGCTTACAAGGGTCCAATTTGATTAGGACACCTTCCTTCTAGCACTAGTTTTTTATTGTGGCTTTAACAAAACTAATTTCAAGTAGAATTATAAACACTCTACTCTTGAAAATTTGAGATATCATTGTAGATTTAGATCCAAGGTTCATTTTTAGACATTCTTAATTAAGTTAGAAAAACTAAGTGGTCTATGTGATTTGTTTAACAATAAGCCTTTGTTGGTACAATAAAATTTGAATAGATATTTATAGTCATACACTTGGAATACGATAAATTGAAGTTAGATATTTGAATCTCGTGTAAAGAATACCTATATAGCCTATCCTATAATAACTTGATCTATCCTAAATCCACTCTAAAGATATCAAGCTAGAGAAAAAAGATCAAAAGAAAGTTAGGGTTCAGAGAATATAAAATACAAATAAATGAATGAATAAGATAAAATTAACTAAATACTTCTTAGCTCTAAAAGATATGATGAAATCCACCAAATCATTGTAGTGACTAGTATTCACATAATAATTTACAACATTAGTGTAAGATTCTAAGGAAAATTACAACGTAAAGATATTTCAAGTTGAACGTATTTGAACTGTCATATTTCATGCATAGACTTAATATATAACTCTATTACAAGCTCATTAAGATAGAACTCGCCAAGCTATCTACTCTTAAATGAATAAAGTAGAACAAACCACTACCAAGGTTGATATCATTCAAACATGATAGGAATACCTTTCCATTACTTTGAACAAATGAGAAGATTAAAATTTGTAGTAGGATTTCCATGTTAAAAATTTAATAGTTCATTAGTGATAAAATGTCAACCCTTTACAAAATCCATAAGAGGGATATAAATATTGATTCTTGGGAAAAAATGAACAAGACCTCAACAAGAAAACTTAAAATCACTTTAACCACTAGGGCCCAAAGTTACATTTTCCAATAGGTGATTAACAAAACAAATAATTAATAATTTAAAGTTGACCCATGAAGGTAGACCCATCCCTAAGAAGGATGATGTATTTATTACATGAGATAAAAAAATCCAACTCATTAGAATCTACACAACATATTTTTTGTTCTAAACTAAGCCCAAAATTCCTTCAATGTGTCCTTGATATGGTTGGTTTTGGGGGCAATTATATCTCCAATCTTGTACAAGGATAAAACATATTTCAATCTTTGTGTTCATACATCATCTCCTTAAGTTGAGATTATCTTCCTTGTATGAGTACTACCAATAACATATAAAATCCATTAGTAATTCTAATTAACTTATCTTGCAATTAAATTCAATATCTTAGAATATTCCATTAGACATCATTATATTCAAGAACTTTTTCCAAAACCACATAAAAGTAGCAAAAATGAAAAAAATAGTCATTCT
>VDFB02000003.1:80651879-80678274 GCA_007258455.2 Sequoia sempervirens | reverse complement strand
ATCAAGAAAATCATTCCAAGGGAAATTTCTGAGGAACATGCCTCAAGGTTGGTTGTAGGCATAACCAAAGATGAAATCAAGAATTTCATTCTCTCCATGAACATTGATAAATCCCCTAGGAGTGATGGTTTTTCTTTGGAATTGTATAAAAAAATTGCAGATTGGGTCTGTGAGGACTTACTACAAGTCTATTTGGAAGCTCTGAAGAAAGGATCTTTGGGGAGGAGCATCAATAAAGGAATCATTAAAATACTACCAAAAGTGGGTGATAAAACCTTGATAAGGAATTAGATGCCAATAACCTTATTGAATGTATTATATAATATATCGTCCAAGGTGATTACCCTAAGGCTTGTCAACATTCTTCCCAAATTCATCAAATCTCAAACTAACTTTATCAAAGGGAGGTACATCTTGGAAAATCTGATTACAAGTTGGGAGGCTATGGAGTGGGAAAGATACTCCAAGTATAATGTAGCCATGCTCCTACTAGAATTTGAAAAAGCATATGATAGGGTAGAATAGCCCTTTTTAAAGCCAACTCTTGAAGCTTTTGGCTTTCCTACTATGTTTTGCAACATGGTAGATACACTTTTAAAGGATGTTGTTGCATAGGTAGAGGTGAATGACTCACTCTTAGATTAATTCAAAGTTGAAAATTCCATCATACAAGGATGTCCCTTGGCACTAAATCTCTTTGTTATTGCATCAAATTATTTTCATTACTTACTGAGGGAACACACCCTATCACCTAGGGTCAAGGACCTAAGGCTTCCAAATCAAAATGAATTAATTAACATCCAATTTATAGATGATACTACTATCTTTTTAGGACTAGAAGAAAACAACATGGAATAATTGTTGGAAAAGCTAAACTTTTTTTGCAAACCATCAAGTGCTAAAATTTCCAATGCTAAATTCATCATCTTGGGATAGGAGGACTCCCCACCTAATTGGGTAAAGAAATATGAATTCCAATGGGGAGGTCCCCACAAGAAAGTAAGGTACCTTGGGATCCCCTTTGATGTCATTCCTAATCTAAATGAAATGTGGATATGGATTAAGTCCAAAATTGAGAAAAAAATTGATGGATGGAATAGGCAATACTTGTCTCTAGCGGGAAGGATACATGTTTATCAAAAGTTCATATCCTCATATAGCATTTATTTCTCTTTTGTTTAGTTCTTTAGCAGCTATCAGGTTAGTGGGATTAAAAAAAAAAAGGAATTTCTTATGGTCTAATGGAAAGGGTAAAAGAAAAAAGGATTCAGTGAAGTGGGAATGGTGTTGTCTTGACAAAAATGCATGGTGGGATAGACCTGAAGGAGGTAAGGATACATGGCATGGCACTAGCTACCAAGTGGATAATTAAAGCCTTGGTGTGTGAAGAACCTTAAAAGGTTTTGGTGAGAAACAACATACAACTTGCTACTCCTAAACAAGCCGAGGCATGGAAAAGGTTGCAATAAGTGATATTCCCATTAATAAGCACCCTATGTCTCCATCAGGTTATTTAGCATTTAATAGCCTTTGGAAGGCTTGGGAATTGGTTAAACATAATGTAGAATGTTTCCTTGATAAAATATCCATAAACAATAAGGTAAAATCCCAATCATACAATTCCATTTGGTGGAACTTGGAACATAATAACAAGCCCTTGGCTCTACTATAGGGGTGATCTACCAAAAAATGGGCTCAAAAAGGTATTAAAATATTCAAAGATATCTTGACCAATGGGTAGCTAGAAAGCTATAACACAATGTATTGTGAATTTAACATTCCATCATCAAACTTAAGAACTCACAATACCCTCTAGGAAGCTTGCAAAGATGCTAGCTTCCCCCTGACAATTGATGACTTGATATAGATCTAACAAAATACATTAAATGGAAAGATGGTTCTGCCCTATCTGAGATCAAAGCCAAAACAATTTATAAGACTCTCATTAGCTTTGTCTCTATCATAGAACATGTTAATAAATGTTGAGGGTCTCATTGTCTAATAAAGATTGGAAAAAATAATAAGTATGTGTGGCACAATGTTAAGGAGCCTAAAAAGGCATGTTTTAGATGGCTTGTTCTTCTTCATAAATTTCCATTCAAAATTAACCATAATGATGTGGATATTTGCAATATTTTTGGAACTCTAGAATCTGTGATGCATATCTTTTTCGATTGTTTTTATGCAAAATAAATTTGGAAGATTTTTTGTAATGATCTAAAGATATGGGATAAAGATGGTAGGATTAATTAGAAATATATGTTAAGGAATAATGGAAAACTAAATAATGAATGTAAATTATTTTGGGATTGTCTTTCTACAAAAATTTTATGGCACATTTGGAAGGCAAGGAATGAGGATAAATTCAAGGGTTGTAAGAGGGTGCTTATTGAGTAGATTAAAAAAGAATCATGTTTCTCGATGTTGCTTTGCAAGTCACAATTACTATGGAGATCTCAATGGATCATTTCATGAAACTAATTGGAGAGGGTACAATCATAGTTAACAATGGGGAAGCGAAATATGGACACACATGGTGCGACAACTATGAAGATTTAGAAACCTTTCTTAAAGCATTTAGAGAATTCCAAAGGGTCTTCAATGAAATGGCAGGAGGGAAACCAAAGGAACCAAAAGAAGTTTTTCATACCAGGCTTAATTATAATGAGGGAGATAATCCATTGATTGAGGTCAGATCAAATGAACTGTTGTCTAATAAGGAATATGAATGGGAGGATCTTGAAGACTGCAGCCAGAGTTGGAACAGTTAAACATCACATGGTTCTAATATACTCAATTCTAGCGTGCATTTACAGTCTTTATTTTTGTATATCTATATATTGTATACAAATATGTAAAGTTCATAAGCATTATACCCTATAGTCTTGTATGTAGAACACTCAAATAATGCAAATATCTTGCATCATGTCACTACTACATAGTGAACTGAAACTCTATTAAGATAGATGATCTAAAACTATGGAATATTATTCCATGTTTTGTTCAACTATTACTAATACAAAAAAATTACTGATGGAATAGTTTGGTGCCACGTGTATAATTTTATAGCTGAATTTCATAAATTATAATTGTCTTATGAAGAATTATACATAGCAAACTTAATTTTAAAACCAGTTTTGTTTCTTAGTAGAATCATGGGATAATAAATTTAATATAAAATGTAATACTAAAATCACTTATTACTACTTATGAATTTAGTGTCCCTTTGGGTGACAATATTTTTTTCTTATGTATATCTTTATCATAAACCAAATACAATAAGAAATGATAGTGTATACAATAAAGTAAACCTTTCAAAATATATATTATTAAATAGTCTATGTAATTATTTTACTAGTTAAATTGTGTACTTGAAGTACAATAAATTATGTATTTGATTTTGTGATGTAAATTTATAGATGAAATTCACAAGATGATTGATTCTTAGGATTTTTAAATTTAGTCATGAACTTGTGATGTTTTAATTAAAATTCATTAAATAAATAAGATAATAGTAGTGAATATTATATATATATATATATGGATGTAATTCAATCAATGTTTGATATTTGAGTAATCTTGGAATGCGTATTATTTTTATATACATACTTACAGTTTATTCTATGTCTTTTAATATAAAATTTTAAGAAAAAGTTCATTCTGATGTGGTAATATTTAGTTAAAATTTTGTGGGCATTACAATAACCAAATATAAGATTCCCTTCCCTACATTGTACTTATGAATCCACTTTGATTTTCTCCAAATTTGGCCTTTTATCTAAACCAACCATGCATCATGTTGACCACATATTTTTCCTTGTACCATCCTATCTAGGACCACTTCATCCTTTAGATCTTCTAGAACACATAATGCTAAATCATCCTATGAATGTAACATTGTATTGATCAAGCATTGGAGTCCCAAATAATAGCAACTTATTTACATGAATGATTTGAGTATATTTTCTTCCATGATGGTAGGTTAAATAGAAAATTACTTTGTCCCACCTAAATCTTAAATAATCCATACTTGATTGGTTTTAAATACCAATGAGGTCCTTAGATCTATCCTTCCCTATGTACAACCACACCTTATTGCTAAAATGGAACTTATGTTCCATTACACTTTGATTGTGATCGTTCTTATACCTTGCTTGAGAAGAAAAGTGTTTTTTTCTCACTATTAATCAATGTATTAGATTTTCTTACCTACAAGTCACTATTTTCTATCCCATCCTTTGGATTTTCCAAAAAATATCAAATGAGCTAAGTAGAAAATAACCAAAACACACTTCAAATAGAGACAATTTGGTTGAAGAGTGGATTTCCCTACTATAAGAATGTTTCATGTAGGCCAATGTCGTATCCCATCCTTTTTTATAAACCTCAAGTTTATTCATGAAGTAGTTACACCAAAGTTCCATCTGCAACCTTCTTTTATTCATTTGTTTGTGCATGGAAGGTAGCAAATATTTCCAACTTGGTATCTAAATTTTCCCATAATATGCACCAAAAATTTCTTAAGAAATGAGAATCCCTATTTAAGATGATACTCTTATGAATATGAAAATGAATCCACATATTCTTGAGGAAGAGTTAAGTTTCACCACTTCAAGTTAATGCCTTCTTACAAGCAATCAAATGCACATTTTGGTAAAATTATCTACCAAAATAAAAAGGTAATCATACCCATGTTTTTCATAGAACACCCACAACATCTATTAATATTATCTCCCATGGCCTTGTAGGAATGGGAAATGGTTGGTGCATCCTAACCGTCCTATTTCTTGTATTACTTATACAACAAAGATTGAAACTCCTAACAAACTTAGAAACATCTACTCATATGTAGGGCCAATAAACATACTATTAAATGTTAGGTAGTATTTTTTCACTCCAAAATGTCAAAAACATTGATGTGTGTGCCCCTATTATTATCAACGGCCTTCTCTATTTTGACATAGATATTTTTCTCACTTTTTATAGAATCTTGTACTTGAGCTAGAAGCCAAGATTAGGATTAGGTTTAAACCTACCTCTAATATCTCTCTTCTTTTACTAATACTCCTCATTCAAGTGAACATCATATTTATAATATTCTAACACATACTTCATTTACAAAGGGATTTGACATGGAAAGTGTGCTTATCATTAAAAGTAGAGGTGGTCTATAGAGCATATCAATCACTTTGATAGTTACACTATGCTTATATTTCATTACAAATAAAATTATTCCAATAATCCCATCTATTTGAATTCACAAGATTTTTGTAGCTTTCTTTCTTCTTAAATATATATTATAAAGTTTCTATTGGTTGATGTATACCATTATTTATTTACCCTTGAAATAATGTTTCCACTTCTTGATTTTTGGCACTGAATCATAGAGCTCCTTATCATGTGTATTATAATTTATAACCCATTATGAAAAAGAAATAAATAATAGTATATAACCTACCTCTTTGCAACAAGATTGCTCCCATAGCATAATCATGTATAATAGTATCAACCTTGAAGGGTTTATGAGTATTAAGAAGAGATGGAACTATTAGATTGCTAATTTTATGCATAATATCATCAAAATTGTGTTATTTTATACCCCAATTAAAGCTCTTACAATCCCTATTAAGGAATGTAAATGATTAGTAACTTATTAAAATATATGATAAAATTTTGGAGCTATCTAATACTCAAACAAATCTCCTAGTATTTGAAATTGTTTTGGACTTTAGATGGTTCATAATAACCTCAACTTTAGATGATTCATTCCTTATCTAAGCATTACCTAACACATGACCAAGGTACACAAGTGAAGTCTTTTAAAATTCACTTCTTTACATTCAACAAAAGTGTATTCTTCTCTAAAAATTGATAATACCTTCTCAAGATGGGAAACATCCTCATTATAATTTGTTCTTAATACCAAGATATCATCCAAATAAAAATTAACATGTGAATTAGTAAGGGGCCTTAATACCTCATTCATAAATCACATGAAGGTGGTTGGAGTATTGTATAAGCCAAAATATAGAGTGAGTCACTCATAAATGCTATGCTTGGTCTTAAACATTGTCTTCTATATGTCTTCTCTGATCCTAACTAGATGATACCCAAATTTCAAGTCCAATTTTGTGAAGAACTTGTATTAATAATCTAAATCCTAGGTAGTTCCAAGGATGATCTTGTGTATTAGTTATTAATGGACAAGACCATAAATATGTAATGAAAAATAAAGATACAAAATTGTAGACGGAGGAAAAATCTTAAACCTTATTAGATTAAGATTAAGATTTTCACCATCCTCAATGAAGTCACCTATAAAACACAGACACATGCAAAAAAAAATATCTAATCTAAACACACATGCATATTAACAGGGATTCACTCCATTGTTCTTCTCAAGCTTGCATAAAGGATTTGATTGTGGAATGTTGGTTGCTCACTTCAGCAACATAATGATATAACGAAGGTTCAAAGATGAAGGATGATGGATGAAAGATGATGAAAAATTGTAGAGATAATTTGAAAGAGTAAGGATACTTAAAAGCTCCTTCCCCAAATGGCTTGTGAGAGGTCGTATTTATAGAGCCTTGATGTGGGCGGAGATAAGATTTGATTTTTGACAAAAAAGAGCAAAAAACAACGAGATGAGATAAGATTTTAAAAAGATAGAAAGATTTTGATTTATTATTTTAAAGGAAATAAATCTTAAAAAGGTGAGAAGGATAATGAAATGATAAACTTATTAAATAATGCTAAAGCATTATCTTATAAATGATAGGGATGATGTGGAAAGATAATTAAATAATGTAAAATCATTATTTAATTATAGACGAAGGTGAAAAGATAATAAATAAAGATTTATTTAATTATAGGAGAATAGATAAATGACTAATTAAACAATTAAAATAATTATTTAATTAGAGAGGATAAATGGTCATGAATAATTAAATAAATAAATATTTATTTAATTATAGAAGAATATTTAAATGACTAATTAAACAATTAAAATAATTATTTAATTAGAGAGGATAAATGGTCATGAATAATTAAATAAATAAATATTTATTTAATTATAGAAGAATATTTAAATGACTAATTAAACAATTAAAATAATTATTTAATTAGAGAGGATAAATGGTCATGAATAATTAAATAAATAAATATTTATTTAATTATAGAAGAATAGATTATGGATAAATAGGAAATAAATGAAATTAGTCAAATAACTAAGATTTATTTAACTAATTAGATGATGACATGGTTACCTAGGGCAAAACATGCTACAAGATGTATAAATGATGTGATGTTGTGACAAGGTGTTGTAAGAGGACATTTTTGGGTGTCTACAAAACTAAATACACATTTGATACACTAAATAATTTTGGAAAATATGCCAATTCTATTAGAACGAATAGAGGAAAATATGTACAAATACTCAAGATATGAATTTTTAGCTTCCTCTCTAACTACAATGATATACAATAGAATTATTTATACATAATAATATAGATGACCAAAATTTATTCTAATTAAATATTAACAAATATGCAACATGTATGACCACATGGAACATGTGGATGTGGGATGATTTCAAGTTTCAAACCCATATGGTGTCATATTTTTTGGCATATATGTTCCCTGAGGCAATGCACATGTGGCGACAAATGCCAAACTTATATAGTGTCGTCTATTATGGTGTAGATGTTAGGTGTTGCACACCTTTGGTGGAATTTATTATGGTGTAAATTCCACCAATGTGTCCCACACATATGGTCTAACTAGGAACAAACATGTGCAAACAGGTATAGGTAAAGACTATGTGTGGGATTATAGTGAAGAAATTATTACATAGAGTATTGCATGAATGTGCATAAATGATATGATATGATATGTGCATTAAATAATTCTATGTGTGATGAAGTAGTCAAAATTAGGATCTTAATTTTTGCATGAATCATATGATATTTCTTGAGGAGAAGCATCCCCATTACATTTATTTTACTTAAATAAAATATGCACACAATTAGTGAAGGTTGTAGCACTTTAGTTTATTAGTATACTACCCAATTTTCACTACTTAGAATAACTAGTGAGCTATGTGGGAAGTATGAGAAGTTGTGGTGTCAATGATTTTATCCATGACTAAATGAAAATATGGCTTAAGGAGATCTACAATGAATATTTGGTGTAGGCCTAAGTATTTTGGTAGATCAAGAATAAATGGTTTAAGATCAAGAATAAATGTGTTCTTAGCAAATTCATCTAAGTACCATAATATATAGGCTTGTGCTTAATATTTTATTGTTGTGTCTTTCAATTTTTCCTTCTAAAGATACAACTAAACTTTTTCACCATCCAAAAATTAGTGAGGTGTACAATACATGTCATGGTGCCCTTTATATTTATGTTTTTATCATGTAAGTACCTATTATAATTCTGTGTACATCTTAAATCTTCTATGAAAACTTTTTTTCCTTGATAACTTCCTCGTACTATACACATCATTTAAATTTAGATGGTCTATGGTAATATTTATCAATGGGTGATGCTACTTATCTAACCCAAGGCACATATAAAAAGTACTATGCCCAATAGAATTGTGGTGAGCTATATTGTAGTTATGTTGGATATAATCTAGTTTATCATCCCATGTGCATGGGTGCATATTGTTATTCCATTTGACCACCTTTGTTTAGTTTTCTATCTATGGATAGAAATTTATAGATTAATTTAATTGTGTATCTACCATGACCCATAAATATTTCCAAGAATGGCCAATAAATCATTTGTCATTATCAGATATATTAATGGATGTTGGAGAGATAAGATGAACTAAAGTATGAATGAAGAAAATACTTGTGACATCAAATGTAGTGATTCTTTTCTTGCACATAATCATGATGGTTATCTTAGACTCTATCTACCATAATGAATGTAGAGTCATTTTTTGCTTATTTGTAGTTTTCTACTAAAGAAATATATATGTATGGGTTATTAAGGGTGTGTTGATACTAAAAGTGTCGTGTATATCCTAGTATTCCTATTTGTATGCTTGGTGATGTTGCAAGGAATGTTTGAATTCAGTTGGTGCTTAATTCCTATATATATATGAGTCTAGTAGAATATTATTGAAGTATTTCTAATGTCTTAGTACTATTGAAGTGTTCAACTAATTTGGTGTAATGCACCTCCCTAATGATCCATTGACATGATGTATTTGTAATATTTGGCTATGGAGATAGCCACCCAAGATCTAAATGCCTATGGAAAGCACACAATACTTAGAAGATCAATATGACAAGAATAAAATGTATTCTTATCAAAGAATGAAAATATAAAAGATGTACAATGTGAGAAATACCCTTGGTTATATAGCCAAGGTGAGACATATGATTAAACAAGATCATCACAAGTGTCTTAATCCTATGACACAAGACAACTAATATTAAATTGCCTAGGACACTAGACAAAATTCAACATAAGATTATGACAAGTGTCTTAATTTATGATATGATATATAAAATGATAATATCCTATGTGAAACCTAAGTAAACTTAATTGATAGGATGTGAAAGAGACCTAATAGTGGAACTGGTTAGGTAATATCCCTATTCACACCAACACCCCCCCTTAAGTGCAACATAGGGGAAAAAAACATGCACACATAAAAGGATGAGTCCCGACAACTAGGCCTAATGAGGTACCCATATAAAAATGCAATCTCTCACAATTGAAGAAAAGGAGAAAACCTAGTGGGACAAAAATCCTCCCCAAAAGAGAAAAAAACAAGAAGAAAGCTCTCTAGAAGATATGAAGGACAAAACCCCATGTGAGGAAAAAGTCCCCCCATAAGAGAGAATGAAAGAAACATCTCACACCCCCAAGAGAGCTCGTAAATGGTAATAATTACTCTCATTGAAGGGTTTGTTGAAGATATCTATAACTTGCTCTACTATAGGACAATACTACAAATCAATGACCTACTCCTGGAGCAACTCCCTTATGTAGTGCATATGAATCTCAATTTTTTTGATCCACTAACATTGAACTAGGTTCTTCGAGATCTGGATGGCACTCTAATTTTCAAAATGGAGGATAGTGGGTCATGGAATGGTGAAGCCAAACTCGGTCAAAATATTTTAAATCCAAATAGCCTTTGTAGCAACATTAAAAACTACTTGACACTCAACCTCAGTCGAAGAGAGAGCAATGCCATGTTATTTCATACTCTAACAACAAATGGGATCAGAACCAAGATGAAAGTTGTAGCCAAAAAGTAGAGTTATGATCATCAATATTTCTAACCCAATCAAAATCTATATATCCAACTATGTTGAGTCGTACCTACTTTATAATGAATCCCATAATGTTGAGTACCCTTTATGTAATGCAAGATGCATTTGGCAGCTTTCTAATGGAGCTAATGCGGTTCATGCATGAAGTGTGAAACCATGCAAACCACAAAATAAATGTCAAGGTGTGTGTGAGTCAAGTAGATGAGGCTCCCAATAAGCTGACAATACAAAGTGGCATCATCTAGTGGAGTAGAACACTTGGCCTCAAGCTTGAATCCTAACAAAAAGGGAGTTGAGTAGGCTTACAATCAAACATGTGAAACTAAGCTAGAAGATCAAGAGAATACTTGGGTTGAGCAAGAGTGATCCTGAAAGAATGCTATGTGATCTCAATCCTAAAAAATTAGTGCAAAGGGCCCAAGCCAGTCACAACAAATTTGTCATGCAGAGAAGATTTTAATCTACCAATGATGGATGATGAACTCCCTCTAATGATCAATTCATATAGAAAGAGAAGAAAATAAGAGTCATTCTATCACAAAATATCGACATTCAGATCTGAGTGGTATCTAGAGAATCTTGTTCAGAGAAGAAATGAGTCTATCTTGGCATACCAACCCTGAGGGGCCTACTTGAGGCCATAAATAGACTTACTCAACCTACAAACCAAAGAAGAATCCTAAGAAAATCCTTGCGGCTACTCCATGTAAATATCCTATACAAGATAACCATGAAGAAATGCACTCTTCACATCCATTTGATGTACAAACCATCCATGAGCTACAAAAATGGCAAGAGTCAAGAGAATGGAGTTTATCTTGGAAATGGGGGTAAATTTTTCTATGTAATAAACACCAAGAACCCATGAGAAACCTTTGGCCACAAGTTGTTCTTTGAACTTTTCTAAAATTCCATCCACTAAATATTTGGTTTGATAGATCCACTTACATTGAACCATTTTGCTTCCCTTAGGAAGAGGGACTAAGTCCCATGTGTTGTTCCTCATCAAGGAACTATACTTTTCCTCCATTGTTGAATCCCACTAAGGAATTCCTAATTATTCCTTAAATGAATGTGGATCTAAAGTAGTGGCAATGTACACATGTGGAAGATGTTGATGCTATGAATAAGTCCTTTGAGTGTTTGAATGGTCCCAAACAAGATTTCTTGTTGACTTGAGAGTCTATCGAGCCCAATGAGGGCATGAAGAAGATGGGGATGAAGGGTGAGAATCCTCAACCTTAGAATGTGAACCCTACAAGTTGGAGGTGGGGTAGAATCATCTTGTTCACTATCATTTGAGTCCATTGAGGAGGAAGGATGAGGAGGATTAGAGGTCAAGCTAGGAGGTCTTTCCTCAAAGTGAACACTCCTCTCAACAAAGAGCTCATGTGTCTTTGGATCTAAGAGTTCATACCCTTTGACACCATCTTGATATCCAAAAAAGATGTAAGGCTTTCTTTGAGGTTCCAAATCCTTACACTTCTCTAGGTGAATATGTGCCCAAGTTGGAGAGCTAAAAACTCAAAATGCCTCACAATTGGTTTCCTACCACACCAGGTTTCAAAAGGAGTCATACCTTTCAATGCATTATGGGGAACTTTATTTTGAATGTGTGTAACACAATTAATGGATTCAACCCAAAATTATATACCAGGAGAATGAGCATGAACAATGTAGCTAGCCATCTCCTTGAGGGTCATGTTTTTCCTTTTAGCAACTTCATTCTATTGTGGTGTGTGTGTAATTGAATGTTGAAGATATATCCCTTCAAGAGTACAAAATTGCACAAGATTATGGTTCACATATTCTTGACCATTGTTAGTATGCAGAATATTGATATAATTTCCAGACTACTTCTCAATATGAGCCCTGAAAGCTTGAAACTTGTCAAATACTTAATTTTTTTGGTGAAGAAAGTATACCCAAGTGAATTTGGAGTATTCATCAATAAAGGTGAGTGAATAGTGAGCCTTGTTGAAGGAAAAAAATGGAAATGGGCCCAATAGATCATTGTGAACCAACTAAAGAACTTCTAAAGCCCTTCAAAACTCCCTTTATCAAACTTCTCTTTTGGATGCTTACTTATAGTACAACCTAGACATACACCATCTAAAAAACTAATGTGAGGGAGACCTATGACCATATCCTATGAGCTGAGTTGATGAAGATATTGATAGTTGAGATGCCCAAACTGCTCATGTTATAACTTACTCATTGAATTTGAATGTGTGAGCAATGTTGTAGAAGGAGATTGTGGCACCAAGAGAAAATTAATATAGATGAGACTCACAATCAACCTTTCCCATTGAAACCAAACCATCATCCTCAATATATTTGATCATAATTGTATCAAGATAAAATTCAACTTTCTTTCCATTCCCAAGATGGGTGATTTTGATGTAGAGAAAAGACAAACTAAACACACACAAATAGGGTTTTCAATCCAAATAGCGAAAATGTGCATTCTTGTTCATTCTTGACAACTTACTCTTAAAATCTAAAAACATGGGGGCAACAATTTGGGTTTTTTGGTCATAAATTTCATTGTATACCTGTTATTAAAAATGTAAGACCTATTTGGAATGCCCTTTTGGCTCTTACTACACATATCTAAAAATGGGCTAGGGTTACTTTGTACAGAATAGGTAAAAAATGGGTTGTTACAAAGTTATAAACCCTCTTTTTGTGCTTTCTTGAAGTAGATTGGTGAAGATACCTCCCAAATGTGAGCATTTGAAGACATAAAACCAAAGCCTAATCAAAATTTAGATCAAGATAGAATTTTGGACAAGTTTACAAGAATTTTGAACTGTCAAAAACAAAGTTATCACATTGTTTTTACCTCACTGTCAACCTAGCTAGGGTTTGGGTAGTTTTTTGTAAAATCTCAATATATTTCTCATATCTCCATAAAAATGCATTAAAAAAATGCCAAAATAAAGAAGAAGAAAAATTACTTCAACATGTAATTAATTTCATTCCATAGGTAGGTCCGTGCAGGTCGTACAAATGGAAGGAACTTGCTGCTACACAGAAAAAATAAAGAAAACTTCTTCAAATTCTTTCTCAGACACCAAAAATCTCTTCCAATCTACAATACCCGACCATGAAAGCATGAATCATGCTTATTACAAGATTTTCCATCCACTACAAATAAGTTTCCCCACTTACATTAATGATTTTTCACAATTTTTCCAAGTTGCTAAAAATGCATGACACCCAAAATAAAAACTTTGACAATTTTTTTAAAAACTGCAACAAACTAAAAACCCACACCCAAAATGGATTGAAAATGGTATTACAAAATTAATCATGGTCATTAAAGACCTTATTACCCCCCTAAGACCACAATGACTCCAAATTTGCAAAAATGCATTATTTGAGCAAAAATTGCATATTAGGTGCTCCTGCACCATACTCCCAAGGGGAAGAAAAACTCAAGTCCACTTGAGTGCAGGTTTTCTCTTTCTTCTTGATCTTCCAATTCTTTATAAACTTGTCATCCATCTCTGCAAATTTCCCTAGATCCTTTTTCTTCTTCTTGTACCATCTCTTATTGAGCATCTTCTCAACTTCAAGGTACCAAAATTCGAGTTTTCATTCATATGCCTCAGTACCACTGTCTATGTCTTCATCATCAAAATTCGAATACAATATGTTAGCATGTTCATCAACCATAAAATAAAAAAATGCAACCATTACTTCAGTTAGTTTTGCAACATTTTCATCACCATAGTGTGCGACATTTGTATAACAATCTTCATACACTATATGCACTTCTCCTCCTTCTTTAGACTCTTTTCCATCTTCATTATCATTTGTTGCACCTGTAAACACATACTCACACACATTGTTAGAAATAAAATCTTGAGTCTCAAGGGACCCATTTTCTTCACATTTTTCCTCTTCCTCAGATGTCTCTTACTCTTCCAGGATCAACAAAGACTCCCCAATGTCTGGTTTTGCTCTCTTCTCTTGCCTTCTCTTCTGAATGAGCTTCTTGATAGACCACTTTAGCCTCTTTCTTATTAGTAAATGCCAACCACTTTCTTGTTCTACCTTCTCAAGACACTGTTGCATCTCAAGATCCATTATTTATTGCATTTGTTCCAAGGCTTGCCTCAACTCTATTATCTCTTACTCAATATTAATTTGTTTTACCTTCTCATCCTTCTTCTACATCTCACTTTTCTCTCTTATTTTCTCTTGTTGCTTCTTGCGTGGTAACTCTTTACTCTACAAGTCTCCACAGGTGAATCTTCTCAAAATTTCCATTCTTCTTTCTCAATCAAGTCTCTTTCACCTTGCTTCTTCTTGTCTTCGTGATACCTCACCTTAGGCCCACTTCTTTTCCCTTGACCTAGTCTTTTGGTATACAAGTTCTTTTCTTCAACCTATAAAAGACAATACACAAACTCCAAAATATTCCTTACCCAGATCTTTGGACTTTGATACCAATTTGATGTAGAGAAAGAGACAAACTAAACACATCACAAATAGGGTTTTCAATCCAAATGGCAAAAATATGCATTCTTTTTCATTCTTGACAACTTGCTCTTAAAACCTAAAAACATGGGGGCAACAATTTAAGTTTTTTGGTCATAAATTTCATTGTAGACCTGATATTAAAAATGTAAGACTTTTTTTGAATACCCATTTGGCTCTCACTACACATATGTAAAAATGGGATAGGGTTACTTTGTATGGAATAGGTCAAAAATGGAATGTTATAGAGTTAAAAACCTTCTTTTTGTGCTTTCTTGAAGTGGATAGGTGAAGATTCCTCCAAAATGTGAGAATTTGAAGACACAAAACCAAATCCTAATCAAAATATAGACCAAGAAATTTTTTTGGGCAAGTTTACAGTAATTTTGAATAGTCAAAAACAAAATTATCACATTTTTTCATCTCACTGTCAACCCAGCTAGGGTTTGGGCAGTTTTTGGTAAAATATTAATATATTTCTCATATCTCCATAAAAATGCATGAAACCAATGCCAAAAGAAAGAAGAAACAAATTAATTCAACATTCAATTGATTTCATTCCATGGGTAGGGCCGTATAGGTCGTACAAGTGCAAGGAACTTGTTGTTACACAGGAAAAAACAAAGAAAACTTCTTCAAATTATTGCTCAAACACCAAAAATCTCTTCCAATCTGCAATAACCAACCATGCAAGCATGAATCATGCTTATTAAAATCTTTTCCATACATTACAAATAATTTTTCACTATTTTGCCAAGTTGCACAAAATGCATGACACCCAAAATAACAACTTTAACAATTTTTTTGAAAATTGCAACAAACTAAAAACCCACGCCTAAAATGGATTGAAAATGGTATTAAAACATTAATCATGGTCATTAAAGACCTTATTAAACCCATAAGACCATAAGGACTCCAAAATTGCAAAGATGCATTTTTTGAGCAAAATTTGCATATTAGGTGCTCCTGCACCAGATTTGATATACCAAAATAAGGTTGTCACACAAGTCAAGAACAAAAAGAACATTCTCAAATGATCCATCATCTATGTCAATTGAACCTTTTCCTAGAACTTCCACTTGAGTATCATCACCTGCAAGAATGTGTGGTATTGTACAAGGCTCTAGTGAATAAATTTTTCTCTATCAGAACCCATGTGATGTGTAGCACCTGAGTCAAGTATCCATTGTTGTGATGATCCTGTGGCTACAAAAAGTGCCTAGCATTTTCCTTTCTTTGATTATGAAGAAGTGGAAGGAGATGCTTCCTTTTTATAGGAAGATGGCAAATTGATATGATTCTTCTTGAGGATGTTACTCAATTCATCAATTTTCTTAGCATGACAATGATGCTCATCATGATTGACTTTCTTACAATACGAACAAGTTGGTTTCTCCTCATTCTGTGAATTTTCTTTCTTGAAAGAGGATGTAGAATCTTCTTGTTAAGGAGAAGAAGATTATGCTTTATCTTTGCATGGCTTGTTCTTTGATTGATTTTGTTTCTTTCAAGATCTTGTCCCATGACCTACCACAAAACCTTGTGACTTGGATGACTTGAGAATACCCATGGTGATCAACTTCATTTGTTCAAGCATCAAAACCTTTGTAAATGAATCAATTGATGTAGTATAGGCACTTCCTATAGTCAACTAATGAATCTAGAAACTAGAAATAAAAAGTTGCATATTCTGAAGGAAGCTTGTCCAACAAATTCAAGACCAACTATGCGTCCTTCTTATCAATACCACAATAATTGAGTTGTGATCTTAATTCATTAGACTTAGTTACATATTCTTGTATTGTATCAAAATTCTTTGGATCTAGATTAATGAGATCATTATCAAGTTTGTATCCCCTAATCTCATCAACTTTTCCATAAAATTGAGAAATTTTATCCCAAGTATCCTTAGATGTTTTACACTTATCAATATGAAAGATAAAATTAGTAGAAACATATTTCCTAAGAGTTACCAGAACCATATAACTTCTAATGAACCATTCACTTTTTAAATTTGGATCGGTTAGTTCTAGAATGAATCCATCAATGTAGTGAATTAATCCTTTTTCCATTAGTTTACTCTATGCATTTATTTTTCATGTTGCATAATTATGTGGAGTTAAAAGAGGAAACTTAGGATGCCCTATGGCTGAAATTTGAAGAGAACAAGGGATAAATCAAAGCACAATCACACAACACAACCCCCCAAATTCACTTAATCAAAGAACCCCCCCACCCCCAAGCAAATGATTTGGCACTTCATACTAAGTGCGGTTATAATTACCAGTTACAAGAAAAATCTAAGTGGTATTTTTATTTCAATGCTTAAAATTACTATAATAAGGCTAGATCAAACTATGATCAACATGTAAGAGATCAAACTGTGATCTATGCAATGCAATTGCCAAAATCGTCAAGGCTATATGTTGAAAGTACAATTTTTTATCACAATGACTAAAAATGATAACATCACTATGAAATGCTTGAAAATTTATGCACTTTTAAAAAATGTACTTGAAAAGGAGTTTGTATGATCATAAACAAAGCCTCATAAGTTTTGAAAATGGAAACTGCTCAGCAACCCTTGTGACAATTTTTTTTTTTTGAAAAATATGTGCATCAAAATAAAAAATTGTATGAACCAATGCATAGAGAACAATAAATTAGTCCAAATTAAAAAAAATCCTCTAAAAAAGGAGGTTGTAAGCCCAAGTTATGAACCTTCAAAGTTGAACAGTAATTTTAAAAACACCAATGGAGAGGGGGCAAAAAAATCAGAACACTTGCTGATGTGAGCATTGCATCACTGATAAATTTGGAAGAACTACCACCAAATTTGGAGATACCACCAAATTTGGACCTTTGCTAACTTGTTTAAAACTTTTCCAAATTTGAAAATTTAACTAAATTTAGCAAACCCTGCTAACTAAGAAAATCTTCCAAATTTGGCCGAACTGCCAAATTTCTACAAAATGTGGTAGGATGTAGCAAGTTTGAAAATTTTGAATTTTTATTTTCAGATTTTTTGTGGTAATTTTTTGGATTTTAAATTTTGAAAGGAATTTAATATATATATATATATATATATAAGGGAGTGGGGGGCATGTGGGGTTGCACCCTTGTATAGGACTTGACAAGGCCATGTAGAGGGCACCTATCAGGTACCCGATCAATTTATATATTTTAAAACCTTTTTTCTTATATTAGATTAAAGAGGAAAGCATACAACTGTTTGCTAGGCAGGAATTTTCAATCACTTTGAACTAGACCCAAAAACTACCAAACTTCATTCATCCAACACAAATATGAAGAGCATAGCAAATTAAAATTTAATAGTGCCAATGACCAGACCCAAAAAACCCCAGACATTAACTATTGCCACCAGACTATAACATATTCTAGAAAAAAATGAAACCAACCAAACAACAAACTACATAAACCTGTTAAGTTTTGTAAAGGATTCAAAATCCTTAACCCATTTGACAACTCTAGCTGCCATTAACCCTAGCATCAGGTCCAAAAGAAATGGATAAAACTATATTTTAAACTATTTTACGAAAAAAACATTGTGAATATTTCTTTTTGAAATTTTTTATTTAAAAAATTTGAGAAAAAATATATAATACCTTTTTTTAATAAAATAATCATACCACTTGCATAGGTTGGGTCATATGACCCACATATCTAAAAAGTTTTTGCCTCAAAAGTGACTTTGTCCAAAAAAAATAATTTGATAGTCAATCTATATGTTTTTAGGCCTTCTGAGCATGATGGTGGTGCTCTTTTTGACTTAAAATGCTCTAAAGTAGCAAATACCTCTTGGATCTAGTAACCACCTCCAATCTTCAAACTCTTGCATATTTGGCCTCTAGTGTCCAACTGGGATGAAACAAAAGGAAAATTTAACTTTCATGGTTACTCCAAATGTAATGGCGAGCTCAAATATGATGTAATAAGCTCCCTAAATGTAGCTATAATACAAATCCAAAAAGTGGAACCCCCTAGAATTTGGTATTTCTCACACCTTTCTAATTCTCCAAAGGGTCCAAAGATGCAAGAGAAGAGCATCCTTAATGCCTAAAAAAAAAAGATTTTCACTCAATATCTCCTAAATACTAATCAAAGACACTCAACTTGCTCTGATACCATGTAAGATTTGGCTATGGAGATAGCCACCCAAGATATAAAGGACTATGGAAAGCATAAAATACTTAGAAGATCAATACGACAAGAATAAATTATATTCTTATTAAAGAATGCAAATAGAATACAACTAATAAATTAAATCACTTAGGACACTAGACAAAATTCAACATACAATTATGAAAAGTGTCTTAATATTATGATATGAGACATAAAGTGATAAGATCCTTGGTCTTCCTTTTAGTTATGGCGCTAACTCTTTCCTTTGCCTCTTCATTTCCCACTCATGCCCCCTCTCCTTAGAAATTTTTAATCTAAAACCATTAATTGCTTTCCAAAATGGTGTGCCCCTACCTTCATGGTAATAATTTTAAATACCAATCTACCATTCATGATTTGAATTTCCCCAAATTGACTTTGGCACCCCTACATTTCATTTCATATTCCTCATAATGGCGATGATTTTCTTTTCTCAGCTCCTTCACATTCCCATTTTCTTACAATTATTTTGCATTTTTATTTCTCAACTAAACATTTAAAATACCATTTAAAACACATCCACATAGATATTATTGAAAGAAGCAAACATGTGGGCTATACCAAACTATACCATCCATCGATTGACTAATGAAGTTGAAAATTGACTTCCACAATAACTCTGCATCAAATGCTCAGAATCTCATGAAAACTAATAAAGACATGTATTTCAACATCTTAAAGACCTCCACCAAATCGTTTTGCATCAAACCTCACATAAATTGAAATTTGAATGTTTTACCAAATCACCAACAAAAGTTGCAAAAGAATTTCATCTCCAAAACCAAGAAGAATTTGATCATGAAACTTTCAACATCAATTCCATAATGAAGCCAAAAACCTATCCATAAGAAGGTTCACCAAGAAATTTCACCAAACTCCTAAAACAGTTGTTTTTGTGCAATGTTGATTGCACGTTCACTCGGGTGCTTCTACATCAACATGCCAACTTGCATAAATTGGCAACTGCACCATGTGTGGGGTGCAATGGTTATGTTAATAAGTAAGAACAAGAAAATTATTATCATCAAAAAATGTTCATGAGAATAGTGTTGACAAGGAGAATAGAGCTATTATACTAGTTTTTTGGTACAATAAATTAATGAATAAATTTCAATCAACATTGTCAAATTATTAAATTTGAAACCAACAATAACTATCTTAGAATACCAAGTGGAGTGTATACATCATGAAACAAAATATGATAAATTCCCATTCCTATTTATCTTTGTAAAATGAACATTTTAATCCAATTTTCCCATAATTCCCTTCTTCCATTCCATGTTATGGTCATTTGAATTATTTCTCATTTTTAGTCCATGTTAGTTGCATTACATTTATGCTTATAAACCAAAGGGTATTACAATGTTCACCAAATACAACTATCATAACTTTGCCACTCACCCAAAAAAATGAATTGAAGAATATAAATGTTCCAAACACGTTACATAACTTTAAAATGGACAATGGACAAATGATAATGCTAGAACTTGAAATTCATAGCAACAAAGATACACTTTCCAACAAATTTGTGGGGATTAATATTATTCATTCAATAATTTGTAAAGTATTGTTATAAGTAAATATTTGTTCAAAAAGTTTCACTTTGCTAATCTTAAAACATCTTGTTTTCCTTCATCTTACTACATCATCTTTGTATCTTGCTACATCATCCTTGTGCAACTTGATCAAATTGTCAAAAGAATTGGTAAGGGATTAATATCAAGTATTTTTCACTTTATAAAATGTCATTAAAAATAAACACTTTTTGGTAAAGTTTCACTTTGCCAATCTCAAAAAATCTTGCTACATCATCCTTGTGCAACTTAATGAAATCATAAAATTAATTAATAAAGATTTAAAACATTAGATATTTACAAATTTATAAAATATCATTATAAATAAACATTTTTGGAAGACTTTACCAATCCTGAAACATCTTATTAAGTTTATTCTACTTGTGAATACAAATTATTTGTTTAAATTTTTTAATAAAATTAAAACAAAACAAAAAATTACCAAAAAATAATTTAAAAATTAAAATCTATGCAAACCCCACCATTTTAAAAATATTATCTCTTTTATGTTTTTGTTGACTAGATTTAGTTAAGAAAAAATGGTTTTGTCTGATTACTTTTCTTCTTTCTTTGTTGTGAACATGTAGATGATATAAATTTAGCAACACAAACAAGTAGATAGAAGGAATTATGTTTAAAATTACTCTACTTTATTAAGGCACCATTAACATTTACTTCACACTACACATTCATTTCACATCACAATATATTACAAATTTAATTTACTTTATAGTGTACAAGTATGAAACATATATAGACTTCCACATTCTATTACTATATGCATTCCAAATATTTTTCAACAATCAAATTCATGTGGGAATATTATCACATATGTCTTTTTACACTAGTTTTAGTTAGTGGATACTTTATAAAATGAATTAATTAGTTTTATGCTATGAGTTATTTGATAAACTAATTTGCTAATTTGCTAATTAATTTATAATTAAATAATAAAATATTATATCAAAATAAACATTGTAACATATACAATTTTAAGAGAGAAAAAATAAAATATTATGTGCTATGATAATGATAAATGTGTTTTGATTACATAAAGATGTGGTAAACAAAAAAGTGACAATTGATCTTATTGGTCAAGTAATTTCTTGTGATAGTTGCCCATTCAAAATTGACTTTCAAATGGAGAGATATTTTGTTTTAAAAAAGTGCATCATAAATAAGATATATATTTGACTATTATTCTATATAATTTTTGATGGTTTACACAAAATCTTTTCTTTCATGTAATATAATCTTCTCAAAATTAGGCCATGTATGACATCATGCATCTACTTAAATCTTGAAATTGGAGTTTTAAATAAAATGATATATAAGACAAAATCATGGATTGCTTTTAGCTTATAGCCAACTATTATTATAAAATATAAAATTGATTAATATGTGGCAATAAAGTTTTTTTATTACCTAAAATAATACATATTGGCACATTTCAATGTCAAAGATAAAAACCCACAAACAATGCAAGTTGGGAGAAGGTGATTTTTTTTTTAAAAATATGTAATTGATATACCTTTCTCCTATGTAATATTGGTTGTTTTACAAATACATTCTCTTAATCAATGAAGACATAAAAAGTTATTAAAATGATTTGAGCTAACACACATCTCTCCTTTGAAAATAAAAATAAAAATGTAATGTTAAAGATTGAAACTCAAACAAAAATAAACAAACAATACAAATTCCTATTTCAAACTAAGCAAAACCTCTAGATAGAATTCAATAAGTGAAAGCAAACATGATAATACATCAAAACCAACCTGAAATGTTACTAAAAGCCTCCATTTTTGAATGATTTGCTCTTTGAATGGTATGTGGGTGTTGCTTTTCTTGAAGATAACCAATTTAACATGTACCTAGCATAAGTGAGTATTAGAATTTGAATGAGAAAGTGCCTAAATTTATAGGTTTTTGGGAGAAGGAATGTATGGTAAAAATTTGATTGTGAGATCAAGGGTGGAGAATGGTTGAGAGGAATTCCCTATGATCAAGGAGAAGATGGAGGGTGGAGATGAAGGTGGTTAGATTGTGAATGACTAGGATAAACTTACCAAATTTAGTAAATAGTTGTGAGCATGAGGGAAATTAGGGACATGTGCACCTAAGAAGGCTATAACTTTGGGTTTTGTCAGAGAATTAAACAAGTGTTTGTAGGTATCTCTTTACTAGTACTTGCCATACTTGTTAGTTCCTGCTAAGGGAACTATAGGCACCACCAAATCTTAACTAGTTATTAATAATTCTCTTTTTAACCAATGAGAGCTGAAACATTTTTTCTATTTGATTTGTTTTTATTATACATGCCAATTATATAACAAAACATATTTCAAAATTCAATTCTCTTCAATCTAATTGGTAGACAAATTTCACCCGATATAAGTTCCATTACTTCCATTACTTTCATTTCAGAATCTTAACTAACTTTTACGAGTTTTTTTAAACTTAGTTGTTTATTTCCAATAATTCAATGAGGTAAACCATACTAACTATTTTGGATCACGATAAATTACTTTTTATTTTTTACACTATAACAATAAATTAATTTTCATTAAATTACTTACTAATTACCCCTCACATGTAACATTTATTTACTATTTTCCTTTGCATTATTAAAATAATAATAATAATTAATAAAATTTAAACTTTGAATAACAAATGCTAACTAATTAATCAATATAACATCAAAATTCAACTATTTTTAATTACCTTTAATACTAAATTGATTTTAAATAAATTTAATTGAGCTAATTCAAAATATTAATACCAATTACTCAAAAAATTTACTTTTTAATATAAATAATTAATTATTATTTAAAAATAAATGAATACCTTGTAAATTATTTTTATATTATAATTTAAATAAATTAATACTAATACCTCTCCTTGTCATAAATTAATTCTAAAACAACACTTATTAATCATATATTTAAACTAACAAATTTTCAATTGCTTTGAAATTTGAACTAACTCTAATTACTAAATACGTTTTGCAAA
This sequence comes from Sequoia sempervirens, assembly GCA_007258455.2. Classification (NCBI taxonomy): domain Eukaryota; kingdom Viridiplantae; phylum Streptophyta; class Pinopsida; order Cupressales; family Cupressaceae; genus Sequoia; species Sequoia sempervirens. Next base: position 80,654,720 of record VDFB02000003.1, on the reverse strand, counting down.
ATAAATGAATTAAGACTACAATAATTATTTAGAATAAATACTAATTACTTTTATAAAATATTTATTATTTTTAAAAATAAACTTTAAAATTAACAGTAATTACTTTTAAATCAAATTTAAATTAATATTAATAAATTAATCATTTAAATCAATCACAAATTCTATCATATTTGTTTTAGAAATAATTCACCTTCTATTTACAACTTATATTAATTACTATATGTTAGTTTGTGAAATAAAAATGTTAACTAATTAATAATTAATAAGGAAATAAATAACTTTATTATATTAATTAAATAAATAGTCTAAATTTAAAGATTTTTTTCTTCTCATTTAAATTAAAAAAATGTTTAGTTTTAGCCAAGTTTAAATTTTCATATCCAATTTAAATGTTCATATTAAATATTTTAAATATATATAAATATATAATAAATTTAAATATTTGTAAAGACAAATATATATATTTTATATTATATTATAATTTTTTTAAAAAAATAATATTAATTAATAATAAAATTAAAATTTTATTAATATTTTTAAAGTAACAAGGCCATTGGCCTCTCCATGGATTTAATATGGTAAATATATATTTTAAATATTTATATTGAATTAAGTGATAAACTTTATATATATATAATTATTATATTTATATATGTATTAATTAGTATATATATATATTTATAACTATATGGTGGGGACTAGATTAGGTAGTGATGGTTAGGACTAGGTGAAGATGATTAGGTCTAGATGATGGAATTGACCAATTAAGTCTAGGTGATGGATGATTAGGGAATATTCTAGGTGTCTACATGATACATTCACTTAGTACCATTCTTGTGAGTAATTGTTTCACAAAATAAATATAGCAACCTATAAGTTTCTCAAATATTATCTCTTTTCAATAGTTTTACTGACTATTATGTTTATAGTATTATATATAAGTGTTTCTAGATTTGATTGTGTAATAATTTTTGTCATCAACATTCCAAATCATGTGTCATTTACCATCAAGATATAAAGAACACAAAATGACAATGTGATAACAGATCATATAAATTACTCACAAACCATTATCAGCAAAATTATAGTACTCCTAAACCATTATCAACAAAATTATAGGAAAAACAAACCTGCCAAATCCCAAATTATTGGACAATTCGTAGACAAACTCTTCTCCAACTAATAGGGTAACGTATAAGCTAAAAATTCGTTTGGAAATGGAACGATAGATGCCAAAGTCATCTCAACTACCCTCCAAGTCAAATGTGGGACAATACTAACCAGCCTTCCAACATACTGTTTCGTTCGATTTTGTTTCCTAGTTTTAGAAGCTTTGACCTGAAAAAGGTAGGCCTAGTGAACTTTCTACACGAACCACCTACAATCCTATTCCTACCTTTATTGACCAAAATTGAAGCAACTTTGTGGGGTCGCTCGCAGGCCCCTCGTTTGTGCGTACCAACTGCGAAAAACCTACCCTGTATCGACATCGCTGTTATGCACATAAGTTGCCATTAACAAACAAAATATTTGATTGTTCAAAGTACCAGAAATCAACAACCGCAGAACATTTTGTTGTTTAGCGAATTTAATTCTCTTGGAAAGAGTCCAGGACACGTGGAAACTTAGAAAGTATCGCCACCTACTAATTGAGATCTACCTAACACGACCAAGTGGGCGTCAAATCTCACGCTCACCTAGCCCACGACTGCACCAACCCCAAACTTTATCAGCTGGTTCATACAGAAATCAATATTTCACCATCTCTTCTTCGCTCCACGGGGCTTTAGGACTCTTCAGCCTACCCATTTCCCACTTCCCAAAATGGTTGGGAATAGATAAAACCGTCCCTTCTCTCCACAGGGCTTTAGGACTCTTCAGCCTCCGCCCATTTCCCACTTCCGATAATGGTTGGGAATAAATAAAACTTAGGAGCCTTTCACTGTCACGCCAGTTCAGATTTGGTGGTACCTCATGTCGGTGTATCTACTCATCCAGTCCAAAGGCAAATCCAATGTCTTTTTCTGCCTACAAACATTCAATTTGACTGGCTGGCCGCCACGTTCACATAGTTAGCAGACCGATATAAATACATTCTTTTGTTTAACATGTTCTGAATGTTCGCTTACAACGACGAGTCTGGCTTTGGGGCAAGCTTAAATTTGAAAATAAACAAGGGGATTGATTTCACATCTGGTAGAATGTGTAAGCTTACATACTGTTCTTGTCTCAGGCTTAGATCTCCATTCGAATGTGTATGTCAGTCGATTTGGTTGTTTCTGTATTCTTCTATGTGTATCTATCCATGATTTGGGAGTACCCACTTTTCTTTACTTGCTGGTTCTATACTTATAGGGTTCTATTCGTAGAGTAATTTTTCATTCTATGATAAACCATTCTGTCAGATGCCTTTCCAATTTTTAGACGTTCTCTGCTATAGGTCGGAGTATCTTTTGATTTGGGTGCAGAAGCAAATTAATATTATAATTGTTTAATAAAAAGTCAATTTTCACTCAACTCTTGCAACTGATTTGAGTGTATCGGGAATTGGGAATAGTAGGCGAATCGGAATAGAGAGTGAAATTACAGGAATGAGTGGATTGATAGCATAAACCTGCCATTTATACGATTCAGATTAACCCAAACTAGGGGTTATCATGGTGTTAAGGCAATCTGATACGTGGGGTATCAATATCCAGTAACGTCAGCTATATACTAGATTGGATGCCTGCATTTATCTGTATTGTTAAAAAGCTATTTTAGTTGTGGGGTACCATATTTGTCTTATTGCTGATACCAAAGATTCGTCTAAGATTTAACATGCACATAACAAGCTATTAA
>VDFB02000003.1:80601913-80651779 GCA_007258455.2 Sequoia sempervirens | reverse complement strand
GGATAAAGAGTTATCCAGTTAGGGTAACGAGTTAGAGAGCGTATGAAAGGTAAAACCTCAACTATCCATCTATGATCATAAACTGTGCACTCTAGGCATTATCAAATTTGGTGACCAAATAGAGGGGAAATTCAAGTTTTGTTCAAAGCAAGTCATTTAGCGAGTGCCAAATGACCTGCTTTGGACGTGTTAATTGACAGGATTTGCCAAATTTCCTCATATTTTCATCTGTGCTCCCCGTCTCATTTGCACGTCTTTCAATGCAAGTTTATAAAAAAAATCATGATAGCATTGACCTCTCTCTTAGCTATCCAAATATATTAAAAAAATTATTATTTTGATTTATTTAAGGTTTTGATCCATGGCTTCTATTGTAAATGCCTTCATTTTTGGTCAAAAACCAACATTTTCTAGTTTTAGGATAGATTTTTACTCGTTCATCGAAACATGAAACAAATTACATTTTTTGAAACTAGACTCCATTCTACACATGATGAAAAAAATAAATCAATTTTTGATTAGTTTTCAAAAAATTTAGGGGGGAGCACACTCAAATTTCAGCTTTTCAGGATGTGTCCACTTTGAATATTCCTAAAATATTATATATTCGTTAAAAAAATTATCTGAAAGAATGAGGATAAACTACATGGTGTTAGCTAATTTCTCACTATTGGGATTTTTGAAATTCTCAAAAAAAGTTAATCAAAAAGGGGGGAGCCCTCAGGCGCTATGTTGTTTTTTTTATTAAAAAAGGACTTGTTTTGGGCCCCCCCTTTTTGAGACCCTCAATCTTCATTAATTTTAAAAATAATTAGTAGCTTAGAAACTAGACTCAGAGCACTTCAACTTTTGTTCTTGCTACATCTTGAAATTTTCAGCATAACTATCTTCATTTTCTCGTGCAAATTAGATTTTGTTGATTTCAGAAAGAAAGAAAGAAAGAAAAAAAAAAGAACAAAAAAAAAGAAAAAAAAGTGGCATCTTAAGAGCCAAAATTGTGTCACAAATCCATGCACTTACCCAAGATGAGTATCCTGTTTTGCACCCTGTCAGTGTTGTCAATATGGTTGGTATGGTTAGTTAGTGTTGCTTGTGGTTTTGCTTTTTGACCTTGTATAGTGGTTAGGTATTGACTGCCGTTTGGTTTATTTAATTTAGAATTGTTGATAAAAGCCTTTGATTAATTGTCGCATTAAAATAAAATTATTAAGTTAAAAGGTACTTTTGATAAGTAAATATAAATGTTTTTATATAATTATAATTTATGATAAAATAAATTATGATGTAAGTTGAAGTTAATAAATAATAATAATGAGATAAATAAAATATTATAAAAGCGGAATTATAAAGTTAATTATTAAACGTAAATAAAATTGGAATATGTCTTGATAAATAAATAAAAATAATAATATGATAAATTAAAAGGATTTTAATTAATTAAAAATAAAGTATTGTGTGAAGGGAAAACTAATTTAATAAATCAAAAGTTAATTTTTAAATTGTGAAAAAGGTTGCCTGGTTTTCCCGGAAAATGAACAGTCTCCCTCTTTCTGTAAATATTGTTCTACTAGGAGATTTTTCATTCTACTTTGGCTGAAGGAATAATTTGTCTATGCAAAAATTTAAAATACTGTTAATATTGTGGGGGAATTGGTATTCTTAGAAAAAATGATTGGGGTTTCTGGAAAAATTGGTTGGGGATTTGGAAATATTGGAGTTGCCAGTTGGGAATCCAGAGCTCGACATCGACTCTCCAACCCTGCCAAGCAATTGGATCTAGGTTCCATTACTTTTCTGAATTTTATCTCTGTTTTTTGAAACAAATGCTTGAATGTTAATGTTGTTTGGAAAAGAATCGTTTACTGGTTATTTATTCATGATTATAAATAATTAATAAATGCATTCTTCTGAAGACTTCCAAAGCCCTTTCTATAAATCATTTTGTGCATATTATATAAATTTATTGCAACCTTTGAAACCACATTTCTTTTGAGTATTCTATTTAATTCATCTATCCCATCTATGTCTCTTCAATTCGAATTCATATCAAGTTGGGCAATGCTGCAATATTTGATATAATCTTCTATTTTTTATTCCTAGCGTAGCCTCTGTTTCCTTCACCACTTGCCATCGACATTTTGTTCATGTTCTGTAGCTTTCACCTTGCATGCTTGGTTGACGATTTTCTCCTGCCAATTACAATTTTTTTATGAATATCTTAAGCATCTTCTTCATTCATTTGGCTGACTGCACATTAATCCTTCTTAAGGCAAAATTTATTGAGGTTGTTGCTTGATTTTAGCACTGCATGAACACTTATACCTGGTGTCGGCCTGTGAGCCAAGCATGGTGCTTAGCGCCAACCATGTATGGCGGACCAAACGCTCTTTTCCCCCATAGTCTTGTCGCCTTGCATGCATATTAGGGTTTAGAGATTGTATTTTCACCAAACGCTGCAAAGTGCGATTTAATCCCCTGCATATTACATTGGAGACTTATGCTTGATTTTCAATGCACATACCTTAAGTTTAGCATTCGATGATTTTGCTTTATGTGGTATTCAATGGATATGTATTTGGTTGGGTAATCAATGAACATATTACAAGTTTAGTATTCGATGAAAATATCTTATAATCAACATTTGATTATAAATGGATATATATATCTATGTGTGTGTGTGTATATATATATATATATCTGTGTGTGTGTGTGTGCATGTTTGTATATGTATGTATAAATAAGTTGTCATATGATGATTAATATATTGATTTGTAATATAAACAACATTCAGTTTATAATATATATATATATATACACATGTATATATTATGGTTAAAGCAAAATAATATTTATGTCTTTATAATTAATTAATTATATGTTAGATAAATAAATTGGGAAATTAAATAGGGAAAAATGATTTACTTATAATCAGTTAAATTGAAGGATTTTGTGATTAGCTTTAGTTTAAATAAGTAAATTAGATTGTCTTTTTTGCTAAATAATGAATGTTGATTACTTTCAAATTATTTAATAGTTGATTTGTAAATACACTATGTAATTAGTTATTTAGCATAATCGTAATCGTGGAAAATGACCCAATTAGGTGAATTAAGTGGTTAAGTAATGAGTTATATGAAATGTGAAAATAATGTCTATTTCATGGTTGTAATGTTTGAGTGATTGCTTGTATTGAATATTGTGTTTGATTTTGGATTTGGGGTGATTTTGGTGATTCTTTAAAAGTGGGAGTCATTTGTGTAAAATTGTAAGGTTGGCTTCTAGAGGCTTAGGAGGGAATGTTTTTGTATGTATGGCTCTTATGATGGTTTCATTTTGGAAAGTGGTTTGGCAATGTTTTGAGTTATGTACAAGTGACCTTCAATGCTTTTCACTATGTATAGATTCTTGTGATTGTGATAGATGTGCAAGAGGATCAATGCCTTGCACTGTGTATGGATTCTTGTGATTATGTTAAGTGTGCAAGATGGGAAATGCCTTGCACTGTATTTGGATTCATGTGAATTATGTTAAGTATGCAAGATGGTAAATGCCTTGCTTGATGTGTAGGGTCTACTAGTTGCAAGTAGGGGGAGTGGCTCTCAATGGGGGTCAGAACCCAAAGTGGTGTCTAGGATAACCCATTGGAGAGTTTCTTAATCCAATGATAACCTTAATAATGGATTAGGGGGAAGAGTAGATTTCACATTAATCAAGATAATAATATGCCTCACTCATGGCTCAAGTGCTCGTTTAGGCTTGAGTGAGATGGGAAGGCCTGGAATGGCAAGATCAACTGCCTTGTCCTCATGAAATGTATGTTGATTCCGCATGAGTTTGTATGGGAGTTGAGGATTGGTAGAGGCTACTAGGATAACCTAAGATGGGGGTCAAGGCTTAGGAAGATCTGCCAGGATAACCCATATCAATCTATGTGATGACACTCTTCCCTATTGTAGTCTAGCATTCCCTAGTTGTGTTTTCTCCTTCTATTGTGTGAATGCCTCTGGAAGTGATGTATGTTTTATATGTGAAGTTGGTATTGTTAGCACTGTTGTGATGGAGTTGTGCATATCCCTTTTATGTTAGCCTATTTTCTTCTTGATTTTATGTATGATGTGGTTCCTTGTGTTATCTCCTAGCACAGGGGGTGGACCTTAGGGTTCCACATGGTCAGGAGGTTGGTTCTTTTTCCTCCATTGGGTATTCTTGCTGCATGTTTGTGTGTGTGGAGATTTTTCTTGTGTTAGGGACTCCAGTTCCTATTCTAGTTCAAGAAGACAACCTTTTTGTGTATATTCCTTGGATTATATATCAGTTGTACCTCATGTTGAAATTTGATATATTCTTCCCACATGTACTAAGGAAAGCATTGATGTAAATATTGTAATGTTGTAACAAATATTGATTTACTCTCTTGTAATGGATATTGTAAAATGATGTATCTTGCATATATACTAGTTGGTTAGAAATGTTTTTATTCAATGTTGATTATTATTTGACATTTTATAGAAGTAAATAATGTAGAAACATTTAATGTGGTGCTTTTAAATGAACCTAGCATACATTAGATGTCATGCCCAAAAAAATTGCTAGAAAAACCCAACAATTTTTTTTTTTAAAACAAGCACTAAACTAATTAACACGATGAGTGCATGAGGTGTAACACTAAACATGATTTTGGTTGAACACCTTCACAAGGACTTAACTAAATTTAGAGCTAAAGTTAGGAATGAGCACAAACGGGTGCACCAAGCCCATCACGCACATCCTAAAGTCAAATTATGAAATTCTTGCCACTACTTAGATCTTAAGGTATTGAGTGCAAGCCATATATAAACATGAACAAATGTCAACATTTCTCCTTGAGGAAATTTATTGAATCCTATTGTAAATGTGTTTAATAGCTATAAGACATATGTACATGGAGTACATATTAGCTTCATCATTAGGGTTGAAAGAGGACAAGGGTGAGATCTTCTTATATGTACATATGATTCAAGACTTACTACGAGTAAGTAGGAGACCCTGAATAAGGGTATGCCCTTGACATTCTCATGATAATGACATGTTTATTTAAACCTAGCTCGATCATTTACTAATAATAGTATCACTAGGTCATTTTAATAATAATGTTGAATATTGGTACTAGAACATTATTATCTAACCATAGTTAATCTTAGACAATGGCATAACTAACAATATTACTCTTGGTATTCATAGCACCACTTATTTGTAATTAGTGATCCACATGACGTGAATATAGCCTACTAATGTTTAGCTACCAAAGCCTCTTTCAATATATAGATTACTATCTATGCATTACAATTAATTAAATAAAATTAATTTAATATTTAACTATTATTTTTATTTTTATATTAACACTTTAAAACATCATTAACTATTAATTTATATATATCACCATTGGAAACTTTAAATATTTTATTTTCTATAAGAAAATAAATAAATCACCAGTTAAAATTATTAACCTTAAAATTCTCACATTATAAAAATAACACAAGTCAATCGAATAGTCTAGCTTTCCATCTTTAATTTTAAAAAAAACATAATTATTTAACTTAAAAAAATATGCATACTTTTTTAAACTAATAATTCAAATGATTCCATATTTCCTTAATAAATTAGAATTCTCACTTTTATAAAAATAACACCAATTAATAGAATATTGTAAGTTTCCTTTTTTTAAAAAAATTAAAAATCATAACTATTTAACTTCTAAAAAAATGTTTCTTTTTAACTAAATTATGGAATGAATAAATGGAAAGACTCCATATTATCTTTCCAATCCTTTATGTTTTTCTAATATTAAGAGTCACTTGTTATTACTTTTTATATATATATATATATAAAAATTAGGGAAAGTAGGGATATGTAGAGCCTTTTAAATTTAACTTTTTCAACATGAATAAATAGAAAGCCTAAAATTTAGCATGGAGAAATAGAACAATTTAACCTTTTCAAAATGAATAAATAAAAATTCTAAAATTTAGTGTGGAGTGAGTTCTAGAGTTGGATGGTGAAAAATTTTCAACAACAAACACATCAATCGGACCTGTAACATACTCCAATATCTTCATTTCAAGATATTTGTCTTGTGGGCATTTCATACTCATGACTATTCATGTATTCACACTCTTTTTTTATGATAATTTCTCAGAAAGCAGTTGTATGAATGCTAATTATCTAAACCACAACTTATTGCAGTAATTGTATATTTGTTTGGCAATAGGATCATCCTCTATTTAATAATTAAATATCCTAATGCTTTCACTACTTATAGCGGTAATACTATTCCCACCAAATTTATAAAACTAGAGCCAATACCATTCTTCAATGCTCATACTGTAAATTGATGTAATTGTCCTTGTGTTTGAAATGACAAGAGATAGACTTAAAGTGACTCAGGCGCCTATGTTTGCAACTTATTCAATCTGCTACATCCCAAGCAGAATGAGCCACTAAATGTTATTAATTTTTGAATGCTATTCCCAGAGCTGACAAGACATAAATGCAAGAATGACTGCAACCATATTTTACTTTCTTGGTCTGCAACTTCCTACGCACTGATGACAGGTAAGGGATTAAATAGATGTGATTTGGGTCAGTTACGACATTAAGACACTCAACCATTCTTTCAGGCACTAAAAAAAAATACATATTATTGTCATTGATTCACAGATGCCACTTCAATGGTATTCACTTCTTAATGGTTTTCTTGCTAGATTTTCCCACACTGTAGTGTAGTCAAATCAGGAGTCATAACTCAAGGATATCAATGGGGAAAAAATATAATCTGCTATGACTGTAGGCATGAAAATGAAATGAAAGATTTTAATGATGTCCATGAGACTAAACACTCTATGGGACCGAGACCAACAACTTAGTTTGTCTCGAAACTCTTCTCCAGATCAGATCTCCTGCTATTAATTTTGACTAGGAGGTTGGTCGTCTGATTCAACTTATCCTCCTCAAATAATTGTTGCATATTGTCCACATCTGAAATATTTGCGTATTGGTTACGGATATTTTCATACACTGTGCATTCCATGACAAAGTGCCACTCTGTCTCTACCACTCCCTTATTGCAAAATAAGCACATTCTTTCTTCCCAAGTTTCCTTAGGTGTCTTCCACCTACCAGTCTCACATCTAAGATGGTGGGACCCCGTCCTCAATTGAGCAACAAACAACCTCGCTTTCCCTTTAATAGTTGCACCTAAATAGGGTTTTTCACCATGTTCCTTGGCTGGGTTAAACTCTTTGATGTAATATGCTTTTTTTCGCCCGATCTGATTTGACCACATGGTAGTCCTGAATTTCTCCTTCACATAGATTTTTATTTCACTATTGGTGCCAGGACATTCATGTAATTCGATGTCCCACTTGTTCAACCACTTGATGTTTTGTTTCATCCAAGTTTTCTTTCTTCGAACTAGAATCTCCTCCATAACCATTTTGGGCCACCGGTGGTTATCCATGTTTTCTATCCTTTTTAGATAACTTAACAACCGGGTTATTGCTGAAGCTTCCAAAGGATAAGCCCCTGCTTCAGCTAAAAGAATTTCATAAGGAACAATGGCTTTAACTTTGAGATTTCTTGTTATTAGGTGTTTCTAGATTCTTTCTATCTGTCTCCAACTACACTTTGACATGCTGCTTCCCCACACTTCGCACCCATAAAGCACAACCGGAGTGACAAGTAAACCAAAAAGGATTTTCTTGCTTTTCCAATCCCAAAGTTCAGCTTTTCTACACCTATTTTGAAGCAGGTAATAGGCTTTCCAACCTCCCTATATCCTTTTCATTCTGCAAGTTTCCCAACTGAGCTTATAATGGAAGTCGATCCCAAGATATTTGTATTCTTTCACTATATCAAGTGGGTTGCCTTCAGAAAGAAAGGTATGTTGTTTGGCTTTTCTATTCAATGAGTAAATCATGATTTTGGTTTTGGAGGTGTTCACTTGCATCCCAACTTCCTGACAAAAGTGTTCTTGGGCTTTTAAATGTTCTCTTAACCCATGAGTTGTTTTTGAAATTAAGATAAGATCGTCAGCATATAGAAGTAATTTCACTACATAACCTGCCAATTGGATACTATCCCCACCATCCTTGTTTAACCAAGCTTCCAACTTATCAATGTATAGCCCAAAAAGCGTGGGAGATAAAGGGCAGCCCTGCTTAACTCCAATGTCACTGCCAAAACATTCTGACATACCTTCACTTGTTCTGATTTTAGCACTAACCTTCTCATACAACCTGTGAACAGCTGCTCTATAAGCATTTGGAATGCCTAATTCTTCCATCCTATACCATAATTTTTCCCTAGGCACCATGTCAAAAGACTTCTTAAAGTCTACAAAGCAACAATAAGCTTCCTCACCCTGAGTATCCCAAATTTTCTCAATCAAGTGCCTAAGGGTGATGCAGTGATCGATGGTAGAGTGCCTGGACCTAAAACCTGCCTGTCCCTTTGCTCTTTTGCCCTAATTTTCTACCCATTTGCTGATCCTACGTTCAATCATGCTCCCAAATAACTTGCCAAAGATAGAGTTGACCATAATTGTGCGGTAGTTACATGGGTTATTGATATCACCACTTTTAAATAAAGGAATGACCACACTAGTAGTCCACTCCGTAGGAAAACCTTCCCGATTGACATTGTTGAAAATTCTTTTTATGTGAGGAGCAAGAGTTTCAATCCCCCATTTTAAAAATTCAGACTGTAGCCCATCTATGTCTTGTACTTTTCCACTTGCTAAGTTCTTTATTCATTGTTTAATATCATCCACATTGAATAGTTCCATTGATGTGTTAATAACAAGAGGGTAGTCTTTCTCGTGGGCCCGCTCGTAAAGAAGTCTAGCATACTCTAACCATTGGACATCCGTAATATTGTTTTCCACCTTCTTTTTCTTTTGCTGCAGTTCCCTCCAAAAGCCTTTAGGATTATGTTTCCCAAGAGTGATTAGTTCCTTCCTTCTTTCGTTTACATACTCTATTTTTTTGGACTGCACTAATTTTTCATATTTTTTCTTATACTCTTTGTCCATACCTCTCTTCTTTAGCGATCTCTTGGCTGCCTTACATTCTTCATCGTACCACGGATTTGCCAGAAAAGTGTTTGTTGTCCCCACCTTGGGATGAGACCTTTTGCACGCATTTAACGCCTTGTGTATTATTGGGATCAAGCAAATTGTTGTGAGTTTGGACATCAACCTCTTTTGCTGCTTTAGACTCCCCGTTATTTTTCAAATCATGGAAATGTTGCTTAAGAGCAGCATTGAATAATTCCCTATTTTCTTGATTTATGAGGATTTTACCCTTGGGAAGGGATTTTTTTTGCGTGTGCATAACCTGTTTACTGTGTTGGCTGATTGGTGAAATGCGTAGTTTAACCCGAAGAGGTAAGTGGTCAGATTTCATCTCGATAGGGCAGTCCTCAATATCAAACTCTACCAGTCTAGAACTAAAACTCTGGGAGCAAACCACATAGTCCACCACACTTTGACCATTATAAGTTTTACAAGTAATACCCCCTGACCTCGGCCAATCCCTCATACCATTGCATATAACCATGCCAAATAGACTACAAAGTCCCAATAAATCTGTCCCAAATGCGTTGACAGTTCCATTACCATCTTGAGATGTTCTTTCCCAATGGAGACCACCACCTTCCTCTAACCACAAAGGATTGTTCTCCCCTTTGGTTTCACTGCTCAACTGAAGAGATTGGTTATTAGTTGTCCTTGCATTAAAGTCACCCATTAAAACCACATCCCCAAGTGCGTTGAAAATAGAGTATCTTTTTTTAGTGATGCATACAGGTCTTCATTGTCTAAATTTCGTTTCTTATAAAACTTTGAATTTTTTGGAGCAAAGTAGCAAGCAGCTAGACTAAAAGTTACCCCATTCTCTATTATTTGCAGCCATATGTACTGTTTATTTGTGTCTTCTTTTACAAATTTAACAATTCCCTACCACTTTTCATTTATTAGCACTGTAACCCCTCCATTGCCTTTGCCCGTTTCATTCCCTTCATTCCAAACTAAAACTTTCTTATACCCTTCAAAATCTGGTACTTTGCAACCATCGTGTTCATGTGTTTCTGTAAGAATGATAATATCCTTTCCTTCTGCTATGGGCCCCAATCTAGGTCCTCTTCTCCATGGATATCCTTTGCAATTCCAACTTACAACATGCAAATATTCCTGTGGGGCCCCTGATTCCTATTTCTTGTTTGAGAACCGATCACTAATTTGAGCTTTCCAGTTCTTCAACCAAGCCCACTTACCTTCATTTCTTGTTGTCTTCACTTTCTCCCATTCTTTCCTTTGTTCTTCTTGCTGCTCGAAGGTCAAATATTCATCTAGATAAATATGTGTGCCTCTAAGTAGCCCCCTGTTTTTTAGAATCCTATTTTTATCTTCAAAATTTCTCAAGATGACTCTTACATGTCTATCTTTTCCTCCATCTACCTTTTTTCCAATTCTATTAGCTTGCTGAATATGTCCTGTCCACTTCAACTTATCTTTTAGAAAATCCCTTGTTAGAATGTCGGTTCTCTCCTTCTCCCCAAAGTCTCTCAAACCTTTAATAATAATGTTTGCAGCCTTGCTTTGTTTATCTTTTTCTTCCCTTAGTTTCCTTTTAACTTGTTTTTCAATGATTCCTTTCTGCTCGTTTGATGAACTATTCACCACTTGTGACCATGATTTGGCTTCTTCTATTTGATCCCTTAACTGATTCTCTTTTGTCTCCAAGTTTTCTAAAGCTAATTGAATCACCTTTAACTCCATTATGTTTTCTCCTCCCTCGATTGCTGATTTATCACTTTTTGTTGTTTTTAATTGGACTAACTCTTGTTTTAGAGTGACCAATTCTTGTTGTCCCCTCTCCATGTTGACTTGTAGATATGATATTTGTTCTTGCAGCATTTTATTGTCCTTTTCCAGCTTGTAATTTGCCTCAATAACTATTTTAAACCTGTTGTCTTCGTACATCCCCTTTGTTTCTAGAATATCGAACCTACTTTTCATTCTCATGAGTTCTACATATAACTCTGATGACCATAGTAAGGGTGAGGACGTAGGGCTGTAGAGTTCTTGAGATGCTTTTTCAGCAACATTTTTGCTTGCATTGAACTCTTCCGTATTGTCCATGCCCTCATCCAGCTTGTCCATGTTTGGCTTGAGGTTCACTATGTCACCTATTATCTTACCAATGCTTTTGTGATCATCTTGGACTGTTTGCTCAGCTTGAATTGTTTGCTCTTCTTTCTGGGATATCACACTCGATATATCTGTCTTGTTGTTACCAGCTTTTGGTAGAATCAAAGTGAATTTTTTCTTTTGGTTTTGTTTCAATTTCCGTTTTTGAGCCCACCTCCACCTTAGAATCCCATTGTATTGTTTTGCATTTACAAATATATATCTGTATGATGAAAGCATACATATATGGTCTTTTCAAAGAAGGAAAATAAAGAGGTGTTCTGACCAACTATGAAGGCTGAATTTTTTATTTTATTTTTATTTTTCCCCATTATTGATGGCACTTAAATCACATCAACACTTCCTCCCCTACACCTGACCACCCACCCTGTTGTGCAATTACTATGATTGTGTGAAAGATTAACTTTGATAGTTCCATACATTTCATACCTACTCCTAGATTACATTACCAATGCATTGACGTGACTTTTCTAACATTAACTCCTACAATTACTGCACAGTCATACTCCTTAGTGAGCAAGCACAACTAAATGGCACAATTATCTCAAAATCATGAAGTAAGCTACTTGCCAAGGTTGTAGTGCTTTATTTTTATTTATTTACTCATTTATCTTTATTTACGAATGACTCTGTGCAACATAAATTAGTTTTAAGAGAACAAAGAGTTGGCAAAGGTCAAGGACAACCGCTAGTAGGGGTTCGAAGGAGATGAAACATTGTTGCATTTGGATCTGCAGGAGGGGTCGCTCAAGATTAATGATATATGATAGAAAGAGAAAGAAACGATAGTGGTGAATGATTAATATCCTTATATTGTCGTTAATTTCTTCTTCCTTATTAATAGAACCTCTCAGTCCTCTTTCCTCATACCAGATTGCATTGTTTAGTTGAGGCGTTCTTCTTGATGAATATGGATTTCTTCCCTACTCTTCTTTAGACTAGAATAGGTCTGGAAAGACGTGAGATTTTGGGAGATTATTTGTAGCCACCCAATGATGGCATGTTATGAATGAATAGTATGGGTTTTGGTACAAAACAATATTGTGGCTCAGTTGTGAAGTGGTTTTCTTTCATTCCAACATGCAGGCTAGTTGGGTATGGTGGAGAATAAAAAGAGGTGTTATTTTGGTCATGAATCCATTCATCTAATACGTGATATTAGTCATGGTTTTATATATATTCATTTATCCCTACTTTAAGCATCTTATTTACTGATTTTATCTTAGTTATATGGTGTTAAATTCAACGCTACAGATAAAATAGTTTGCTACAAGATCTAGCCTAAATATATATATATATTTTGAAGCTGCAATGTGGACTAAAGTACCCAGCTTCAACCAGTATTATCACAGAGTTGTTTAATACAGTCGTATCATTTTGAATCAGACCAACATGCTTAGCAGCCAACAATAATGCTTTTGTCCATCCAACCCAATTCTTTTGTTTTTCTTCATTGAAAGGAACTCTACTACAACATATATAGTTACAAAATGGGTTGAAATGAGAAGATAACCATTTTATTTATTTATTTATTTTGCTGCTACAGAGTTATGGTATTATCACTAAAAATATGATTAATGCATCTCCTTTTTACACTTTTATAGAGTACTTATTATGTTCATCACAATGAGATACAAATGCAAAGTATAAGCTTCCAATATTGCAGCAATGTATATAAATGTAATGAAAAAAAAATAAGCCAATGAATAAGATTCTACCCTCTTCCATTTTATTTTATCTTTGTTTTTATTAATCTTCATTTTAACGAGATGCTAAACTTTCATTATTACCACAATACTCATAAATTAAATACATAACATGCCACAATTTTAGACTCTCACATTCCATATTTTTCTTCTAAAACAAAATACCAACTTTTAACATTACAACGTTGTTTAAAATACAATAAATATACACAAATGAATAAGGCATGCTCTTTTCATTTAAACAATACATTAACCTTCAATAAACAATGCCTAGGGATGCAATTAAAACACACAAATAACTAGTGTTTGTTCTCCACCCTACCATAATGGCGTCATGGAGCCTCATGGGCTCTTGCCATACCCCCGAGCAAGAAATCTATTAACTCCAAGATGATGGATGGAGTTTTCTCAAATTTTACCAATAAGATCAAGACAACATGACATCAAATTTCATACATATATACTCTCCACTCACTAGACTCAACAAGATCCACCCAACAGCTTATCATCCTAAAACAAAGTAAACAAGGATGAGGAAGCTAGGGAAAACTTATCTTTTTGTTTAGATGAGGGGATTGAGTTCTTCCATCAACTTTTCCTCTCCAAGCTAAACTATCTTGAGCACCATATTCTAAGATGGAGACTCCTCTCCTCTTCTCCTCTTCTCTCCAATCTATACCAAAGTTCTCCAAAAGGAGAAGTGGGTAACACCCCACTCATTCTTCCTCTCCAAATATATAGAAGCAACTCTTGGATGGGAAGGTGTGGAGTGTACCTCTCCCCATCAATGAAGGTCATTTCCCCATTAATGAGAACATGCATTTGGGCAACCACACAATATTTCAACCCCATCCTCTTTTCAAAATTCGTCACTCTCTATTATAAGATCCTTTTAGGGGTCAAATCATGTTGTGGGGGCACTATTGTATGCCCACTTGACCCCTACTACCATGGTATAGACCCTAGGGGTTTATTTTTGCACCATAACCCAAAAATTTGACCAATAACTCTCATTAAAATCCCACTCAAGGTTCCATCCAAGTTTCAAACTTAGCTATGGGTTTCCATGACCTAATCCCCACTTACACCTCACATGAATCACAACTAAATGACCTCACAACCTTAGTCTTCCAGTACATTAACTCTACTTGTTTCTAGGACCCAAATTGTATAAAAAAAATTTCCTCCAAAATGAAGTATTTTGATTTTCTCTTGATGGTTCTCCCCTCTCATGCTAACATCATTACCTTCCTACACATTACCAACATGATCGTAAGTAACACTTATATATATCACATTAATCTGTTAACTGGATATTCCATTAAAATTTCAATTTGTATTCCACATTATACAAGTGCATTCCACCTTCATGTAGAGACGATAAAACATAATGCCAAACTGAAATGCAAGAATATTTCCTAAATATCACCTTATTCATCATCCACCATATATCTAACCATTAATTCAAGAGAAGCATATAACAAATTAGGATGGTACTAAGTACATACAAGGTGGGGTCTTACATTAGATAACTCATGCCATCTGATAAGTTAATGAAAATATTTCTAGCTCTCTTGATTACATGTTTTGTGAGTAGCACAGTTGAGGAACCTTAGAGGACCTAGGTTTAGATTATTATATCATGCAATCTATTGTTATTTCTTTTTTTTTTAAATGTTCCATTAATGTGACATAGTTAGTGTTGTCCTTTGGGGTTCCTTGGTAGCGCGTAACACATGATGGAAAGAGAAACAAGTATCGAGAGCAAGGAAATTATGACACAATGGAATGCAAAAGAAACTTGAGTGAGTAGGAGGTACATCATGTTGTTAATTGAAAGTAGTCATTTATTGTTTTAAAAATCAATTCATTTCTATCTTGACTCTTAACTAAACGATAATGTTAGTTATTTCCTTAAATTAATGTATTATGTTATTGTTAAAAAATTGGAAAGTAGTCAAGGTTGATGTAGATTAGTTAGGTTGTGTTGTGTCCATCAAGTGTTTAAAAATTGGGCATGACATCTTTTAAGGTTAGTCTTGCCAAAATATGAAAGAAAATCAAGTCTTTTGAAAGTTCCATTAAATCTTAATTACCGGCTTACAACATCCAAACATAAATAGTATTTTGCTAATAAATTATAGCAGAGAACAAATACCTAAAATAAGACTTTGTAAGCTTTTGATATTGCATGAAATAATATATACAACAAATATTAATATCATGCTCTACTACCCACGTGGTTGTATTTTGGGGCCTTAGCAATTACAAAAGCTTGTTTTATATTTAGTAAGCATAGTCCATACACATGTCCCCTTGATTGAATCATTAAATTATAAATGCAACCTCACAAAACTGAGGTAAGCTATGGTTTAGAAAATAAATAATTTTATTTTCGATGTAGATAAGTACTTTACAATTTGGAAATATCGATATGGTACAATTACAATTACAATTGCATGTCCCCTTTATTTAAGTTTTATCTCGAAACATCAATATCATACAATTACAATTATTTGGATTTTATTCTTTGATACGACAGTATACTTGTTTTAAAAATGTTGTCAACTAATTTATCATAAATATTATACTTAGTCATATCAATATCAAAATATTATAAATATTTGAAAATTAGAGTGTATTGAAAATTCAAAACAATATAAAAATATCTTGTATTAGTGTTGAAAAATATTTAACTGCGTACTTATTTTTAGATACAAAATTAGAGAGACACACATATCAATATTATTATGAAATAGTAACTATTATTGCACATATTTAGTAATAATTACTTATTACATATAGTTAGTACATTGATCAATACAAACTATGATATAAAGGATTAGTTATATGTTTATATTATTACATATTAATGATAACAGATTTCCACAATCGATGAAGATTATTGCTAAAAAAAATTGCATTGGCTTGTGTCAATATTATTACATATTTCTTACAATACTGAATATAAATTTAGAAAAGAATGATAAATAGAAAAATCTAGAATTTTGAAAGAAGTTTCTAGATTCATTTTAGAAATATTGTAAAACAAAATATAGAAACAATCACATTTTGTGGTTTTTCAAAACAAAGACAATGTATCTTGACATTGTTTAAAAAAACTATATATTTTTATAACTGGTGTTGGTAAATCGATAATAAAAAAAAAAGACTAAAACTTGTAAATAACTATATCCTATTTTTATAAATATTATACTTAGTCTTATCTGTTAATATTATAAACTATGATATCTAATAAAGAGGGAAATTAAAGTCAACTGAAAATTAGAAAGAATATCAAAATATTAGGTATTGTCATGAACTAATATTTAATTATGTACTTATTTTTAGACAAAAATTGAACAGACATACAAATCAATATTATGAAATATATTAAATATTATTACATATTTAGTAATAAATAATTATTACATATAGTTATTATAACTATTCATAAATACAAACTATGATATAGGGGATTACCTGTATGTTTATATTATTACATATTTCTTACAATACTAAATATAAAATTAGAAAATAATGATAAATACAAAAATATAGAATTTCAAAACAAGTTTCTAGATTCATTTTAAAAATATTCTAAAACAAAATACAAAATCAATCATATTTTATAGTTTTTCAAACAGAGATAATGTATCTTGATTTTTTTGAAAAAACTAGATATTTTTATAATTGATGTTGGTAAATTGATATTAAAAAAGATTCTAAAAATTACAAATAACTATGTTCTATTTCTTTCCAAAAAATGTAAATAATTCTATTACAAAGAATATATAATCAAAGTCTAAGATTTTATATATTAGATACGTTACTTCAATATACAAAACATTGTACAGAGGATATATTAGATAGATCAATTTATTTCATCACAGTTTAGAAATACATTCTGAATTGTAAAACAAAAGAAATAATACAAATTTTGAGAAATATTGCATTGAATGATAGCAATGTAAAATATGATTTACAACTAAAAATTGTTATTCAATAAACATTTACTGAATGAAAGGAAAAACTAAGAACCCAATGCAAAGAAAATTGAGTTATAATTTATAAACATCAAAATAGAATTCAAAAATTATAATTGTATGGACATACAAACAACTTTAATTTACTTTATAGACAATAAAATTATCTCTCAATCCTCGTAAAAAGTAGATAATAGTTTTTAAAATGAATTTAAGAGGCTTAAATTATTGGATGGACTATAAAACTATTAACACTATTACAATGATAGTTAATTTATGTCATCATTTTGTATTCTGTAATTCACATACAAAAAAGAAAAAACTAACAGTGCAGAATAATTTGTTGTTTAAGTGCACGAAAATCTAGAACAACCATTTTTTTGTTTAGCTTCCTTTTTAGCCTTTCCCAAATAGTCCACATAGCTAACTCCATCAATTTCCATGGAAGAAGTAAATGTAAAATGATCACAGAAAGCAATTGAATTAAAAAGCATGATAATAACAACTTTCTAATTATTTACTCTGAGTTTTCTACTGTATTGCTCAAAACATATGAGAAAAGTGCAAACCAAAGTAATTATTATTGCTATTCTATGAACGGTAATAAATCTAGTACTATTTTGGATTGCTCTTGTATATTTTTCTTTATTTCTTGAGTAGTGTCTCTCATGTCCGAGTTAACTATATTTTTTAATAATTAATAATTACTTTGTAAGGTTGTAATTGATCTTATTTGTCTCGACCTATGTAAGGAAGGTATAAATAATGAAAACAATATCGGTCTCGAAAAATATGTACATGTATGTATTAATTCTTGATCATTCTTGATATTTTTTCACTAAATAGTTGTCACATTTGAGTTCCATGGTCTTTTTCAAGAAAACAAGTACAAGTACAATTGGTTGAATAAAAATTTATAAAAAGCATGAATGAGACAACTTTCTCTATTATGGATTTTAAATACTACATTAGAACTTTGTCTTGTGGATTTGGGAACATGTAAATATTGTCTGTACCTACCTTCCCTTGGAGTGTTGAGTATTCAGTTGTTCTACAAGGTCAGTTAGAGAGTTGTATGTTTGTGGCAGTGTGGCTAGTTGCACAACACAATAGTATTCTCAGTTGTAGGTGGTTGTGACAGTGTTGCTAAATATTCTAATGATGTTGGAATATTCCAAGATGTTGTGTGATGTTGCTACGTGGTCTATAGGATGTTTCTAGGCCTGGTGAAGAGTGAATTCATTTTTTTTAGCATTAATACATGTTGGGCCGACTTGACATGTTAGCTCTAATTGTGGAGATGGTTTATTGTTTGTGGAAGCGTGGTGTAGCATGTTGGTGTAGATTTGGGTCTTGTTAACCCTTGGTTTGGTATGCCTTCACTTATTTCCATCACGGAAGTGTTTGGTATCAACCTATTTGTACGTTGCATGTTTGAAGTACATACGTTTCATTGAGGCCAACCTGAAGAAGGTTTCTGAGGTCACAAAGAATATATTTAAGCAAGGTTAATTGTTAGAGATGAATGTGGTGTGTAGTGTTATGAATGATGATGTAAATGTAATAAATTGTTGTGATTTGAGTGTGATCTTAAATTCCTAAGGCTACCAAAAGCAATAACTAGAAGGTGTCTACATTTTCAACGTACTTGAAGTTGTTCGAGGTAGTGAGTTGAAGGTTGCAGATGGTGTAGAGTTGCTTTGGTGGATCTTCATGTTGCTTTGGGGTATTGAACCTCCTTGTAACAATCTTCTTCTATTCTCTTTTATTTTGGACAGTGAGTCCTTTAGGTAGTGAGCCCTTGGCAATGAGCCATTCTTTTCTTCTGGGCAGTGAACCCTTCCGACAATGAGCCTTTTGTAATCAATGTTGTTATTCATATATATGAGTTAATCCTCACCATGGTTTTTACCTAATTAGGGTTTTCCATGTAATGTTCTATGGTGTATGGTTGTGAATGTGTTTATGTTTCATTAGTTTGCATTCATTTTGATTCTTAATAAGGGTTTAAAGGTTAATGACGGTTTAAATGTTTTAATGTACAACTGATTCACTCCCTTCTCAGTTGACTTTTGCATCTGTTACTGATGGATTAGTATGGATTAACTACACTTGATCCATGAGGAATTGAAGTGTGATTTAGCCACTAAACCTCATTCCTAATAAAATCATTCAATGTAAATCAAAGTGGAAGTTATTAAAACTTAACATGTTAAAGTATGTAAAAGCTTTTGAAATACCTAATCTAACCCATTGAAACTTATTCTATTGGGGGATTGGTGTCCTGTTGATGTGAAACGACGACCCTTTCCCAATCTTGTGGGTAAATGAGCTTGTTTTGATTGATTCTATTGAAGATAATCATCAAAATTGATGAAAGATGTGTATGAAAACATGATTTAAAGCTAAATTAGCATGATGCAACCTATTTTAACATGATATTGATTAATATGATTGATTTTGATCAATGCACAACTAATCTAAATGAAGTTTAAACTAAAAAAATTCAAACCCTAATTATCAAATAAGTTAAATATATGCATCTATGTTATCATGGAAGCCATTAATGGAAGTTAAGCTAATTAATGCAAGTAATTAAGCTAAAATGATACTAAATAAATGCTAAATATGAGTGTGAGTGTGAGTGTGAGTGATTTCAACATCATGATTTTTCTTTGAAAAAGATGGATGATGGATCCATTTGTCTCCAAATAGTGAACTATTTATAGGAAAGCAAATGAGAAATGAAGGGCTAAGATCAAAAAAGCTAATCAACGGTCAAGGATGGAGGAAATTGGAGGCATGGATCATGGATTCTCATCAACGGGTGAGAATGCAAGATGAGATTTAATCAAGGGTTCTCATTCTTTCCAAACAAGCACACTTTTGACTTGTAAAAAAGGTAAAAAGTTAACTTGCTCAAGAGGTTTCAAGTTTAGCTTGCTCAAGAAGCCAAGTGAGAATATTCCCTTTTTCAAATGATTGGAGGAGAGAGAATATTCTTTGGAATATTTTCATGGGTGAGGAAAAGAATATTTAATTAATTAGAACTAAATTAAATTGTGCAAAGGAGGAATATTCTTTTGGAATATTCCTTTGCAAGTGGGAGGAATTAGATTAGTTAAATAATTGTTAATTAAACAAGGTTTAATCATACAATTAGGGGATTTAGAAGAATCTAAAGAAATATTCATTAAATTAAAGGATTTAATGAATGGGGAAAGGTGAAATGACATTTAATTAAATAACTTAGGGTTATTTAATTAAATAAGAAGACTTAGGTAATTAAATTAAATGGTTTGATTTATTTAATTCAATGAGATGAAATATTAGCATGAAAGGGGGTGAATTAACCCAATTTGATAAATTAGATTAATAGGTGAAAATGATGCAATTAATTAAATAGCTAGGCTAATTTAATCAATTAAGCAAAAAGAGGATGGGTTTGAAGAGGAAATGATGTTAGTTAGCCAATATGATCCATCGAGACATTTTTAAGTGTCTACATTTTGTCCCTCTTTGAAGTAATGTACTCATTGCAATGGTTCAAAGATTGATGTTGATTTCGATGTTGATTTTGATGCTGATGATGTTGCAAAAACAAATATTGATGATCTCTTTGAGATATTGATAACCAAGCTATAGCTGATTGATATGATTGATTGATTGATAACATTGTTGAGGATTCATGACAACAATGCAAGGATTATGTTGAATAACACGAGGATCGATAGGGAATGATATATCCCAATGATGGTTTATTTGATAGATTGATCAAGATTTGCTAGCAAGGCTAGGAACAAAATTTGTTAGATGATTTGATATTGATATGATCGAAAGATGGTTGGTTTCCCCCTCAAGAGAGAAATTGGAGAATAAAGTGTTCTAATCAAGCTCATAATAGGTGAAAATCATACTTATGCTTGAAATGCTTGAGATTTTAGGTTGCTTTTGAATCAAAGAGCTGTAACTTTTTAGATTGTTGAGTTGAAGATGATATAGATGCCCCATTGTGCCCCAATGGAAGAGGGATTTTTGGCGAGCTAGCTTAGATATTGATGTAAACAAATTTCATGATGTATAGATAGTCATTGGCTATGGGTAGCCTCATGTATATTTTGATATATCACACATATTCGATACTTGGATAGAATTGTTAGTAAAGATAGAAGAATAAGAAAAATAAGATGAATGGATTGACCATTTGATTTTGAGATTGATTCAAAAATTCAGACAATTCCATGATCCACTGAGACTTTATTAGAGATGGTGATGAGAAATGCATGATGATAATTTTCTCATATTTGGGATTGGGATTTTCCATCATTCCTTATTGTTTGATATAACACATAGATACGATGCATCAAGGTATTAATAACCAGGACAACATTGTACCTAGTGTAATGGACTTTGACTCTACAAACAGATAGGATAGTTCTTGTTCACATCTTGACATACAAAAACTTTCTTGGAATGTAAGTCAAAAGCTTTGAATATATTAGACCAAAGCATATACAATATTCAACAACGTACTCTGAACAACTTCACTACATACAACTAAGCAAGTATACGCCAAGATTATTTTACAAGAATACCCACAAGCACAACAAATGAAAGATAATGATCGATGCCCCATTCCTTTCTCTCTAAATTTTTTTGATAGACATCATCGAGAGGTCCTCAGAATGGGTCATTAAGATAAATCATAAGAAAAGATCAAAGATAAATAGTCAGTGTTATCTATATCTCTTGTCAATTTATTTTAGCTAAGGTGATTTTTGATACTGATGTCCATCGTAGGAAGGATACATCCTAAGACATGTTGATCAGATGGTTTGATGTAGGATGATGATGCTAATGATAAGTCATTGATATAAACTTTAATGACACGTTTACCTATGATTTAGACTTCAGATTTTGACACTTAGGTTTTCACTTTACGATTTGCTATACTTGCTTTCTTTTTGTTTTGCCAAAGGTTGAAGATGGTGATTGATTTATTATGGGTGAAATTTTATTGCAGGTGAAAGCGAGATGGGATGGGTGGTTTTGGGGTTTTTTGGAATATTTCAATGTTTTTGGTATTTTGAAATGTTTTGAGATTGTTTTTGGTCCTTTTGAAAGTTTATGTGAATATTTTGGTTTTCGGTTATTTGAGGTTGCTTAGGGTTTTTGAATGTTTTCTAATGTTTTTGGATTTTCAATTTTTGACTATTTTTGTGTTTTTTGAGATATTTGAATGTTCAGAGATTTTTGATATTTGAATTTTTTTGTGGGATTTTATGATATTTGGATGTTTAGGGATTTTTCAAGTTTCAACCAAGAACCTAACCTAAAGGACCTATCCTAGGGGCCTCGAGGGCCAATCCAAGATAAGCCTTGCCTAATTTATACATGTAGAGACCACGTACTTCGACAATAGGGTACTGTTTTTGTATTTTCGATGTTTGACCTTTTTAGGGTTTTGATGTGTTTTGAATGTTTTGGATTTTTCCTTTACAATTTTTTGAGTTTTTTTGGATTTTAGTTGTACAAGATTTGAATGTTTTTGGATTTTTTGATGAACGTTTTACAAATATTTTTGGGATTTTGATGGGATTTTGAGGCAAATGATACCTAGATCATGATGTCGATGTCATGTTAAGGGGTATAATACATGGATCAAGAGTTATTTGAAAACAAAAGTGCAATAACTTTCCCCCAATGTCTAGCAATTATTCATAATGCAATGGATAACCAAGATAGGTAATGTATATGCAAAGAGTTTAACAGAGTTTTATCATGCTAGATAGAGGCTATGGTACTTCACGAGATAAAATGGTAAAGATCTTGTCAAAAGTTTCCCATGAGTAAAGTTGAAGTATACATCGAATCTTTGTTAAGATCAAGATAAAGAGGAATATCTGGATAAAAGCTGGATTTAGATGGATGGTAGGAACATTGGATTTATCATGACAAGGATGAGATGCTTCTATTTGAGAAGGATCATATAGATGCTTGATTCTAATCATGATGCCTATTTACCGGGTTTTCATCATAGTACTTGCCTAAAGGCCACCGTAGTCATTTTCATTGGAGGACAATTTTATTTTTACTATTTTCTTGATTTTTTTATTTTTTTTATTTTTGGAAGTTTTAACCTCATGTTGAACCATCTGGTGGTACTTATGTAGAGGCCACTATCATAACGTTCCAATGATACCCTACTTCAAAAAGCTGCTTTGCTAAGACATGAGCACTTGGATGCAATTTTGAAGAACTTTGATCTGCCTCATGGATACCAGAATTAACCTTGTGTATGTGTGCACATCACGATATGGTACTTTCATAATCCTTATGATGAAGGGTAGCTTCCAACACATGGTCAATATGAGAATTGGATATTGTGCATGGAGTGTATGGTGACATGTATGAAGGAATATGAAATATATTGGTTGATGGTTTGGAACCTTTGACTCTCCAAACTTGGGAAGATGAGCAATGATGGGTGGGAATGAAGGTTTTCATGGAATTAGGACCAGCCACTAGATATACTTTGTTCCTATCTTGAGAAGCTTGCTTTTGTATTTTAGGACTCTTTTGATGGATACATTTCCCTTTTTGACTTTTCCCCATAGTTTCTTTGACTAATGAAGTTTTTGAGGGATGATTTTCTTTAATTTTCTTTGGTATCCATTTGTACTTGACATGTCCTTTTTGCTTTATTGCTTCATTTTCTTTGATGATCTTCACCTTGCTTTGATAGGAATTCTTCTTTTTATGTTGGTCCCAATTTGCATATGAGATGATGGGTGAATACCAACTCAATATATGGCTAGTCGTAGCATTAATAGTATTTCATCATAAGGATCCTTCGTGCCCCATATTTTGATGTTTGTTGTAGATAAGATTTCTCGAACATTGTGAAGGTAAATTATCAATACCTAATCCTTTTCCCTAATAATGTATCCTCTGATCCATAGCCACTGAATATGACTTGTTGTGAACACATGATATTGCTATGGGCACCTGATGTTTAGGAATATGTACTATTTTCTTTGGTTCTATGACATCATTATCTATTGATACTACTTTAAAAGATGTTGATGCTGACTCAAAAGATGTCAATGATGCACAATCAAGTGTTGTAAGAATCAAGAATCTTGAC
This sequence comes from Sequoia sempervirens, assembly GCA_007258455.2. Taxonomy (NCBI): domain Eukaryota; kingdom Viridiplantae; phylum Streptophyta; class Pinopsida; order Cupressales; family Cupressaceae; genus Sequoia; species Sequoia sempervirens. The sequence continues at coordinate 80,627,695 of VDFB02000003.1, read as the reverse complement.
TGTTGCTTGCTCTTGTGTAGGAATATTAGGAGTGGGAGACTCATGTTTCGGATGAAGAATGTCTATATGTCCATCTGAAAGAAACATCTCAGGGGTGATATCGAGGACATCTTTGGAGTTTAAAATTGTTTGGAAGATGTCAGTTAGCTCTTGGTGAAACTCTGGGGATAGGGGTTCTTTATCCCGACTTGATTCGAAGTAGCTTTCATTATCCTCAAGAGCCTCCTCTTAGCATGATCCTTGGGTAGATGATAGATCATCGGTAAAAGACTCTTCACAACAGTCCGTAGGTATGGGTGCAGTAAGGGATATTTCTTGCTCTTTTGAAATTTCTTCAATATGCCCAATCATTGAGTCATATGTGGGAGAGATATCACAATATGATATCCACTTGATGTCATTATGGTATAAAATATTGCTAAACATTGTTGATGGTTTTGGACTTTGTTTTAAAATAGCATCTTGATGTGTGTTTGATTCCTCATGTTGTGATGAATAAATATGTCCCATTGTGGTATCATGGGTATTGTAACTTACATTTTTTTAGGTTGATGCCTTTCATGAATCTTTTTCTTTTGTATGGTTAGGCATAAGGTTTGTGTAAATTTTCATATTTTCATTCCTATATTTTTTATCGACATGAATGTCTCCTTGTTCAATAAGATCTTCTATTATATGTTTGAGTCTAAAACAATTTTGTGTGTTATAACCTTTGTATAAGTGAAATTCACAAAAATAATCATCTCTATAGCTACGGGGTTTGACTTGTTGCTCATGATAGTTTGAGAAATTTGGGAGTGTGATAAGGTTAGACTATACTTACTGCTTCAACACACCCTCCATAGGCTCCCCTAAGGGAGTGAATTGTCGGTTGGGAGCACTATTTGTTCTTTGTTGTCCATGTTGAGTGTTTGTAGCATTGATCGTTGGTTGATTGTTTGGTGGTTGTGCGTATAGTTGTTGTGTGTTCATGGTTTGCATATTTTCTCATCTACGAGCAGTTACAAACACCTTTGCATCAACAACACCATCAATAGTAACATTTTTGTTCTTGGCCCAATAGCGGGGCTTGTCCTTAAAACTAGTGGATGGGTAGTTGTCTTTATACACTTGTATGTTTCCCTATGAGATTAGGGCTCTCTCGATGTTAAGGGCTCTAGCCTAGACAATCTCATCACAAGAGGTAATGCACTACATTTTCAAGTCGAAGGATATATTTGGATCAACATTTTCTATGATAATCCCTACTTGTTGTTCATCGAGAATGGTCCACTTGCTCTTACTAGCTTTTTTCCTCCATCATTGCAAGATTGGCGAAGGATTATCCTTTGTTTTTCTTGAGTGTGTATAACTCTTCTAAGCTTATGTCCATGTCAAGATTTAAGGAGAAGTGATCTATGAATCTGTCAATGATTTCTTGGAAGGTTTTGATGTCTGGAGGTAATTGTGAAAACCAATCCATGGCAAGACTTGTTAAACTTCATGGGAAGAGCCGTATTAAGTAGGAATCATTATAAGCCACCTCCATGCACATGACGTTGAATTCTTTGACATGGACCATAGGATTTCCTCTCTCTTTATATTTATCAAATTTGAGGCCATCAAATCCGGGAGGAAAAGGTACCATTGTGATGTTTTGATTAAATGGATAAGGACATAGGTTTTCTTGTATATGGAGCTTCTTCATCTTTCCCATTTAGAAATCCTACACTTCTTGTGATAACACCTTAAGTTGCGATGCTATATCATCTTGTGGGTTTGGTGAGGAACATATGTTGTGTATTATAGGATGGCAGATGGGTTGTACATGGGATTCTGATATGATGAGGTGTTATATGGTGTGTATGGTGGTTTTATATGATGTGTATGGTGGCGTAGGATATTGTGAAGGTGATTGTGGTAGAGGTCTATATGTTCCCAATGTGTTTGGGTTGACGATGGTTTTTTAAGGGTTATAGTATAAACCCCGTTGTTGCTATTGTGCGATAATTTTTTGTTGTGCATAGTGTTGAGCTAGTAAGGCTTATTTTTGTTGAGCTTGTTGTTGCATGACTAAGGCAACTTCTTGTTGTTGTTGTGTTGCTAAGGTGGTCTGATGTTGTTGTGCTACTAAGGCTTCTTGATGTTTTTGTTGTGCTACTAAGGTGGCTTGATGTTGTTGTGTTACTAAGGTTGCTTGTTGTTGTTGCTATTGTTGGGACGCTAAGGCTGCTTGCTATTCTTGGGCTACTATGGCTGCTTTTTTTTGTTACTATTGTTGGGCTACTAGGGCTAGTTGTTGTTGTTGATGTTGTTGGATGGCTTGCTGATAAGATTTTTTTGCTTGTTGTAAAGCTAGGGCATGCGCTTGTAATGTAGTATAAGGTGGATGTTGGGATATCTAAGATGGATTGTGAGTTTTGATGTTTTGAGTGGGTAGTGTATTTTTGATAAGAGGTGGAGGATTCCTTGGTTTATCATCCCTTGTAAGATGATGGATTGATGTGGAGGAATGTAAGTTTGAGCTCCTGTTTGATTTTGTATGGTAAAGAGAACTGTGGGAAAAGATGAGGATGATGCCATTAGATTTTTTGATGGCAATGACACACTAGGACCTTGAGTCTAATGATTAAAAATATTCCCTTGTCCCATGTCTTGAGGATTTTCTTATGCAAGATATGTAAACAAGGCATTACCTAGGTTGGTGGGATTTGTGACCAAGCGATTGTTCTGAGATGAGTTGATAATGGGGTCGATGTGTTTTGTGAAATCAATGGTATAGATGAACCAATGGGAGGATTGGATAAAGATGTCCCTATCTGCATTAAGGGTTGACTCTATGGTATAGTATTGACATTCCCTTGTGTGTTGTTTTGAGATATTTGATCTATATTGCTTTATGTGATGGTGGGCACACGTGTGGTATTCATGGGTATAGATGAAGAGGGGTGTCCTCAATATGTGGAGGTCATTGTAGCATCATGGAATGTAAGTGGTTTGCTAAATGTTGGTGTCCAACTTGTGTTTTGGGGAAGGTTGGTGGTTAATGTAATGGTCATTTTGTGAATACCCAAAGTTGTGTTTGTTCCTAGACATGAAGTGAGACCAAGGTTGGTTCCTAGCCTAGTTGCAAGACTAGATGTTAAGGGTTGACTTGGCACAAGGGATGGAGTTGGTTGAATCATAGATGCAGTTAATCCTTGTGTCAATGATTGTGCAACAAAAGATAGGGAAATTGGAGCCACATTTTCTAAGGCTTGATGTTCCATGATTTCTTCTCTAGTAAGTCCAAATGGATTGTCTGTAACATCTTCTATCTCATATGGCCTTGATGGAGATGAGGGTCGTTGTGACATGATAACTTGAATTCTTGGATCAAAGTATTGAGGGTTGGGATCACTTGAGGTGAATGTGACTTTGGTTTTCTCCATGATTATCTTGTGTTGTGATCTTGTCTTTACCATAAATTTTGAGTCACCTATGGGAGAGTTATGTTGAGATTTGTAATGTTTGAATTCTTTAGTTGACTCAAATCTAGGTAAAAGGGACACTCTAAGTCTTTTTGGAGAAATGATGATAATGGGGGATGAAAAGGTGGATGATATGGAAAGTGATCTTTGTAAATGTTTTGGGACAACACTTTTGACTTAAGAGTTTGATGTTTGATGTTTGATAAAGGATCTTTATGAAATTGGAAATCTTTAGGGTAGACTCATGACCTTCAAGATGAACTAGTTCAAAGAGGATAACTAACTTAACCAAATGCATGGAAAATGATTCATTTCACATACAAAGTATCCAAGTTAGGGGTTGGTTTGATAGATGCTTAAGTCAAAAAGTGTTGGTGTATTCAAATTTTTTGCAAAGTTTGGTGAAGTGAAGGATGAATTTTGATGGAGGGATAAATGAAATGTTTGACCCAATGTTGACCTAGAGTGAACCTTTGTTTTCCAAGACCAAGGTAGTGAGAAACATGACTCAATGATTTTGGTAAAATAGTACTCAAACAATTTTGGAAATAGGACCCAATGTTTTTGACAATAGAATTCAATGACTTTGGATAATGGAGTTCAATGATTTTGACAATATAACTCAATAATTTTGGACCCAATGTTTTACAATATTTTCCTTGTTTCAATGTTTCTTGTGTTTGGGGAGTCAATGATTTGAACATACATCAATGTGGGGTGTTCATTTCATTTAATCTTGGTTTAATGAGGTTATTTTTACCACATACACTTGTCTTGATTATGTTTTCAAGCTAGATGTCTATGTCAAAAATACCATAAATTTCACAATGTCCATTTTGTGAAAAGGATGAAGTTCAAGCCATAGTTGCTTATGTTAACTTTGGAAGAAATGTATTGAGATATAAGTCAAGATATTTAGAATTCTCTAAGGATAGAAATCCTTAGGACAAGCATCAATGTCAAGGCTATTTCAAGAAGTATCTATACTTAGACCAAAAGGTTTGAAATTTTGAAAATATTGTGAATGTTTGTTTGTACCATTTTGGAACCAAGCAAACTATTAAATTGACTCATAAGCATGTACAATCCTAGGTTGAAATGGACATACTTGTTGATTCCCCACTTGAATTTCTCCAAACACTAAGAAAATGCGAACAGTTAGAGATTTGGTGACACTGGCTCCCCTCCATGGCACACGCTTCTCTAGACCACCAAATCTCAAAATCCTAAAGATCCTAAGATCCTAAGGTTTTTTATGTTTCAACAATGAATAGTAAAAATGTGGGGTGGCTTCAAAATAACCATTCTTGCACCAACAAGTATTAAGGATTTTTGGCAACTTAATTTTTGGTTCTTAGTAACAAACCGATAACACCCAGCTATATACACACCTGCCTTACCACTTAAGGATCTTACTACCATTCTCATTCCACTTAAGGCATGGTACTAGGTGCAATACATTATACAATTCAGGATAGAAGGTACTTTCTCATGATTTCCCAACCTTTAATATAGCCCACTAGTAAACGTGCTTGCAAGAACTTGCCTATGAGTTTCCCATTGCGGGTTGTGTCTCATAGTAAGCCCTCTCTTAAGGGTGACACAAAGCATAAGAGTGCCTAAGTATTTCTCTTCACCCAAGATCACACGAAGTGCAAGGGGATTGGATACGCACTATTGGTGCACATAAACAATGAAGTACACTTGGAGTGTTTCTCTTCACCCAAGATCTCACTAAGCGCAAGGGGATTGGATACACACTACAAGTGTGTCATAACAAAGCAAGCACTCATTAATTTTAACCTCTAAAGCTAAGATGAATTCATTCTATGCACCAAATCAAATGTTAAGTTTCCTTGTTCAATTTTGAAACCCAAAAGACAATGATGAGATGAGGGTTCAATTTTAACCAACTTTGAAAATGAATTTTAAACCCAATTGAAAGCTAGTTGGCCCTAAGATTGTAAGTTTTAAAACCCAATGTAAATTTAGTGGTCCTAAAACATAAACCAAAGCAACATATGATGGGTATAATTTCCCCACAAGTGTCAAAACACTATTACAATAACTAAAACAAAGAAAAATTAAAAATTAAAAATTTCAATTTTTTTGATTTTTAATGCTATAATAAAACGTGTTTTTGGAGGCCTTCAAAGCGGAACTTGAGGTCAAAACTTGCATCGGTCCCTAAAAATTGACTATCATAGGCACTAGATTTTTAGGGACTGAATTAGTACTCTTGGAGAGCTTTCCAACAATGTAAACATATTTGAATTCTAAGCAACGAGTAGAAAGTTATGACCCCAACAAGTTGGGGTAAATTCTTTCCTAGTTTTTCTCCAAATTTGCAAAACCAATTAGTCTAAAAATTAAAACCGAGAAGTTAGTGACATGTTAACATTCAGATAAAGTCAAAAAATTAAAGCACATGCTGAAAATTGATCACAATTTTTCTTACCAAAGATGGGCATCGTTGATGATAGTGTCACTATAGGTCATTTGGGCATCGCTCTAGTGAATAAGGGTGTGGCTCTAGTGAATAAGGGCATCATTTTGGTGAATAAGGGTGTTGCTCTGTAGACAAACCAAAGAGCACAATAGTGTCGCTATTTGGTCAAGTGTCGCCGTTTTCAAATCTTTGATACCTCGATAGAGTATTAGCGTTGTTGTTTGTTTAATTAGCGTTGGTGTATTTAATAGTAATCAATGTTTGAAATGACGATAGCGTCCTTGTATGGTGACACCCTGCAAAGGCATCGCTGAAATTCAGTTGGGTGTCACTTTATCCTGCAAAATTCAAAACAAACAAAATTCGAGATAGAAATTGATTAAATTGACGGTTTTGCCTCCTAGCACCAAAATGTGACTAATGGATTAGTACAGGTTAACCACACTTGATCCATGAGGAATCAAATTGTGATTTAGCCACTAAACATCAATCCCAATAAAATCATTTAATGTAAATCAAAGTGGAAGCCATTAAAACTTAACATGTTAAAGTACAAAAGCTTTTGAAATACCTACTTTAATCCATTGAAACTTATTCTATTGGGGGATTGGTGTCATGTTGATGTGAAACGATGACCCTTTCCCAATCTCATGGGTAAGTGAGCTCGTTTCAATCGATTCTATTGAAAATAATTGATGAAACTGATGAAAAATATGTATGAAACATGATTTAAAGCTAAATTAGCATGATGCAAGCTATTTTAACATGATATTGATTAAGATGATTGATGTTGATCAAGGAACAACTAATCTAAATGAATTTTAAACTAAAAAGATTCAAACCCTAATTATCAAATAAGCTAAATATATGCATCTATATTATCATGGAATCCATTAATGGAAGTTAAGCTAATTAATGCAAGTAATTAAGATGAAATTATACTAAATAAATGCTAAATATCAGTGTGAGTGTGAGTGATTTCAACAACATGAGTTTTTTTAAAAAAAGATGGATGATGGATCCATTTGTCTCCAAATAGTGAACTATTTATATGAAAGCAAATGAGAAATGAAGGGTTGAGATCAAAAAAGGTAATCAACGGTCAAGGATGGAGGAAATTGGAGGCATGGATCATGGATTCTAATCAATGGGTGAGAATGCAAGATGAGATTCGATCAAGGATTCTCATTCCTTCCAAACAAGCATAATTTTGACTTATAAAAAAGGTCAAAAGTTAACTTGCTCAAGATGTTTCAAGTTTAGCTTTCTCAAGAAGCCAAGTGAGAATATTCCCTTTTTCAAATGATTGGAGGAGAGATAATATTCTTTGGAATATTCTCATGGGTGAGGGAAAAGGATATTTAGTTAATTAGAACTAAATTAAATTGTGCAAAGGAGGAATATTCTTTTGGAATATTCCTTTGTAAGTGGAGGAATTAGATTAGTTAAATAATTGTTAATTAAACAAGGTTTAATCATACAATTGGGGATTTAGAAGAATTTAAAGTGATATTCATTAAATTAAATGATTTAATGAATGGGGAAAGGTGAAATGACATTTAATTAAATAACTTAGGGTCATTTAATTAAATAAGAAGACTTAGGGAATTGGATTAAATAGTTTGATTTATTTAATTCAATGACATGAAATGTTAACATGAAAGGGGGGTGAATTAACCTGATTTGATAAATTAGGATAATAGGTGAAAATGATGCAATCAATTTATAAATAGCTAGGCTAATTTAATCAATTAAGTGAACAGAGCATGGGTTTGAAGAGGAAATGATGTTAGTTAGCCAATGTGATCCATTGAGACATTTTTAAGTGTCTACAATATCTAACAATTAGTATCAAAGTTGTGGTTCCTTGGAAGAAGCTTAACCCCTTGAGGTAGATCTGGATGGCGTATAGGAATGGTTTCAAAGTCCCTATGTTTGATGGATCAAACTATGCTTTTTGGAAAGCCAAGATGGAAGCCTTTCTTGTCTCATTAGGATTTGTTATCTAGAAATCAATTGAAAATAGATATACTATACCTGCTACTCCTCCAAAAAATGATGATGAGATCAAGGATTATGAGAATAATGGAAAATCAAGGAATGTTATCTTGAGTGGGGTTTCTGATTCAAAACTTGTGAAGATAACACACCTCAAAACTGCTAAAGAGATCTGGACAAAGTTGCAGAGCATTTATGAAGGAGATGATAAGGTTAGGCAAGCAAAGATGTAGAATCAAAGCCATATTTGAAACCCTAATGATGTCAAAAGATGAAGATATTATAGGCTACATGCTCCAAGTGGATGAAATTGTGAGTGTCATCAATGGTCTTGGTAGAAAACTAGAGGAAAATGAAGTTATGAAAATGGTATTGAGAACTCTTCCTAAATCTTATAGTGCTAAATTTTATGCTATTGAGGAAGATTAAAATTTGGATCAATATACTAGAGATAAAATGTTTGGTGCTTTAACTACTTTTGAATTAAGAGAGTTTGAAAAAGATGTTACAAGGAAAGAAATTGCATTTAAAGTTAGCAAGAAAGATGATGAATCTGATCTAGATGATTTTGATGAAGTTGAAGCAAAATTTCTAAGAAGATTGAAAAAGGGCACTAAAAAATATAGAGGTAAGTTACCCTTTAAGTGTTTCAATTGTGGAAAGATAGGTCATTATTCTTCTAAATTTCCAATCAAAGTTTCAAATGACAAACATAAAGATCATAAAGATAAATCTGTTAAGAAGAATTATTATGTTAAAGAAGATAGTGGTGTATCTGATGAGGAGGAATTAGACAATCCAGATGATGGAAGTGATGAATGCTTTTTCATGGATTTAAATGTTGAAACTAATTCTATTGATCTTGAAAGATGTATGGAGGACATTGTTGGATAATTAATAGTGGATTTTCAAATCATATGACAGGTGATAAGAGTAAGTTTGTTAAACTTGAGAAATATGATGGTGGTCTTGTTAATTTTGGCGATGATACATCTGCTAAAATCTATGCAAAAGGTTTAATTATTTTTGATGAAAGCATAAGACAAATGATGTTCTTTATGTCAAAGGTCTCTAACATAATCTTCCCAATGTAGAAAAAATGTGTAGCAGAGGATATAATTTGGTGTTTTAGGATGATGGTTGTGAAATTAGAAAAGGAAGGTCTAGAACATTGGTTGCAAGTAGAACAAGGACAAAAGGAAATGTTTATTATCTCAAAGGTGGTGGTGTTAAGTGCTTTATGTCTCAAATCAATGAAAGTTGGCTATGGCATAGAAGAATGTGTCACATCAATTTTCATAGCTTAGTGAAGATCAAATCTACTCAAGTTTTGAGATGTCCACAAAGAAGAGGTTCAAAACTAAGGAATATATATTGTAGGACCTTTGGAGTTGGTGCATACAAACCTATGTGGACCTACTAGAACAAGACACTCTCAAGATGACATGTATTTTATGTTGTTAATAGTCTTAATTTTTTTGAAGTGGATTTTTCTTCATCATATTTTTTTTCTCTCATCTAACCTTTGCTTGAGTCCATTCAATTCCACCTCTATTTGTTTATACTCTTTGCTTGTTGATGTAGAGGTATATTTTTTTATTCTTTTTTCTAATTCATTGCTCTTGCTATTTGTTGCCTTCCTCTTTACTTTCCCATTTGCTAGGTCTTCTTGTAACTTTTTTATTTGAATCTACAACCCTTTTTATTCTCTCTCTTGCTTTAGAAATGATGTGTACACTAATTCATTAATTTTCTTCTTTGATACATTAATTTTGTCAGTATTTTTTTTATCTAGAAAAATCCAATTGGAATTTTCTCACATGAAATTTAGATCGATCCATCTAATTTTTTGGTTTATTTTGAACTATGGGAACAATAAACATGTACTCCATGATTTCTTTATTTGGGTCAAATGTGGGTAATACCATGGTTTTTGCAAGCTCTGAAGTTACAACAAACAAACTCTCCATCAATTGCTTCCTTTCCTTTTTATACAATTCTGATTTCTTTTTAAACTCATCATTGTAATCAAAACTTGGGGATGTACAAATAATGGAATTCTTGAATGGTGAAGGACTAGGAGTACTTGTAGTTTCCATTGCAGCCACACTAGCTGGAAGAGTTCCTAGAAATAACTCCTTTGTGGTGGAATTGGTAGTTGGACTTGGACCTATCATAATCCTTGCCCTCTTCAGTATGCCTTAATCATTGGGTGTTTGTGTGGTATCTTGTATTATTGACCTCTTGTGTGTAATTTATAATTGTTGTTGTAGCACATGTTGACCACTACTAGTACTACTACCCATACCATCACCATTAGTGGTAATGCCAATTGTAGTAGTTTCTCCACCATGGGCATGTCCTAGTCATGATTGTATCTGACCATGAGGATTAGGATTTGAAGCTATAACAAAATGAATTGTTTCAACTATACTTGTATGCCCTTGGTCTATTTTATCAGCTCCAAGGCCTCATTTATCACCTGGTTTTCTATGCTCTATATTTACTACCGTCCAAGGGCCTTGTCTTTGGGACCCAAAAGGACCACCTTCATAACCCATTTTTTTGAATATGGCTACTCCTAAAGTAAATGCTTTTTTTGTGGCCTCACTTAAACTAGATTGTATTTGTACTCTTTGTTCTTCCCTATATCATCTAATTCATCATCATTTTCATGTTCATTGGGATGCTCTATATTCCACAACTTGCTAAACTTGAAATCTTCTTCGTTATCTCGAAACTCTACAAGATTTCTTGGTTCACCTAGATCCTTCCTCTCAGACCAAAATGTAGTAATTTTTTATTGTGAGCAATTTCTTTCTCTACATTCCTTATCTAGAGAATCTGGCATTTTTACTCTACTAGATGGTGTATCACTTTTTTCATAAAAAATTTTGTACCTCTTGTTTTGATTCTCTACTCGTGTCTATTTTTGTAATGCTATAATTTCTATTGACAATTATTCAAAAGAAATACCTTTCTCAACAACACTTTTCTCCATTGTTATTTTTACCTCATCCCAAGAATCCTTGTTTCTCAAGTTTTCAAGCAAGGGTTTACTTTGATGTTGAATTCTACTTGCAGCATTCCTATTGGCCATACTCCTTGATTTAATGGTGTCACATGAATCATACTTCCAGTGAAAAACAACATCAAAATTCAAAAAATTCAAAAGATCATGTGCCACACTAAATGCTTTTCTCTCAAATGTGAACCCTCCACATGAAAAAGGTTAAGAACGAAATAAGCTCTTCTTCTGCTCACTAAGAAAGTATTCTTCATCAGTACTCTCCATATTCCTTACATATTCCAATGCAAAAACCATTTATGTCACTTGAATTGGAAGTTTGTATGGATTTACTCCTGATCCATAAAATCTTAGCACAATATATTCTTCCATTAAGTACCAATCAACCAATTGTATTTATTTTCCTAGTTGAATGCAATTTCTACAAGACATAGGCAATCTAGGCATTGGAGTATTTATAATTTCTTGATACAATGGAGCCAAAAAGTGGTCTACAAAATTATTGTAGTTCCTTCAAGAATCATGCATCCTTATCTTAGTGGTCCAATCATATACTGGAGACATTTTTTTTCCTCGAGATTTGTATAGGGCTGAATCTAAACCTTGTTGGTCTGAAAAATTCCACTAAATTTGAATAGAAAAAAGTAGAACAAGTAGGTTGTAAACCTAAATTTCTTGGTGGAACCTCCTTTAATAATTAAAAATTGTTTATGCAAGGATTCTACAATGTGCTCAAGATAGTTATATTTTACATGTTTTTCAACATAATAGATATTCCATACCACTTCAAGGAGGCTTACACCCACTTCTAGATTGTTATCCAGTCCAAGGAAAAATTCTAGCATGGAAATAGTATCTTGAACCCATGGTCTAAAACTTTCAAAATTTGTTTCTAACTTCTTTGGTATTCTGAACTATTTTATTTAGGAAATAATTCTTCTCCCTTTCGTCCACTGCTTCATGATCACTAGCAAACTTTTCTAGGTCAATATGGAAATTTCCAAATTCTTCGGTTGTAAACCCCAACACTTTTCCAAATTCTTCTACATTAATGGAGAAAAAATTTCTTCTTTTCTATCACATTAATAATTACTCTTTTGTTATCATCATAATTATGGGCATAGACCACAATAAATTTTGGGCAAGGGAAAACCTCATGTAACATCATGCACCCTAATCCAAGTACCCATGGTGCACTGAAACTATTAATTTTTTTTTCCTTTGCAACCTTATTCTCATATGAAAATCTAAGCTTTGAGGTAAGCCTACCATAAATTTTAGGATCATAAATATGATGGTATTTATTAGTGAAACCTGAACTTTTAAGAAATCCAACATAATCTATTTTTCTACTTGGTTTTGCTTTGCCTTTCCCAACAACTGGTGTTCTAGTGGTCGTACAATGTGAAACCCCTCTTAAATCCTCCTTAATTTTCCTCAAGTCTCTCAAGTTCTCAAACCTAAACCCAAAGTTTGACAAAAAAAGAATTCAAGAAATGATGAAATGTAGGAATTATGTCTTTCACTTACCCAGATTTTGATTCTTGAAAAGATTAATACTGACAAGTGTGGACTAGCTTTGTAATTTTGTTGGAACCAAAAATTTCCTACTATAATGAGTAATCTGAAATCTCCCCATGTGTTGAATATCACTTAAAAATAAAATCACTTAGCAGTAGAAAGTTCACTTTTTTTTCAAATATTAAAGTGAATGAAACATCAACGTGTTTCCTCCAGACTACACAATTGGTACATTATATTTATGTAATGACACTTAGAAATAAATTATCAAACAAATTCTCAACCTTTGATCTTTGTAAATCTAATGGTTATAGGATGGTTTTGGAGGTTTGAGTTCGCAAGTGTAGCACTCTATGCATTTCATTCTAGAAGGCAGCTATATCCATCCATCAAATGTTCATCGAACGGTTGAGTAATTTATGATATAAACAATAAACATGTGTTTCAAAGTTGTTTTAAACTTTAGTGTACTAGGTTACACAATCCTAATGGATTCATTGAGATGAGTCCACGTGTCCATTCCATAGTTTTGTGGGTCACATATAGATCTACTTGAAGCATCTTGTGGATTCAAGGAATCCCTTTAAAATCAAGACATTGATTGACATCAAGGCCAAAGGTTTGGTAACTTAATGTTGAAAAGGACTTAATAAAATATCTAATGATACTAGGAACTGGGGCGTAGGTTAACAACAAATTAGAAATCAATAGCATTTCAGAAAACCCTAGCAAAAGTGACAACTTTTAGTGTTTTTAGTGTTTTTTTTCAATTTGATGGCAACTTTATTTTTTCATTTGTATTGCTTTATGTTTTAAATCTGCATGAAAATATTTCATAAATAGATAATAATTAATCTCTTAGAGGAAAAGAATGTGATTTTTCTAAGTTTATTAAATATTTCATTCCATTATTTTATTCCATTTACATTACTTGTATAATTAATTGTATAATTTGATTAGACATTGAACACACAAAATAATTCTTTACTGTAAATGAATAACAAAGAATAACACAACCATTTATTTTATTATAATTGAATAACAATGTTACAAATTATTACATAGCTTTTTAAAGATGAGTAAAGCATGCAAGCTCTTGTTTTATATAAATGACACATGTCACTTTACATTTGACACAATTGATTACAAGATGCTATTGATGACAATGGAAGAGCACTTCTTATACCATATTCTCAAACCATGAGGCTTGTCATCCATGGATTGGATCTTGGGATCTCAAATATGGCTCTACATTTATAATATGCTCAATTTGATGCACCAGAACAACCCAAAATGATGCAATTGATTCCAAGCTGGTAGTGGTGGCTATGGGATCCAGACCATATTACAAAACAAATTAATTTGAGAATCCAAAGGGCTTGCCTACCTTGCTAGGGAAATGGGAGCTATGAAGATATAATTTAATGTACTTATCTTGGTTATCAAGCAGAGTCATGCAGAAGATAAGGGGTAGTAAATTTTCTACCACCATCTTCAGGCAACTCGCATGCATCTGGAAAGCCTAGAATTACTCCAAAAGTCCACAATTCCTCTTTGAGGGCCACTTTCAAAATGGAGTATGAGAAGTCATCAACTTTGAACGCAAATAAGATTAAAATACTTATGTGGGCATACTCTCTATGAAAGCACTTATCTCCATCAGAGCTCCTCATCCTAGTTCAAATTTGGAATTCATTCTTCCATAAAATCTACCTCTTCATCATCATTTTTGAATTCATTTCTACATCATGTTCAATAATTTCTATTGTCATGAATACAATCTTTTCTCTTTCATCTCTAGAGATATCTTCATCTTCTTCATTAGTAGAGTAGCCTTCCTCATTAATGAAGAAACTATTTTGTTTCCTCTAACCTTTATCCCCTTTCTAAAATGATTTATTTCCATTCTTTTTCTTAGCATTGTTAGATTCCTTATAAGGACACTTAGCCATAAAATGTCCTACTTCACTATGATTAAAAATATTTGAAAGGTAACTTTCCTTTACACTTATCGGAACCTCTTTGTAGCTTTCTAACAATTTTTTTTTTACACAATATCTAATCCAATATTAGAATTTGGATCAACTTGCTTCTTAGATACTCTGAATGTTGCCTCTTTCCTTATAGAATTCTCACTTTTAAATCTTACTTCAAAAGCAGTCAAGATTCCATGTAATTCAATAATTTTCAATACATTCAAATCTTTAGCTTCTTCAATAGTAGAAACTTTAGAATCAAACCTTCTAGGAAGAGATCCGAGTACCTTTTTTACAATTGTGCTTTCTTTCAATTCCTCACCAAGACCTCTGATAGATTTGAAAACCTCATCAACCCTGAGCAGGAATGTGGCAATGTTTTCTTCTTCCTTCATTTTTAGACTTTCAAACTGAGATCTATGAGTTTGAATATTTTCCTCTGTTACTTTTTCATCACATTCATAGATGGTGTATCTCATACTTTCTTTTTTGTTTTGCATTGCATAACTTTCACAAACTTAGAATTAGACAAACCACATAAAATAGTATTTTTTTCCTTAGATTTTTTTTCACAAGCTTGCTTTTTGGCTTGATCCCTAGGAGGGTTTTCAAGAATTTCATAACCCTCTATAAATGACATCCATATATCAAAACCTAGAGTCATCAAGTATGCTTCCATCCCAACTTTATAAAATGCATAGTTGGATCTGTTATCTCCTGAAATTGCACCCTATTGAATATAAAATTCAACACCTCAGTATAACATGGGAAGACCTCTAAAGATGTGGGTTTCTTGTAAACAGAGGTCAACCTCCGAAGAAGGCCAGCTTCCTTTGTGTTATCACCTAAACTACTAATCTTTGTGAGGTAAAGGGAGAAGGAATACATAAATTGGAAACTACTCCTATGGTGATAAACCAAATTTGTTCAAACATGAACAGTTGTTTAACACACAATTTTCAATCAACTAGTAAAAGCTGGTATGCACAACTCAATACTCATATGATATTGCATAAATGTTTTATAAGAAAGCTACGATACATACAGTCCTAGAAGGATGATAAATTCTCCTCACAACTAAAACTGTTTGCATCACTAACATAACCTATAACCTACAATATACACATCTCCTCTACTTAAAAGTGCTATTAATGAGACAACTAACAAGGAATAAAAGAAACTCACATGTAAATTTATCAATCATTCAACGCACTCAATGAAACATATAACTAAGAAGGCAGGAGTTGCTTTCTTTATTGATCTCCAAAGGTGAAACTGTACATTCAATGTTTGTAAATGAGTTACAAAACTCAGTATTCTCCTCTAAGGACTCTCAGAAGTTACAAAGCAGAAAAATATGCAAGTAAGCACTTATTGAAACATAAAACCTAACCTAATATGTACAATGGAGGAATTTATCAAACCTCAAAACAAGGCTTGAGGTGTATCCCATTGACTGGGATAGGAAGCACTTCACCTTCAGTTGTGGCTAGTTGGAAAGCATTGTGTTCTTTGCAGTCTTTGATAATAAATGGACCCGTCCACATGTTGTTGAACTTGGTGTGATGGCCCGACCTGCTTTTAAGAACATCCCATTTCAGTACAAGATCTCCCACCATGAAATCTCTTGATCTAGTTTTCTTATCAAATGTTATCTTAATCAGGGTTTTCCGATGTTCCATGTTCTTCATAGCCTTGTTTCTCATTTCTTCTAACTCCATCAGCTGAGTACATCTTAAGGCAAGTGGGTCAGTCTGTTCAAACAGGACCAGCTGACTAGCAATGTCCAAGGCGGGCAACTCAGTAGAAATAGGTAATTTTGCTTCTTTACCATACACCAACATGTAAGGTGAGTTCCCAATCACCTTCTTAGGGGTAATTTTGTTTGCCCAAAGAGCAGTCTTTAGCCTAGCATTCCAATCCCTCTGATTGCTTTGAAGCATCCTTTTGATAATGTTAATCAAATTTTTATTAGTGGATTATGAAAATTCATTGCCCTAAGGATAATAGTTGGAGGTTGTGTTCAAGTAAATGCCATTCTTCAATGCCCAATCAGCAACCTTCAAACCAACAAATGTCAGGGTGTTGTCAGAAATTATAGAATCTGGGACTTCAAATCTACAAACCATGTCTTCATAAAAATTCAACACTGTTGTTTCATTAGCTTCCTTCAGAGGCAAAGATTTTTTCCATCGTGTAAAGTAATTTGTTGTTG
Source organism: Sequoia sempervirens (assembly GCA_007258455.2). NCBI lineage: Eukaryota > Viridiplantae > Streptophyta > Pinopsida > Cupressales > Cupressaceae > Sequoia > Sequoia sempervirens. The sequence goes on along the minus strand of VDFB02000003.1, from coordinate 80,611,059 downwards.
TGATAATCCACCGATGGCCTGCACTTTAGGGTGGGTTAATTCCCCTATGAAGTCAATTCTCCACTTCATAAATGGCTGCTCTATCTAAATTGGTTGCAATGGCAAAGCAGCAAGCTTTTCTTTTCCTGAAAACAAGGCACATTTTGAACATCTCCTGACATATGTATGTGCATCCTTGAACAAGTCAAGCCAATAATAGCCTTCTCTTAAAATCTTATAGGTTGTTGTCCTTGTAGCATAGTGACCTCCAGAAGGTCTGTCATGGAACTCATGTAATATCTGATCCACTTGATCATTATCAACACACCTGAGCAGTACTCCACTGTGATCTTTCCTATGCAACACATCATCAATCAAGATGAAGGGAATAGACTGAAGTCGATAGTACCTCCTCTTCATTCTGTTCAGATTAGGTGAACATTCCTCGGTTCTCAAGAAATGTGACATTTCCTGCAACTAGCTAGTAGCTTCATCATCTGATGTCCCCACATTAACCAAAACTAAGTCTCATTGATCATCTACTGTTGAAAAGTCTTCATTAGCCAGTTGTTGGCATAAACCTTTTCCACTTATCAATTTAGTGACCTAAATATCCACATCGTACTCCATAACTCTTGTGATCCATCCAGCCCGTTTTTCATTTAGATCTTTACTGAGTAAAAATTATTTCATGCTGGAATGTGCCACATGTAGATGAATTTTTTTATGAGACAACAGATGTCTAAATTTCTTCAAACTTTTCACAATAGCCAGCACATTTTTTTCTATGAAGGTATACTTCTGCTCATAGTCTTCCAGACCCTTGCTGAAAAAAGCAATGGGCTGCTCCAACCCTTCTACATTTTTTTGCACCAAGATTGCAGAGATTACATCAAAACTACCTAAAGCATACAAGGTAAAATCCTTACTAAAATCTAGATTGACTAATTTTGGGGCTGAAGCTAACGCCTCCTTGATCAGTTGAAAATATTCTTTTGCTTCTCGGGTCCATTTAAACTCTACATTCTTTTTTAACATAGTTGTAAGGGGTTTTAGCAAGGCTGCTATATCAGGGAGAAATCTCCTAACAAAATTGATACGACCAATGAAACTCTGAAGTCCTTTCTTATGTGGAGGTAAAGGCAACTCTAGGATTGTTGCAACTCTTTTAGGATCCACAGTAATTCCTTCCCTAGATATGACATACCCAAGAAGCTTTCCTTCATGAAGAGAGAAAACACATTTCTTGAGGTTCAATGATATACCAAACTCCAGACAACGTTCAAAAACCTGCCTCAAATGGTCAATGTGATTTGTTGTCTTCTTGGAATAGACAGTGATGTCATCAAGATATACTAAGACAAACTTATACATTAAGTTGTTAAAGGCCATGTCCATAGCCTTTTGGAAAGTTGCTCCAGTGTTAGACAAACCAAATGGAATTTTCCTATACGCCATTGTGCCCCACTTTGTGGTGAAGGCAGTTTTAAATTAATCTCCTTCCCTTACCAAAATTTGGTTATAACCAGAATATCCATCCAATAAAGAAAAACGTTCAGAACCTGACACACATTGAAGAATATGCTCCATAGATGGAAGAGGGTGCCTATCCTTTAATGAAGATTTGTTCAAATCTCTGAAGTCTACACACAATCTAAGCTAAGTTGTCTTTCTTCCTGACGGGAACTAGATTTGCAACCCAGCTAGTATGCTTGATGGGAAAGATAATCCCACTTTCTATAAGTCTAAAGACTTCTTTCTTCATTAATGGCTCCATTTTGGGATTAACTGGCCTCTATTTCTACCTTATGGGTTTGGTTGTTGGCTCCAATTCTATGTATGTCGTGCAAGACGTGGAACAAATCCCTTCAAATCTCCATATTCCTAGGCGAATATGTTAATGAATTCTTGGAATAATTGCATAAAAGACTGCTTTTCAACAGGAGTTTTTATTTTCCCTATCTTGAGGCTTCTCTTGGGTGCAATTTATAAGTCCTCATAATGATCTTGCTAAACCAGTAAATTGGCTTTGTTACTTTTAGCCTGATCATTAGAGTTGAAAATACTTTCTAAGGTAACCAAACCCTTAGGCAACTTCTTGTTCTTCAATTGTAGTACCTAGTCTCCATACTACTATTTAATTCTCTTCTGGTTTGATGCTGCAAACACGTCTTCTTCAAGTAGAAACTACAGAATCTGCTCATCACTCTCAAATACCTTCCAGTTAACATTGTTATCGGCCACAAAAGGCTTGATAATAACCTTAATGTGCTGCTAATTACACTCCTTCCTTACGTTGTTCGAAATGTCAACCTGAGCTCCCGTAGTTGCTAATCTATCAACATGTTGATTCTAATTTCTTGGAATTGAAATGATATTGAAAGCCTCAAAATCCTCAATGAGGTCCCAAACCCTGTGCTTATACAATTTAAGAACATTATTTTTAACAGCATTCAGGCCTCTAACCTGATTTACTACCAATTCACTGTCCCATGCACCTTCCAACTCTTAATTCCACATTTCCTCGCCCATTCCAGTCCTTGAATAAGACCTTCATATTCTGTTGTGTTATTAGTGCATGAAAATGCACACCTAAAGGTTGCATAATATCTTTTAGCTCTTGAGGAAACCAATAATGCACACCCACTAGTGCCATGTCTGCTCCTTGAGCCATCAAAATACATTTTCCAGACTTTGTCTTGCTGGTCACAACCATTCACTGACCTCTTAACCAAGTTAGGCATCACTACATCAGCATCTTGAAACATGTAGTTACCCATACCAACATCCGACACCAAGTCACTTTCAGCGCTAGAAGTTTGGCCTGCTACGCACTCATCTAGAAGTATATCAGGAATATCATTGACAGCAATGCGAGGATCAAAGAAAGAAACATGCTCGTCTTGTTCAGAAATTATGCAATTAGCATCACACTAGGTATATAGGGTTCTATATTGTCTTTTGCAAGTAACTCAGACTTAATGGTTACTTTAGTTCCATACCTAGTACGAAACAACATGTGAGACCAATCAGACGAAAGGTAACCCCCTATTTTAGCCGTAAACTCTCTTGACAAACATAACCCAAAATACGGAGGCAAATCTGCCACATAAATGTCTAGGGAAATTGAAAAATTAGGGCAAGCATGTAGAGTTAAGCTAGCATCTTTGATAAGACCCACTGTATTAACAGATGATCCATCCAGCTGGACTACTCCTTTCTCTAAAGGTTCATACTTTAAACCTAACTGATCAGCTACTTGCTTGGGCATCACAAAACAGGTAGCTCCACTATCTACCATACAATTGTGCACTAAATTTTTCCCAATAATCAATGAAACATAGAACAGAGAAGGTCTCACATTCTTACCTTGAATCGTAGATTTCTCTTTGCTTCTGGGATTAGCAACTTTCCCTTGATCATCATTAGCCATTACGACCTTTTGGGAATCAACAACAACTTGCTCAGGATTTATATCTTCAAATAGAGCCTTTTTAAGTAGATCTACCTGTCCTGGAATGCTTAAGGAATCCCACATGGTCATATTCACATTCATCTTCTTCATGTTGTCCACAATATTATAAGGTACAGTTAAAGGTACCTTCTGATGTACTTTAGTAGCAACCAGTTCTTTATTCTTGTGAGGCTACTCATTGATTGGTAAGACAGTAATTCCTTTTGGTATATTTAGAATAGGTGTGGATGGTGCTTCCATAGTTGCAGACCCCTTGTTTTTATCAGCTGATTGCTCCACCTCCAGAGCTCTTTTCTTAGCTCGTGTATTGGCTACAATTGTTGAATCAACATTCACACCACAGAACTCTTCACTTTGCCAATTTAAAAATGCAGTCTCATTAAAATGTATATCTGGTTGTTGTTCAGGTATATTAGCAGGCATATCTAGTTGTGGACTGATAGCGTTTTGGACCATAAATTCCTAATTAACTACATGAATAACACCATTCATTTTCTATCACAAGGTTATTCTGGGCTGGAACCATATCTTTCACTGGACTTGCAGCATTGAGAGGAGTTGGATTATAAGATTGGAATGGTCTTTGATTAACATTTTTCCTCTGATAACCACCTTGATAGGGTTGCCTATTTTGCTGATACTGATATCCCTAATTTTGATAAGACTTATTTGCATTCTGACCTTGCTGTTGGTTCTGCTGTTGGAAATTTGGCCTTGCCCCTTGATACTGTTTCTTCGTGCTGATCAACTCATTTCCCATAGTTTGTAAAATGATTTCTATCTTATGCTGACTAGACTTGATCTCTTGCAATTCACTTGATGGTCTTGTAGCTGACACTCCCTAGCTCACAACAATAGGTAATGTTGGAAAAGCAGGTAAAGAGGCTAAAGATGGCATTTGCAATGGCATATTTGTTGAATTTCAGGGAAATAGGGCATAGGTGGCCTAGGTGCTAACTTTCCTGCCTGAATGAGGTTATTTTATGCCTTAATAGCTATGCTATAAGCCTGAGGTAAAGAAATACCCCCCATGGACTATATCATGACTGAGATATCACTATTTAAGCTTTTCAAATAGTATAAAAATGCATAATCAGCAGAAGGCCTTATCGTAGCAGGTATTCTATTCCAAGTCTTTTGAAATTGAATATTGAAGTCTGCCATTTGTTCTTGTGGGGCTCTTTTTATGGTTGTTAACTACTCTACCAAAGATAGGTGATTAGATTTTTCCTCAAAAAAATAGTAAATTCATCACCAAGCTTGTCCCATGTTCTTATAGAACCCACTGGCAAGCTTCTAAACCATTCCAATGCCTTCTTGAAAGATGCAACTAGCAATCTCACAGCTACATTTTCCTGTGTCACATGATGCACATTGCACAATGCTGCCACATCTCTGATATGTTCAAAAGGTGTCACTTGTCCTTCTCCAGTAAACTCTGGTAACCCTTTTAACACTACTAATGGAATATTATCCTGTTGCGCTAGATTAAGGGGACTACCCTGGTTGAATGGTACAAAAGTAAAGGCCCTTGGTGCTGCCATTGAGCTAGAATGCGTTGGTATTCTTGCTGAAGCAGAACTCAAACTTGGTTGAAAAGTATTTGTTGTAGCAAAAATACTATTTTTTGAACAATTAAAAGCCCCTAATGAGGAGGCAGAAAGTTTTGTTCTAAGAGTAGGAGATGTTGAATGACTAGCTAGAGGGTCTCTTCTTCTTCTCCTTTCGTATGAAAATAGTGCCTTGTTACTAACACCAGTTGGTGTCGAGTGAACTCTAGGAGAAGGAACAGTCCTTTTGAGAGTTCTCCCTTTTCTTCTTGGAGATAAATGTAAAAACTCTACAACTTTTGAACTTCTGGTTTCTATTTTTCTCATATAAACAAGCACATTGATCCTTTCCTCCACATAGAGTTGCCAAATATGCTTAAAAAACAACCTCTAAAAGGCTATTAGCTCACTGTCAACACATCAAAATAGCAAGGCCTAAGAATTTTACTTCTAACTCAGTCCCATCAGGCATGCCAAAACGGTTATCTCCTGAAATTGCACCATGTTGAATATAAAATTCAACACCTCAGTGTAACATGGGAAGACCTCTAAAGATGTGGGTTTCTTGTAAATAGAGGTCAATCGCCGGTGAAGGCCGGCTTCCTTTGTGTTATCACCTAAACTAATAATCTTTGTGAGGTAAAGGGAGAAGGAATACATAAATTGGAAACTAATCCTATGGTGATACACCAAATTTGTTCAAACATGAACAATTGCTTAACACACAATTTTTAATCAACTAGTAAAAGCTAGTATGCACAACTCAATACTCATATGATATTGCATAAATTTTTTATAAGAAAACTACGATACATACAATCCTAGAAGGATGATAAATTCTCCTCACAGCTAAAACTGTTTGCATCACTAACATAACCTATAACCTGCAATATACACATCTCCTCTACTTAAAAGTGCTATTAATGAGACAACTAACAAGGAATACAAGAAACTCACATGTAAATTTATCAATCATTCAAAGCACTCAATGAAACAGATAATTGAGAAGGCAGAAATGCTTTCTTTATTGATCTCCAAAGGTGAAGTTGTACATTCAATGTTTGTAAATGAGTTACAAAACTTAGTATTCTCCTCTAAGGACTCTCGAAAGTCACAAAGCAAAAAAATATGCAAGAACTAACTACAAAAGAGGCGAAAATGCCATATATACAAAAACTAAAAAGTATCAGCCATTTTCTTAAGGTTAATAAAAAAATTAGTTTCTAAGAAAGGTCGACCCTCAGATCATTTGAAAATAAAGCTAATGCCTTCAATGTGCATCCCCTGTGTCCCTATCAGTGTCAAAGATCACCCTCAGGAGAAGCCTTTAGATTTTTCTGCAACCACAACATTTACTTCTGGCCCCCGTGTCCACTCTCAAACTTCATTGAAGAGCTGCCTTGAATGCCCCTGGAGCTTTACCATTAATATCGATCTGCATTTTTCTAGTAGACCTCACAGCTGTCCCCGAGACTGACGGCTTCTTCTTTTATTCGGCCTTCTTCTTGCTCAAAATATTTCTATAGATTGACTTCCCTTGCAAACAACTTCAAAATTTTCATCTAGATCTCGGCACCATTGATCTCTGAGCTGCCCCATCGCCTTTGGTCTCAGGAAAAGTCCATATCGTTTGTGCTATGTTGGTCTCATTCACAGGGGGAGTCAAACAGTCAAATAGCTGATGGTTCGCCTTTAGTTCCTTCAGATTGGTTGAGCTCATGGCACGTAGATTCCAGACAGTCAAAGGTTGCTTCATCAGAATCGCATGTCGGTGAGACACTAATCGTGTCTCCCCAATGCGAGTACACCTCGTAACAGCTATCAATAGAACACGCGACAGTCAGCAAGACCCTATATCAAATGCAAAAGTCATACCGATCTCTCCCTTGTCATTTCCCAAACTATCGTCAGAGACACATTGGGTCAGCAAGAGAAATTCAGTCGGCAAGAGGTCATAGCGAATGCTAAGAGTCCTACCGATATCTTTTCCATGGAAAGTTGATCGCTATTGACAAGACTCTCCATTGTCAGCAAGAGCTTTCATCGAGCCCTTCATCCTTCGGTGAGACACCATCGGGTCGGGGAGACCTCATAGCGAGCTCAAAATATATACCGAAGGCACCCCACTGTCGGCAGGACATTCCTCATTCGACCAGACTTCATGCCAAAGGCAACTCTCTCGGCGATGAGGAAGGCGATGAGGAAGGCGATGAGTCCCACCCTACCAGCTTCCTATCGGCAAGACACAATTCTTTTGATAGGACCTCATAGCAAGCTCCCTTCCTCTCCCCGAGCTCATTCTATTTTGGCAGGACCTTTCCATGTTAGTGAGACCTCTTGCCAAACCTAAATATTTCGGCAGGACTCTGCTTGATCTCTGAGACATTACGGCGAACTCCTATCCTCTGCCGAGACTTCTTTTCTTGTCGGGAAGACATCCCTCGAAGCTACGCCTTTTCATCGAGACCTCAGCAGTCGCCAAGACACTACGCCGAGCCATGAACCCTCGGCGAAATCTTTCCTCTTCGGCCAAACCTTTTGCCAAAGGCAATATTTTTCCTCCCCACTGACAGCCTTGTGAACAACTGTTGGAAAGACTTTTGTCTATCGGCAGGACCTTTCATCGAAGCCACCTCATTACACCAAGATCTTACCCTTTTGGTGGGACCTTACCAGGTTAGCAGGACATCACCCTGACGTTGGCCATTTCGGTGAGACCAATTCTGCTGCTGAGACTTCGTGCCGAAGGTCTCATCTCTTAGCAAGCTCGGACCTTCTTTCGGGGAGACCACCACTTCTCGGCGTGACATCTTGGAGGGCCCAAAACCTTCGACAAGCTCCCTTCATTTGGCCAGACCTTTTTTGATTGGCAAGACCTCACGTCGATGAGTCTCCTTTCACCGATACATCCCCTCCTGTCGGCGAGATACTTCCCATGAAGAGGGAGATACAAAATCTCACAACGATTAAAAATTCTTGCCGACCAGGACATTTCAAAATGAATAGAACCCTTGCAAGTCGGCAAGACAACTGAAAGGTCTTTCCAACTTTCTCCTTAGAGGAATTTTATGCCAAACTTAATTGAGGCGAACTTTTGAACTGAGCTCCTTGAGAAATGCATCATGGGTATGATTTAATCATGCACAACAATGTCTCCATTTTGATGCAAGAGCATCCAGTGGTGTAAGGGCAATCTTGCATCACCCAAAAATAGTTAAATTTCAAGTTTCTCAATTTTTAGATGTTTTTACATTTTTCGATACCCTTTTCCTCATAATAAAATTCCCAATTTATGGTTTTTATTTTCTATTCCTGGGTGGAAAGATATTGCAGTTTTAGTTTTCCAGATTTGCACCTGAAAATATTTTGAGTTAGATTTGACGCACTTAGAGTTCCCGGATCAGCCCTGAAACTTTCCAAAATTGGTGTAGCAAATTTCAAGCGCATTATTGACTTCGTGACCTTTCCAACGGTTCAAACGGTTCATGAATCGAAGTCCCAAATCAAAAGTTATGGCCCCAAGAAGTTGGTGCACTTTCTAAAAGATACAATTGCAAATGCTCTTTTGAAATTTGAACTTCATGTTGTAAATTTTTGGCGCCAAACCGCCTAAACTCAAATTTGAATGTTGTTTTGGCTCCAAACTAAAGAGGAGCTCTATTTATGGGTGATTTTCTAATTTTTGCGTAACTTTTTGGGGACAAGCTCGCATATTGCAAAATGGTGATTCTGTAGCTTTCTATAACTTGCATGTGTTGTAGAACTTGGGGATTTGAGATCCTCTGCATGTGTTGTAGAGCGGGTTTTCTTGAGCATGTGGACAGATCGCCGATCATGAGGTAGTTCGCACCAGGACCATGGTTGTGGGTCAAGGTCAAGAAAGATTCCTCCAAGAGTCATGCCTGGTAGGCGTGGTGGTGCCAGAGATGGTCGAGGTGGCAGAAATGCTGGTGGAAGAGATGCACTTGCAGCCCTCCAAAGACAGATTGATGCGTTACAAGAGCAGTTGAGAAGAGGGTTAAACCTGAGGGAGGAAAATGAGGATGAAGGAGAGGAAGAAGGTTCAAATGTAGAAGAGGAAGAAGAAGCAATTGATCAAGACCAAATGCAGCTAATAAGGGCCATTTCAAAGATCGAAAAGA
>VDFB02000003.1:80438424-80600643 GCA_007258455.2 Sequoia sempervirens | reverse complement strand
GTGTCAGAAGAAATGGTCACAAAGTTGAAGGTGAAGAGGGAAAGGCAACCGCATCCATATCAGATTGCCTGGTTGTAGAAGGACCACAAAGTTTTGGTCAATGAGAAGTGCCTAGTAAAGTTCAAGATCGAGCTACCATGATAAGGTACTTTGTGATATCATCCCAATGGATGCATGTCACATGTTGTCGGGGAGGCCATGGCAGTTCGATAGGCGAGCTATACATGATGGCCATGCAAACACTTATTCCTTGACAAAGGATGGGGTTCGTCACAAGTTGAAACCCCTCAAGGAGACCAAAGAAAAGGTATGCAGTAGTGCTAGAATTTGTTATGTAGATGGAAGAATTTTTTTAGAAGGTATGAAGCATGAATGTGTGTGTTATGCATTGATTCCTAGAGTGAGTAAGGAGGATAGTGAGAAGGTTCCAGAAGAAGTTTCTGGGATGTTGGATGAGTTTTAGGATATTGTTTCTGATAATGTACTTGAGGGTTTACCACCAATAAGGAAGACCAGTCATCAGATTGACTTGATTCTTGGAGCCAGTTTTCCAAATAAGGTAGCTCATAGAATAACTCCAGCAGAAAATGAGGAGTTGAACAGACAAGTTCAAGAGTTGTTGAGAAAAGGGTTTGATACAAGAGAGTTTGAGTCCATGTGCAGTACCTACAGTACTAGCACCAAAAAAGGATGGGGAGTTGAGGATGTGTACAGATTCCCGAGCCATAAACAAGATACACCAAGTACGATTTCTCTACCAAGGATGGATGACCCATGGACCGGTTGGAGTGGAGCTCTCGCGACTAGGCCAAAGATTGATCTCAAGAGTGGATATCACCATCTAGATTCCAGAGGGAGATGAATGGAAGATTTCCTTCAAGACCAAAGAGGCCTGGCAGTAGTGGGCTGGGTCATACCTTTGGGCTAACCAATGCACCGAAAGCAATATCTCATGCACCATGAACGTAGGTACCAAAAGAATTTTTAAAGTTTTGTTATTGTGTATTTAGATGATATTTTGATTTTCAATAAGACATTCATGAGCACCGATGCATATTTCGAGAGCCTTGAGAAGTTGGGCGAGAAGAGAAACCGCTGATTAATCAAGAAGTGCAATTTCAGAAGAGGGAGTTAGTGTACTTGGGGTTTGCTGTCTCAGTAGAAGGTCTCAAGATGGACCTAGAGAAGGTGAAGGCTATTCTGGAATGGCCTACCCCAAGAACTGCTACCGAGGTGAGATCTTTCCATGGTTTGGCTATTTTTATAGAAAGTTCATTAGAAACTTCAGTAGTATTTGTGGACCCCTAACTAAAACAATGAGAGGGGATAGAAAAGAATTCAAGTGGAGCATTGGAGCGACAAAAAGTTTTGAACTGTTGAAGCAGAAGGTGACAGAGCAACTTGTTCTAGCCCTCCCAGATTTCAACAAGGTGTTTCAGGTGGATTGTGATGCCAGTGGTTGTGCCATTGGAGCAGTGTTGAGCCAAGAAGGTAATCCCATTGCCTATTTCAGTGAAAAGTTAAATAATGCCAAGAAAAAGTATTTTGTATATGATCAGGAAATTTTATGCAATAGTTCAAGCATTAAAGAAATGGAGACATTATTTGTTGCCGAAGGAATTTGTTCTATATACTGATCATTAGGCCTTGCAGTACCTAAATAGTCAAGGAAAATTAAATCAGAGGCATATAAAATGGGTAGATTTTTTGCAGAGTTATACCTTTGTTTTGAAACATAGGAGTGGGAAGTCAAATAGGGTTGCAGATGCCTTAAGTAAGAGGCATACATTGATGACAAAGATGCAGATTGAAGTGGTTGGAATCAATGAACTCAAGACACTGTATGCAGAAGATCCTGATTTTGTAGAGGCTTGGAAAGCTTGCAAGGAACCTATTACAATGGACAGGACAAGGTGGCTGGATTTCATAATCCAAGATGGCATGTTATTTAAGAGAAGTCAATTTTGTATCCCTAGGAGTTCCATGAGGGAGAACCTGATAAAGGAGAAGTATAGTGGAGGAATGGTAGGACATTTTGGTCGGGATAAGACCATTGTCATCATCAGTGAGCATTATTATTGGCCTCAATTGTCACAAGATGTGAAGAAGTTTGTACAAAGTTGTAGGGTATGTCAGATGGCTAAAGGAGTGAGCCAAAATATAGGCTTATATCAGCCCTTACTTGTACCAGAGAGGCCATGGGAGGATATAAGTATGGACTTTGTTCTTGGTTTGCCAAGGACACAATGAGGTAATGATTCAATCTTTGTGGTGGTTGATAGATTTTTGAAGATGGCACATTTCATTCCATTATAGAAGACCCATGATGCAGTCCACATTGTTGACCTGTTCTTCAAAGAGGTGGTGAGGCTACATGGTCTGCCAAAGAGTATTGTTTCAGATCGTGACACCAAATTTGTGGGGTACTTTTGGAGGACCTTGTGGAAGAAGCTGAAGACAGAGTTGAAGTTCGGCTTCTACACACCATCCACAAACAGATGGGCAGACAGAGGTTGTTAACAGGAGTCTGGGTAACCTACTCAGGTGTTTGGTAGGAGATAAACCCAAAGGGATGGGACTTGATCTTACCCCAGGCAGAATTTTCTTACAACAATTCTGTCAACAGAAGCACAGGTAGATCACCGTTCTAGATTATGTATGGAGGTAGCCCCAGAATAGCTCCATAATTGAGGAAGACGGACCAAGAGAAGAAAATAAGTGCTAAAGCCAAAGATTTTGCAGAACACATCAAGGATATACATGAGAAGGTAAGAGAACATATTAACAAGATGAATATGCAATATAAGGCTAAGGCATATCATAAGAGGAGGTATAAGGAGTTTAGATTGGTGATGAAGTGATGGTGCACTTGAGGAAAGAAAGGTTTCCAATGGGAACATATAACAAATTGAAGATGAAGAAGTTCGGTCCCTATAAAATTTTGAAGAGGCATGATTCAGGGAATGCATATGAAGTAGAGTTATCGGATGGATTCAACATTTCCCTATGTTCAACATTTCAGATTTGATAGAGTATCATGAAGGTGGCATAGACGAAGTACCAATGATGGAATAGTGTGGGATTCCAGCACCTACTTCAGAAAAGGAGGAGATTGAAGAAATCTGGATAGTCGTGTGGGAAGGAGTACTAAGAATAGGCAGTATGAAGAATATCTGGTGAAATGGAAAGGAAGGCCTGTTGAAGATTCATCCTGGTTGCCTAAGGAGGTTGACTATTTGGGTTTTCCTTCACCATCTGAGACGTGACGGGGTCACTTCTCAAATTACCCTGGGTGTCTGATGCAAGAGCATCAGTGGTGTAAGGGCAATCTTGCATCACCCAAAAATAGTTAAATTTCAATTTTCTCAGTTTTTTAGATGTTTTTACATTTTTGGATACCCTTTTCATCATAATGAATTCTCAATTTACGATTTTTATTTTCTATTCCTGGGTTGAAAGATATTGCAGTTTTAGTTCCCAGATTTGCACCTAAAAATCTTTTGAGTTAGATTTGAGGCACTTAGATTTCCCTGGATCATACGAAACTTGTCAAAATCAATGTAGCAAATTTCAAGCACATTATTGACTTAAGTGACCTTTCCAATGGTTCAAACGGTTCGTGAATCGGAGTCCCGGATCAAAAGTTATGGCCCCGGGAAGTTGGGCACTTTCTAGAAGATACAATTGCAAATGCTCTTTTGAAATTTGAACTTCATGTTGTAAATTTTTGGTGCCAAACTACCTAAACTCAAATTTGAATGTTGTTTTGGCTCCAAACTAAAGAGGAGCTCTATTTATGGGCGGGTTTCTAATTTTTGGGTAACTTTTTGGGGACAAGCTCGCATATTGCGAAAGGGTGATTCTATAGCTTTCTATAACTTGCATGTGTTGTAGAACTTGGGGATTTGAGATCTTCTGCATGTAAGAAGTTCCATTTTCTGAATAATAAGATTATTCTCTTGTTTGTGGGTTATTTTCTAAGTCTCGGGCTGCACCCTCATCACATTTGGCCTTTATGAACACCTAAAACACAGATTGCTCTACTTGATTGAGCCCGTAGGTGAAAATCGGGCAACAGGATCCAACAAAGAGTGGTGCCTTATTCGCAAACAATCCTTCTTGAGCCATTGAGTGTGCCATCGTAGATCTACCTCTAGTTGTTAGGCTTCTTCAAAGGAACTTGGATCTGATACCAATTGAAGGGCACATAATCTACTGAAAGGGGGGTGAATCAGTAGATCAAATCTATTTAAAAATATTAACTCAATCAAAATACTTGAATCATCACAACTACTAATTAAGCTACACCAAGAGAAAACATTCACACAATAGAACACTAGATATATGTAGAAACCCAAGATGGAAAAAACCACAATGAGAATAGTTGCTTTGATCTACTATCTAAGTCTAGCCTCACAAAGTAGGAATATAACAAGTGAATTTTACAATATGAAGTAGGCACCAACCTACTAGAGCCACCAATCCCCAATTTTATATTTAGGTACTAACCTACTAGAGACACTAATCCCCAATAGTATTAGTACAACAAGTAGAACACCAGTCCTACCGAATTACATAGATAAAGCTTGTATACCTTCAATTGTAATTGAACACATCTCATATACTTATGAACTAGCTATAGAAACTCTTCCACACTCCTTATGATCTTCTAATAATGGAACACACTTTTAGATGTAAATCACATTGTGTAACACTAGCTCACACAAGATAGACTCCTTGTATATTCACTCACCATATTCTCTTTAATTATAATTCATATTGTACATATGTTTAAATGAGGAATATATATATGACATTGCATTAACACTCTTCCATGTCGACCAAGGATCTACAAATAACCAAGATGACATAAGGTGGACTTAAATTCAAATTACATGAAACATGTAACAGGTCAATCCAAAAATAATTTTTGTTGCCACTAAAAGAACACGATGTCATGCACTACCACAAGAACCTTAATAAGATCCTATCTTCACACCACATGCTAGCTTTGAATTTTGTATGCTACTAGTCGTTATCACACAAGTCTCAAACACCAACTGGTTAACATACGGGCAAAGAAAACCTTATGTCACTTCAATATTTTTGCATGCTAAACATATCTTATAGAAATTTAGAAATATGATATAACATGTGTAGACATACTCTCCTCTCAAACTGTAGATCTAAACTCACCCTCTGAAAGAAATGCTGACCATAATTGTATTACCAAGGAAATCTCTTAGCCTTGAAACTGACTTTCAACATTTTGATATAGATTTTTGAATTACTTATATCATAGTGAATAGATAAATGCATGATATTGCAAGCATACAATTAACTCCTGACATACAACATCCTTTTGAATCACAGACACTCCAATATAGATAGCAACATATATTTCTTGAACTCAAAATGATATGGCAGTGTAGTTACCAATGACAACCTTTGTTCAACTTAGAATGATATGACAGTATAATTACCAACATAGATATGTATGATAGTACAACCCCTAAAAATATAGTGCCATGTTCTAACCATATATTCTTTTACATCAGTGACAACCTTTGTTCAATAGTTGGAATTATTATCTCAGATGAAGTTTTGATATGTAGTTATATTTCTTGAACTATAGAATTAATCCTTTCTTGACCAAAAAAATCATTACCTTGTAGTTTTCCTTCTTGATTGCTTGCTTCAAAAAATGCATCATGAAACTTGGGCAACACAACAAAAAATCACAATTTCTATGTTACCTTCTTGTTCTTGACTTGCAATGAGTGGATGAATTGAAGTGGCTTCTTCTTTTTTATATTGTGATAGGGCTCTTGAACATGCAACACATCTCCCAACACAATAATAATATCTATTTTAATTTCATATGAAATTCTATTTTGGTTTATTATTTATCCTTCCTTATGTCCTCATCTGGGACCAAGGAATACGCCTTCATTACAACTACATATAATTTTATAATTTTCTCTTGATAGGTGATACACAATAATTTAGAGTGTTTTTCATTTTTAATTTACAAACATCTTAGGAGCAAGAAACTAGGAGTGCTTATCGAGGATCCCAAAGTAGTCCTAACACTGACTAAATTTGCATGAATTCTGGAGGAACTGTTTGAATACCAAATAGAGTGAGAACATCAGTCTAATTCATAAGATTAGAGTTTTTTGGTTGATCCTATATTTCCATAGTTTTCTCTTTGTTTCTCCTTGTTATTTTGTATTGAATTAACTAAACTAATAGGTTGCTTAGTTCTTTAAGATATAGCAAACGAGTCACCATTCTATTGGGTTCACTAAATTATTGCTTACAAGGGTCCAATTTGATTAGGACACCTTCCTTCTAGCACTAGTTTTTTATTGTGGCTTTAACAAAACTAATTTCAAGTAGAATTATAAACACTCTACTCTTGAAAATTTGAGATATCATTGTAGATTTAGATCCAAGGTTCATTTTTAGACATTCTTAATTAAGTTAGAAAAACTAAGTGGTCTATGTGATTTGTTTAACAATAAGCCTTTGTTGGTACAATAAAATTTGAATAGATATTTATAGTCATACACTTGGAATACGATAAATTGAAGTTAGATATTTGAATCTCGTGTAAAGAATACCTATATAGCCTATCCTATAATAACTTGATCTATCCTAAATCCACTCTAAAGATATCAAGCTAGAGAAAAAAGATCAAAAGAAAGTTAGGGTTCAGAGAATATAAAATACAAATAAATGAATGAATAAGATAAAATTAACTAAATACTTCTTAGCTCTAAAAGATATGATGAAATCCACCAAATCATTGTAGTGACTAGTATTCACATAATAATTTACAACATTAGTGTAAGATTCTAAGGAAAATTACAACGTAAAGATATTTCAAGTTGAACGTATTTGAACTGTCATATTTCATGCATAGACTTAATATATAACTCTATTACAAGCTCATTAAGATAGAACTCGCCAAGCTATCTACTCTTAAATGAATAAAGTAGAACAAACCACTACCAAGGTTGATATCATTCAAACATGATAGGAATACCTTTCCATTACTTTGAACAAATGAGAAGATTAAAATTTGTAGTAGGATTTCCATGTTAAAAATTTAATAGTTCATTAGTGATAAAATGTCAACCCTTTACAAAATCCATAAGAGGGATATAAATATTGATTCTTGGGAAAAAATGAACAAGACCTCAACAAGAAAACTTAAAATCACTTTAACCACTAGGGCCCAAAGTTACATTTTCCAATAGGTGATTAACAAAACAAATAATTAATAATTTAAAGTTGACCCATGAAGGTAGACCCATCCCTAAGAAGGATGATGTATTTATTACATGAGATAAAAAAATCCAACTCATTAGAATCTACACAACATATTTTTTGTTCTAAACTAAGCCCAAAATTCCTTCAATGTGTCCTTGATATGGTTGGTTTTGGGGGCAATTATATCTCCAATCTTGTACAAGGATAAAACATATTTCAATCTTTGTGTTCATACATCATCTCCTTAAGTTGAGATTATCTTCCTTGTATGAGTACTACCAATAACATATAAAATCCATTAGTAATTCTAATTAACTTATCTTGCAATTAAATTCAATATCTTAGAATATTCCATTAGACATCATTATATTCAAGAACTTTTTCCAAAACCACATAAAAGTAGCAAAAATGAAAAAAATAGTCATTCTAAAATTTTAAAGAATAAGAATTTTAGGGATTGTTAAAGTTCATAATTAGAGATTCCTTCCAACAAGCACTTCAATGTAAGGATGTCCAACGTCCTAATAGCATATACCTAGTAACCTAAAATTTGTCAAGAGCAAGCTTCAAGATGGTCACTTATTGGATACCTGGATAGGGGAACTCTGAAACTTTAACTTTGAAAGAGTATTGTATTGGTGTATGTTGAGGTGGGAACTTATAAGGGATGCAAACTAGGTTTCAAGGGAAAAAAATTTGAAACTCCAATCCCAAGAGGATATCACATTGAATGGTTGTTGAGATCAAATTTTGGAAGGAGAGCTAATTAGATATTGAGGAAAGTATGCTTCAACACTCTAATCTTGGAAGGCAATTCACTATCAAATGGTTGTCAAGATAAAAAAATTCGGAAGTACTACAACTTGGTAACCCAGAAAAAGGAAATATAAAAAGTTGACTCCAAAAAAAATAACTCTAGAAAATATTGGGCTCAAACTTTAGGAAAATCACTAATGGGGTAGTAGAGTAAAGGAAACTCTAAAACTTTGACTTTCACAATGCAGTAATTTATTTAAGCATGGAAACATGTTAATCTCAAATACTTATAAAGGAAGCACCAATTTTGAGGTTTCAAGGATGTGAATGCAAGCATTCCAAGATGATGAACCTTGAAATTTTGATGGGCTAATGACATCATCAAGGAAAAATAGTTCCCAAGCAAAGAAAATAAATCTATCAAAGGGAAATGAATGAAAAGACATAAGGGAATGTGACAAACACAAATACAAATTACGAAACAAAACCACAATAAAGATAAAATAAAACACACACAAGAAAAATATGATAAACACACAAGAAAATGAGCAAACAAAACTAAAAAAACCAAAGAATGAACAAGCCAAGAAAGGGAAAACCCTACTTAGTTAAATTTGAAAGGATATAATACAAGAAGTGGGAACTTTATGAGATGCACTCACAAACTCACACCCATAAACACACACTGAAACTTACTAACCTTACTACTAGTAGATTCTTTGAAATAGATCATAAGAACTTGCAAAGGGGATTTATAGATTTCTAGAACACAAGATAAATTAGAAAAAATAAAAAGATAAAAGAAAAGAAAATAAAATGGGAGCAAAAGGGAGAAAGCACACAAGTGAGAAGTTCATCATTAATTGAAATCTAGAGGGGTCAATCAAGGTCATTCCATATCCCATTCCTGGCATTTGGGAAATTGGATATTTGTTTACATTCATGCTAGGATGATCAAATTTGAAATTATAATAGGTGATACACCAACCCAAACTAGCTAAACAGGGATCAAAATGTCAAGGATTCCTTTAAAGTCACACTAGGATGACTAACTCTAACAATCCAATAGGCACCTAGGTATGTGAACAGAAGTACAAGGAAAATTTCAAGGTTTGAAGGATAATTCTACTCATGCAAAGATGAAAAACGCCAACATCCTAATAGGTCAACAAAAACAAAATCTAAAAGGAAAACACTCAAGCTCAAATCCAAAACAAACAAAAAAATAAAAAGGGGGTCCCTATTTTACCAAGTCAAAATGGGGTGTGTGTGTGCAACACAACAAGAAATAGATTAGGTTTCTAGGTAGATCTTAAAGCTTAATTATATTTACAAAGTTTCTACACATATAGGATTTGATAGTATAGTGCGACTAGGTTTCACATTAGTAGTAGACTATGTTTCACATATTGGGGGTAGACTTTGTTTCACATATTGGGTGTGGACATTACATTTTTTCCACTATTTTCATAATTTCATTTGTTTCTATTATTTTTTTCCTTATTTTTCTTATATTTTTATGCTCTATGCACTTGTTCAAAGATTGTATTCAACTCACCATTAGAAAAAATGCCAATATTTCAAGGATAGTTCTACTAGCAAAGATGACAAACCCCAATATCCCAATAGATAAAAAAAGTAAAAGTCAAAAGGAAAACACTCAAGCCCTAATCCAAAACAAACAAAAGAAAAAGAGAAAATGGGGTCCTTGTTTTTCCAAGTCAAAATGGGGTGTGTGAATGGAGCACACCAAGAAATAGATTAGGTTTTTGGGAAAAGCTTAGAGCTTAATTATAATTGCAAAGTTTCTACACATATAGGTTTGGATAGTATAGTGCAACTAGGTTTCACATATTGGTGGTGGACTTTGTTTCACATATTGGGGGTTGAATTTGTATTTGCTCCACTATTTTCATAATTGCATTTGGTTTCTCTTGTTTTCTTCCTTTTTTTCCTTCTATTTGTATGCTCTATACACTTGTTGAAACATTGTTTAGTCAACCCCCCATTAGCTCTCACCTCAATGAGATGCACTCACAAACTCACACCCATGAATACACACATTGCAACTCACTAACCTTGCTACTGATAGATTCTTTGACCTAGATCACAAGCACTCAAGAAAAGGGGGTTTCTAAATTGCTAGAGCACAAGAGCACATAGAAAAAATAAAAAAGAAAAGAAAAGAAAATGAAATGGGAACAAAGGGAGAAAGAACCTAAGTGAGAAGATCATAATTAATTTTGAGCTAGAGGGGTCGATTAGGGCCATTTCGTATCCCATTCCTTGCATTGGGACATTGGAGATTTGTTTATATTCATGCTTGGATGATCAACTTTCAAAGTTAGACTAAGATGATACACCAACCCAACACTAGCCAACAAGGATCAAAATGTCGATGATTCCTTTAGTCATAATAGGATGACTAACTCTAACAAGTTGATAGACATCTAGGTACATGAATAAAAGCACAAGGAAAATGTCAAGGCTTTGAGGATAATTTTACTATCATGCCAAGATGGCAAACCCAAAAATCTCAACTATTCAACAACAAAAAATCCACAAGGAAAACACTCAAGCCCAAATCTAAAACAAAGAAAAGAAAAAGAAAAAAGGGGTCCATGTTTTGTAAGTCCAAATGGGGTGTGTGTGCAGAGCACAACAATAAATAGATTAGGTTTTCTTGGTAGACATTAAAGCTTAATTAAAATTTCAAAATTTCTACAAATACAGGTTTAGATAGTATAGTGCGACTAGGTTTCACATATTGGTGGTGGACTATGTTTTATATATTGGGGGGTGGACTTTGTATTTCCTCCACTATTTTCATAATTTCATTTCGTTTCTATTGTTTTCTTCTTTGTTTTTGCTTTCATTTGTATGCTCTATACACTTGTTCAAAGATTGTTTATTCAATCCCCCATTTATTATCACACCACATTAACTCATGATTGATAAACTTATAATACCTTAATATCTAATTTCACTTAAAATATTTTTAAAATAGTTTAAATAATATTGAAATGTTTAAATCTTAAATAAATTATTTATATGAAAACTAGACAATTATATAATAAAACTTTAATAAAATAAATTATCGATATAAAAATATATTTATTTAGAAAATAGTATTCACACATATTTGAAAGGGAATGCTTTTACTTAACACATTCCAAGTGATAGAGTTTACTTAACATAAAAAAAAAATTAATTTTTAGTCGATAGGCTTTCCCTATGGACTTGCAAGTCCAAAATTGATTGGTATACTTGTCTCGCACTTGAAAACAAGATTTGCTCACTATTAAACCATTGTTGAGCTGCCAGAAAACAAGTTTCAGTTGTTGGTAAGTCTGCTAAAAATCCTCCAAAATATCATGTAAAATCTTAAAAACTCAAAATCAAATAATACCCAATTTCTCTAAAGAAAAAAATTAGATTTATCTTAGTAAAAAAAATCTATTGACCTAATCTTTGAACCTCTTTTAAATGTAAGTACTAATATTTAATATTTGCCAAAACATGACTATGATTCATGACTCTATTTAGCCTAGGTTTACCATAGGCTTAATGGGTTCCTTAAATGCTTATCAATGCACTTCAATGACATAAGTTCACACTCTGTATTCTTTAATTGTGAATTTCCTCTTAATATAATGAATTTGTATGAGTTTACTTCCTTGAAGTCTAAGTCTCAAAGGTATATGGGATGAATACTAATAAAGATTGCCACGTGGCCATTTGAACTTCTTCAACATAAGCATGTTGCAGTAGAACTAGTTGTTTTTTTATCTTTTAATGATTTTCTAGTTAGCCATTTTTTACTAAATTGTCAATTTGTCATATGACTATTAAAATAACTGAATTTTATTAAAAAATTATATTTTTCAAAAGCTTTTTTGTTTGTTTAGAATTCCATGTGGAATTGACATCTTGTTATTATTTGTTTAGAATTCCATGTGGAATTGACATCTTGTTATTATTTGTACTTATATGTTATGTTTGACACATTCTTATGAGTGTGGGTT
Organism: Sequoia sempervirens; assembly: GCA_007258455.2. Taxonomy (NCBI): domain Eukaryota; kingdom Viridiplantae; phylum Streptophyta; class Pinopsida; order Cupressales; family Cupressaceae; genus Sequoia; species Sequoia sempervirens. The sequence continues at coordinate 80,588,584 of VDFB02000003.1, read as the reverse complement.
TAATCTAACTATTACTCATTTGAATGTATTTGTGTTGAGTGGGTGAAGGTTTTTAATTTTTTTTTTTTTTTTGTGATTTGATCTATGTGGGTTTTAGGTGTTAAGGCGATTTTAATAAATAGTTATTACATTACTAATATCTTTCTTTATTATGTTAGTAAATTAATTAGTAAAGATATCTTATAAATATATTTAAGAAAATATGGAGAATTATTTTATTTGTTTAAAAGTTATTTTATTTTATTTTGAAACTATTTTCTTTATTATATGTTTGGAGACATAAATATAGATATTATGTGTTGCATATTAATATTTTGACGTGTAAATGACTTCAAATGAAAGGTCGGTTTTTGTTAACACACTCACGTCATTACACTCCACCTCTTGTTGTCATTATAGAATGTATTGCAACTTTAATTATAAGACAACAAGACCCACGTAACACACAAATATCTTATTGATTGTTGTTAGAAGGAGAAATGGCAATGTACAAATATATCATTGCTTTGGACATTTTAGTCTTTTACTTTTTCCGTGTCGACAAATCTTTTGAAGCTCTTATGATGCCTTATAAATAATCACTTTTTTTCAAACAATTCAAATGACCTCCAAAAAAACTTTCTTTGCATCACCATTATTTTATGTTTTTTTAAATAAAATATCACTATAATTACACTATCCATAAACAAATTTAAAGCTTATCCACTTCTAAAGTAGGTTGACACCAAACATAATCTACATCATTTTTATATTGATGCTAATTATTTAATTAATTTTTCATCAAGACTTAAAGCCCACATAAATAATATTATAAAAATAATTAAGTAATAACTTATTTATAGATGTGATATAAGAAAATTTGTAATCATAGAAACAATTTCAAGAATACCTTTTTAGACATAGACAAGTTCAATTTGTATGAAATTGATTTTTTTATAGATTCTTAGACATAGAAAAGAAGACGAGATCAAAAAGTTACGTGTACTTATCCCCTAACAATTATTAATTATATTTGAAAGGACTTGCTACTATTATAACATCATTCTATTATTAAATACACATAAAATATATATAAAACCTTGGTTATACTAAAGAGTCAAAGCTAAATCGAATCTTTCTTAAAAAGGTAGTCAACTCCCATATATTATTAACATGTGTGAAAGATGTGGTAGGTATAGATATCAAACGTGTGTTGTAGGTATTGATTTGGTGGATACCTACTTTGTAAGACCGATGGATGACCACATTTTTTTTAGGTGGAAACCTCTCATTCCAACTAACACCACTATTGTGAAAAGCCAATCATAAGGAACTTTCTTTTTGTACTTGCAAAGAGCAACACTTTTCTCTTTTTTTTCATTCTCTTTTTAAGTATATCTGTAGATGGTGTATAATATAGAGGGTGTTGATGCTTTTATATTTTGGGTCTTTAGTTGGTGGTAGGGGAAAACCCCCAGTAGTCGTCAGGGCTAACTTCGCACATTCGTGCAAAGTGCAAAATAGGCCCAATTTTTTTTTTTTTTTTGGGCTTCTTCATAAGCGAGTTAGAACCTTACAAAGAAAATTTTGGCTTCTGGGTATTTAAAATGTGCCTTGTGAAACCCGTAACGCAAAAGGTGCTCAAAAAGGGTGTTTTTAAACCTCTGTCCCCTATATCTTCACTATTTCACCTATACCCGTTCATTACAAATCCAAAAAATAAAAAATAAAAAATGCCTATTACCAATTATCATTTCACCTATTTCAAATCACATTTGTATGGGGGGCCCTTCAATATATCACGTGGGTCCGTTAGGAGGTGGCCCCTTTACCATCAACCTCATCACATTAAAATGTTCTCCACGTGCCCCATATTCCTTCAGCAAGCCATGCATATGAGTTAACCACGTACCCCTTAAGCCTCCATCAAACCACGCGTACGTGTTAACTTAACCACGGGTTGATGGGCAGCTTTAAGCCCTAAAGTCTTCATCTCTCGCAGTTTCTTTCCAGAATGTTCCCCGCTGCAACCACGGTTCCTCTCTCCCACCACCGACTTTTGCTCAACCACCACGGCGACGACCTTCGGCTGCAGGTGACATCTCCACCTCTCTTTACCTGCAAGATTGCTTGTTTAACAGTGGAATTTTGTTGGGTTGGACGGTGTTTGAGTGCATTTTGGCGTCTTTTAAAATCATTTTTGTGTATGGCGTGAAGGGTTTGAATGTAATCATTTCTTTTTACATGTGACTGCCAACTGGTAGAAAAATGAACCCTCGTGAATTATTCTGTCTACGTCATCGACTTTTTGAGTGCTATGCCTTTTTTTGACATTATTCTATGAAGTAATCACATGTAATGTGATTTAAACAGGACATTGACGAAATTTTTACCAAGTACCATCATGAAATTTACTGGGTATATAATAGGATACTTAATCTTCAAAGATTTTTTCATTTTATCTTATATGGAGCTGCATAAAACGTCTCCACCTCTCTTCACCTGCAAGATTGCTTGTTTAACAGTGGAATTTTGTTGGGTTCGACGGTGTTTGACTGCATTTTGGGTTTTTCAAACTCATTTCTCTATATGCCATTAAGGGTTTGACTGTAATCATTTATATTTGCATGTGACTGGCGACTGGTAGACAAGTGAACCCTCGAAAATTATTATGTATGTATTTTAAATATTTATTCAAAACCCACGTGAGTGCTACCAATTAATTTATATGAAGCTGCAAAAAACGTCTCCACCTCTCTTCACCTGCAAGATTGTTTTTTCAACAGTGGTTTTTCTGGGTGTCATCAATGTTTGAGCGCTATGATTTCTGTTGACATTATTCCAAAATCCCCTCGCCAGTCTGGAAGCTCTCAACCGTCCTTAGACTGCTCAGTTGTCCCTTCTCCAAACCGTTTACCTTCCCAAACTTTGCATAGGTCTCCATGTCAATGTCTCCTTTTGACCCTTTCATTAATTGCATTGTTTTTCCCATCCTTCCTCCATCCCACTGTATAAGCGATAACGATGAGAAATCTCATGGCTTGAGGTTTTCGTAGCACTCACTTGGGTTTTGATTAAATCTGGTCTAATTTGGTTGATTGGTAGACATCATATTATTTGTTTCTCACTTACACAGTTACACTACAACATCAGAACACTCCACTTTATCCAAATATTTGTTTCTAATTTCATTTTGGAATGACCAGCAATGAGTCTGAGATCTATATAGAACAGTCCACAGTTTCCCAGAAATTTGTATCTAAAATTATTGGTAAATATTTGAGAGAAAATTAAATAAAATATTCGACCAAACTCATGCTGCCACTTGGCAATAGTTTAACAGGTTAAGCAGTGCACCAAGCTTTTAGATTTAGCCTTAATCAACGCTAATTAATGTAATCTAGGTATACCTCCTTTGAGTAATCCACCAGATGAGAGGAGGGAAATAAACAATGTTAACATACCATTGTTTTCTAATGAAGTGGAGCATGTTAAAATTTCAAATGATCTTTTTCTTCATCAAATGAACCAGATAATTTTCATTGAAACCGCTTTAGTTTTTCTAGACCACTACATTGTTATCTAATAAAGAAGCTTCCATAAAAACATATCTCTTCCTTACATAGACGAAACTAGCAATGCAGACTGTGAGGACTCTATAACAAATGAATTTTCTCATAAATTTCCACAAGTATAAATCCAGAATTCTAATGGTTGCTTGTTGAATTCTAAAACTTGGGTAATTTTTTTTGTTGGTTTAACTGTGAAAAGTGTAGTAAACTATTATATGTTACTTTTCAATAGTTTCACATAATGGTTTAATTTATGCATATAATTGTATTCATAGCCATGTATATGAAATCTAAATCATATAATAGAAACAATTTGGAGAATTGAATTCTAAAATATGTATAATCTGATGGGTGGTATACCTATATCTATATAAGACTGTACATATGTAATCTGATATATATATATATACATACATATATATGTATATATATATATATATATATATTATATATATATACATATATATGTATGTATATATATATGTATATATGTATATATATATATAATCTAATATATATATATATATCAGATTATATGTATATATATATATGTATAATCTTATATGGATAATAATGGTGTAAATGAGGAAGGAAACCATGGGAGATGAACACTTTAGGGCTTAAAGCTGCTCAGCAACCTGCAGTTAAGTTAACATGTACGCGTGGTTTGATGAAGGCTTAAGGGGTACGTGGTTAACTCATATGCATGGTTTGATGAAGGAATATGGGGCACATGGAGAACATTTTAATGTGATGAGGTTGATGGTAAAGGGACCACCTCCTAACGGATCCACGTGATATTTTGATGGGGCCCCCATACAAACATAACTTGAAATAGGTGAAATGATAATTGGTAATAGGCAATTTTTCATTCAACACACAATTGTTTGGCAGGAAAATTCAAATGTGAAAGTCAATCACCACAATTCAATGCATTCAATATACACATTGTAATGATTTTATAAGAGGCAATTTCCAGTGTCATTTTCACTACGAATTTGCATATGCTTTCACAGCATATCCTCTACAAAACTTAGGCATAGATGGTCACTACAAAATGAAATGACAGATTGTTTTCCACAAAAAATTCAAATTTGAAACTCACCCACCACATTTCAATTTACCCATTCGAATGATTTTTTAAGAGGGAATTCCCACTGTCATTTTCATTACGAATTCCCCCCTGCTTTCACTGAATATCCTCTGCAGACTTCAGAGCTTACTAAGGCAACTTCTGCACATTCCTCTTAAAAGGAAGCTTATTCATGTTGGTACACTCAGAATAAGTAAATTCATGTTTTTATTTATCAGTATACCGGATTTACATTTATGTTGTCTATTTCATTGTTCAATATACTCTTTTATATTTATGAACTCAATGTCAATAATTAGATTACATATTTGTATATACATTTACATATACATGTACATGTATATGTATATACAAATATATATACACATGTATATGCATATGTATGTATGAATGTATATGTATACATGTATATGTATATACATAGACATGTATATTTATATAGATATACATATATTTATTGAAAGTCGTGGCACGAAGTATTTGCACAATACACACTGTCAAATAAATTCGTGCAATGGTTGTCACTAAATATATGTATATTTATATAGATGTACATGTATATGCATATAGATATACATGTATACATATACATATATATGTATATATATGTCCATTCTATTGCACTCTGCCATATATGGTGCCATCATATGTAATACACTATTATTTTCAGCTTCATACCAAGGATCAAAACATTGTGGATTTTAATGCTCCAATCAAAACTCTTATTGTTGTGCATGCAATATTGTAAGGATGATTTGATGTGGGAATGTTATGAGTACCGAGTACTACCCCCGTTTATTACAATTATTTTGCAGGCAAGCAGGAGCGTGGAGAGGTGAAACAAGCATGTGGATTATCAACATACCAACAAAGCTATGTTTGTTAACACAACAAACTCTATAGGGACATTTTGCTCTGAATGCTTCTTGATATGTTTACATTTTCTGGTATACACATGTTCTTAAATAAATACTTTTCATATTAGATGCTTATTTCATTCCAGGAATATATTTATTGGCATTAGTCTCTTAATGGTAGGAATGTGAGGATTTATCTGCAATCAACATAAGACATTCAACGTTCATGACAGGTAAATTCTATGACTTTACTTTGGCAATGACCTAGTAATACTGAAAAAATGTGTATTTTTTTATATATGGCTGTAAGTTAGATGAAATGAGCAATAGTATACAGTAATTATGAGATTGTTTAGTATTAGATTAATTATATGTCTGCATGTACATACATACATACATACATACATACATACATATATATATATATCGATAGGTATATATGTACACACATATATATGGTTATGCATATATGTATGTACATATATAGCTATATATATGTGTGTGTGTGTGTATGTGTATATATATAATTAATCTGATAATAATCATATCATCAAACATAGAAGGCATACAAATTTGAGGTTCCAATAACAAACAACAACATTAGGACATTTTATAATCATATCATCAAACATAGAAGGCATACAAATTTGAGGTTCCAATAACAAAAAACAGTAGCATTAGGACATTTTATAATCATATCATCAAACATAGAAGGCATACAAATTTGAGGTTCCAATAACAAACAACAGCAGCATTAGGACATTTTATAATCATATCATAGTTATATTTTGATTCAAACTGCATTAATTGATTGGGTGGTGCGAGAGAAAAAACATTGCTCAAACATACTTGAAACATAACTACATCAGCATTATCACATCTTATAATCATATCATAGTTATAATCATTATCATCAACTGTCCATATTTTTAGGAAAAGGTGGCGGCGTGATATATCTGCCAGTAGCTAAGTTAGGTCCACTTGGAGAAGGTGATATTTGGTTAATACCTCCTTGAAGGCATGTTGCTATTTGAGCAAGTAATGTCTGGCTTGCATCAGCAGTCAATCCCATTTGTTGTGAGCCACTTCCAACCTGCATATTGTTGATGGCTGCAAAGGCTGGTGTCAAAATGCTCATCATATCAAGCAGGATAGGATGATGGGTGGGTATAGGATCCCCCACTGTTGACTTACGTTTTCTCTTCTCTGCTTGTTTTGCTTTCTTTTCTGCTTCCTTTTGTAGACGTTCATCCTTGGCTTGCTCCTGTCGAATGGCTTTCTCTTGCATTCTTATCATTTTCTACTCATCTTCTATTGCTTTCCTTGCTTGCTTCTCAGCCCTTGCTGCTTCCTTTATAACTGCTTCTGCTTCACGGTCTGCCTTTCTCTGCAACATCTGCTCCTTACATTGCTGCAACTCCTCTTGCCTTTTCTTCTCTGCCTCTTGTTGAATGAACAATTCAATGAAGGCGTTAGATGTTAGTACTTGGGACCCCCTACTAAGGCGAAGCACTCCCGGACGACCTCTCCGTGATATTCCTTGCACCCTCTACACTAAAAGCTTCAAGAATCTGTTGATTGGTCTTGTTGTTTGCGATCCATCATGTGGGGTGCATGGCACAAAGTCAGCTTCTTCCTCACTAATAGCAATGTCATCTTCACTTTGACCATCACTATGCTCTTGCCAATTCCTTGCATTAGTGAAGTAATGTATTACTTCAGCTGGATCAACGTGTGGTGGGGAAGGCATAGAGAGGCTGACTTCTTCCTCAGTTGGATTTATTTGCACTCCAAGGTTTGTGGCTGCTTCATGCATCCATTCTGGTTGGCTAACTTGAGTTGGCAAACTCAGGCCTATTGATGTAGTGGTTGTATCTTCAGTGGAGGGTGCAATATCTGATTGAACTTCTGGTTGGAAATATGCTAAAACATGTTGGATTTCTAGTTGAATTTGTGTTGTAGCTTCATCACCCCCATTGCATTCTGCTGCAACACCACTTGCCACTTCCCTTGCATCATACTCCCTCACAAAACCATCTATGACGTCCTCATTGTAACCAAGAAGACGCAAGCATGTCTCTGCTGCCATAACATCATCTTCAGTTTCCATTGTGACTGGTTCATCTTCAGTTGTAGGAGTTGCAACATCATCTTCAACAACATAGCCCTCACTTGGGCCCATCTCGTTGTCAAGGGCTGACCGATTAAGAGGCCATATTCTTGTTCTGTGAAACCCACTGATAATGTTACTTGGTTTCAAGGCTTTTCTGAAATATTGGCTTGTAAGACTTGCCAACTCTTCACATCCAATATCAATATGTGGGTTTGGAGCCTACCAAATAGTTCTTTCGTCTCTGAAATATGCTTTGAATGGAGAAAAAAGGCTGACATCCAATGGCTGCAGCTTGTGACTGGTATGAGCAGGCAGCGTTAGCAGGTCTATTCCTAATTTTTGTAATTGCTCAATGGTCTTGAAAGCCACGTGGCTGCCATGACCGTCAAAAATGAGAAGGGCCCGATTTGTCGGTGAAACACCACCGAGGATATTTGTTGCAAAATGGTCTAACCATTTGAGAAATAGTTCCTTTTTCATCCACGCATGTTCTTGGACTACCATCAATGCCCCAACCTTGCATTTAAAGATATAGTTTTTCATGTGCCTCTTTGATTTAAACAAGTAGAACCCAGGAATGCTTATCCCAGCTGCACTTACACAAGCCAGCACTGTGATCCACTCTCTACTTTTTGAAACTAAATGTGGTACACATTTTTTACCCAATTTGGCAATAACTCTCATGCCACAGTTCCTTCCAGCCTGAATACCAGTCTCATCGCAGTTCCATATTCGACCTGGTCCATACTGGTTAAGTTTGATCAGGTTCTCGAGGTTGTCATAGAATGCTTGCACGACAGAAGAACGAACCATAATTGCTCTGTCATTGTCCACTCCTTCATCTGTTCTGATTGTCAAATCTGGGTGCCTTCTTCAAAATCCTACCCACCATGACCTCCCGAGGACCCCATTTGTGAAAGGATTGGGTCGACTTGTTGTTATATGGGAAACAGTGGCTTGCAGTTGATTTACTTGCAGTTTGTGGCCCAATCTTGCCATGTCATTGCACCATTCGACAACTTCAGTCTCCTCCTCTTCAGTTAAAATTGTAGGTGGACCCCTCCTCTTTGTGGTGGTTTGTCCTAACAGTCATGCCCTCAAACTGCTAGGTGGCATACCCCACTTGATTGCTACTTCCCTGATTGACATATTGTTTTCTTCAACACTCTTAACTGCTCCTTCCATATCAGCATATGTCCACTACCTAATGGGTACAGGTACAGCTGAGGGCAGTTGCACAATAGGTTGAACATTTGGCTAAACAGGAAGTTTGACTTCTATTGTGTTGGTGGCTTCATCTACAGAGTCAGGAACATCTTGTGGGTTGGGATTTGCATGAAGTTGTGGGCTGGGATCTGCATGAACTTCTTCATCAGGCTGTGTTTCAATGAAGTGCACCCCATGAGTTACTCTAATTGCACGTTTTCCTCTTCCTACAACCCTTGTAGTCTTTCTAGCAGATGCCATAATTTTCCAGTTAACCTGCACAGACAGTTAAAATACCATAACTTGTTAGTGTAGCAAAGAATAACATGAGATTAGTTCATAGAATAATGTCAACAAAAATCATAGTGCTCAAACATTAATGACGCCCAAAAAAATAGTGTTAAAAAAGCAATCTTGCAGGTGAAGAGAGGTGGAGACTTAGTATATGAGAATTCCCTCTTAAAAAATCATTCGAATGGGTAAATTGAATTGTGGTGGGTGAGTTTCAAATTTGAATTTTTTGTGGGAAACAATTTGTCATTTCAAATGACACTGGAAATTGCCTCTTATAAAATCATTACAATGTGTATATTGAATGCATTGAATTGTTGTGATTAACTTTCACATTTGTATTTTCTTGCCAAACAATGGTTTGTTGAATGAAAAAATGCTTATTCCAATTATCATTTCACCTATTTCAAGTTATGTTTGTATGCAGGAATTCCCCATCAAAATATCACGTGGGTCTGTTAGGAGGTGGTCCCTTTGCCGTCAAGCTTATCACATTAAAATGTTCTCCAAGTGCCCCATATTCCTTCATCAAACCATGCATATGAGTTAACCACGTACCCCTTAAGCCTTCATGAAACCACGCATACGTGTTAACTTAACCGTGGATTGTTGGGAAAATTTAAGCCCTAAAGTCTTCATCTCCCGTGGTTTCCTTCCTCATTTACACCATTATTATCCATATAAGATCATACATATATATATATATATACATATATATGTATATGTATATGTATATACATATGTATATATATATATACGTATATATATATATATATGTATATATATACATATATATATATATACATATATATATATATACATATATATATATACATAGATTACATATGTACAGTCTTATATAGATATATACCACTCATAAGATTACATATGTTAAGGTCCATGTCATTTGGATCAAGATTTCCATGATCCAAAATGTTGATGAAGAAAAATTGCACAGTTTTGTCCAGTAATCTTGATTAGTAATGTCATGGACTATGGAAACAAAATGTTATTAAGAGGCGGAGACGTTTTCTGCAGCTCCATATAATATTAAATGAAAAAATCTTTGAAGATTAAGTAGTTTATTATATACCCAATAAATTTCATGATGATAATTGGTGAAAATTCCATCAATGTTCTGTTTAAATCACATTACATTTGATTACTTCATAGAATAATGTCAAAAAAAGGCATAGCAGTCAAAAAGTCGATGGCATAGACAGAATAAGATAGAATAATTCACGTTACATTTGATTACTTCATAGAATAATGTCAAAAAAAGGCATAGCAGTAAAAAAGTTGATGGCATAGATAGAATAAGACAGAATAATTCACGACACGACAGAATAAGACAGTCAAACCCTTCATGCCATACATAGAAATGATTTTTAAAGATGCCAAATTGCAATCAAATGCCATCGAACCCAACAAAAATCCACTATTGAACAAACAATCTTGCAGGTGAGAGAGGTGGATCAAATTTGTACTGGTCACATGTAAACTCTACACGGCTTGATATGAGGAAACAGTACATGGCATGACTATATGTATGCATGTATATATATATATATGTATGTATGTACATATATATATATGTATGTATGTACATATATATATATGTATGTATGTACATATATATATATATACATATATATATATACATATATATATATATGTATGTATGTATGTATGTCTATAGTCTAATAAGAATATCACAAAATAAGACAAAATAATTCACGAGGGATCATTTTTCTACCAGTCGGCAGTCACATGTAAATAGAAATGATTACAGTCAAAACCTTCATGCCATACACAGAAATGATTTTTAAAGATGCCAAAATGCAATCAAACACCAGATTCTTACCAGATTTATATATATATCTATACAATCTGGTATGATGAAACCCTACACATTCATATCAGATTATATATATATATATATAATCTGCTATGATGATACCCTAGCCATTATTAAAGACAGATTTAGAATATAACTGTGATATGATTAAAAAATGGTTGATGCTGATGTTATTATATTTGATGTATGGTATAATGCTGCTATTATAATCTTTGATTTATGATGAATGCAGGTGAAAAAAATGTAACTACGATATGATTAAATAATGGATAATGCTAAGTTGAACAACTGACTGAAAGCAAAATTATTGGTATGCTTGAAAATAATGTAAACACTGAGTACATAAATATAAATATAATGCAACTACGATATGATTAAAAAATGCTAAGTTGAATAGCTGAGTGAAAGCAAAAATATTTTTATGCCTGAAATTAATATAAACATCGAGTACATAAATATGTCATATTATATTGAACAATGAAACAGACAACATAAATGTAAACATTAAGCCTATTAATAATGTAAACACTGAATATATTGAATAAATAAGATATTATGCTTGATAAATATAAAAGAGTATATTGAATAATGAAACCAACAACAAAAATGTAGAATAGTATGGCTGAAAAAAATGTAACCAGTGAGTAGTTAAATAGAAACAGAATTAACCATGATTCTAGATTAACCATGAATATTGAAACAAACAACATAAATGTAAACAAAAACATGAATTAACTTATTCTGGGTGTACTGACCTGAATAAGTTCCCTTTTAAGAGGAATGTTCGGAAGTTGCCTTAGTAAGCTCTGAAGTCTGCAGAGGATATTCAATGAAAGCAGGGGAGAATTCGTAATGAAAATGACTGTGGAAATTCCCTCTTAAAACTTCATTCGAATTGGTAAATTGAATGCATTGAATTGTGGTGGGTGAGTTTCAAATTTGATTTTTTTGTGGGAAACAATCTGTCATTTCATTTTGCAGTGGCCATCTATGCATGATTTTTTCTGTGGCCTTTAGGAAATCAATTTTATATTTGGTTTAATTGTAAAAATAGGTGGCTCTATTAAATTCAGTCAGATATATGAATTATACTATGTTTTTTGGTATATTAGGGAGCCTTACACCATTAACTGTTTATGCAGGTACCAGAAGTTGATGGAGTTAATGCATGAAGATGTCAAGGGATGTGTCAGTGATTGTGCAACTAATAGCTTATAAAGTTGTTCAATGATTTGTATTATGTCAGAATGTGGACCATTAACTATTTATAATGCTTTAAATTATGTGACATTGTGCACCATTAAATGTTTATGTATACATGTAAATACAATGTGCTAGAAGCTTTAAGCCACTTGCATGGAGTGGTTATTGTAAACATTAGTGTACCTTTTTTAATTCATAAATGACTTTATTTTGTGCAAGTTGACTTGTGTTGAAAACATAATTGTACCAATATATGTTTAAATTTGTTTTTTTTTTTGTTGGTTGGTTAAAGACTAAGTAGTGAACATATACTGGTGTAATGTCTAATTTTTTATTGTCATAACTACAACATTTTAATGACTACAATGTAAACAGATATTGGCGGGACAGGTGAACGAGGAGTAAACGGCAATCGGATCATGAACGACAATCGGGGGTTTTCCCCTAATAGACCAAAAAAAAAAAAATTAGTTGATGATTAAGTAGTGTATTTGGAACGTATGATAAGTTGTTTTTTTCTTTCTTTATATTGTAAATATAATTTTTTAGTAAGGTTTTGAGTTTCTTGATTTTTTGGTGTTAGAATAAAATGGTTTAGTTGAATGACAAATTACTTGTCACTATCAAATGATTAGGGAAGAAATGACGACAAAAAAGAGTGCAAACTTTTTGGATCTTATCTAAAATGACATGAAATGATGATCACAACTTTTGATTATAATTTAAACTTTCTCAGAGTCAATAGCAAACAATTCAAAGATAATGGCTATTCAAAAAAGAGTGCAAATCTTTTTGGATCCTATTGAAAATGACATGGAATGATGATCACAACTTTTGATTATAATTTAAACTTTCTAAGAGTCAATAGCAAATGATTTACAGTGTATAATACCTTGACCACACATAACTTTGACTTAAACTCTCAATAATATGAGATGATTTTTTTAACAAAAAAAATTAGTGATGGCATAATAACTACAATAACTCCAACTTAAATTCTCACTAGTATGAAATGTATTTTTTAAAATTAACAATGGCACAATAACTACATCATACATTTTCTAGTGAGTTGTGTATATATGACCCATTCCCTTGTTCACGATCAATGAGAGATTGGATTGTACTTTATTTATTTATTTTTACTTCCACCAAATGGTATAAGCTTAACAATGCTCTTTAAAAGTCAAAGGCTACTACCCAAGCTTAATTTCTAGTTTTGTGAAGATTCCCAAACCTTGTGGTAAGTTATTCTCCTTTCAATTCTAGCTACTTTTCCCATGAAACTAACTTGAAAATTTGTATTATTAGATATTAAGACCTCTCATCATGTCATATATGAATCCTACCATCAAAAATTTTTACTTTTCATGTGGAAACAAAAAAGTTCATTTATCTTTTCCAAAAACACGCCTTGTGGAATTGCTATGGCATATCTTTTATCTAATCGTTTTTAGGTTGTCAATCTTGTAAATATTTTGTATGACTTTAGAACATAACAATGAGCTCAAGAAACATATGAATGACATTTTCAAGTAATTGGACACTATTGCAAACCATTAGGATTATTTACTAAAAGAATAAAAAGGTTACTAAGAATTCAAATATATACTCATCTCAAGTTTCTTAGGGTTGCAAGACCATTTGAATGTCATTATAGCTACTCTTCCCATGAAACTGACATGAAAATGTGTATGATTAGAGATTAAGACCTCTCATCATGTCATATATGAATCCTACCATCAAAAAATATTACTTTTCATGTGGAAACAAAAGTGTTCCTTTATCTTTTCCAACAACAACATGCCTCTTGGAATTGTTATGACATATCTTTATCTAACCTTCTTTTTTGGGTTGTCAATCTTGCAAATATTTTGTATGACTTTAGAACATAACAATGAGCTCAAGAAACATATGAATGAATTCTCAAGTAATTGGACACTATTGCAAACCATTAGGATTATTTACCAAAAGAATAAAAAGGTTATTAAGAATTCAAATATATACTCATCTCAAGTTTCTTAGGGTTACAAGACCATTTGAATGTCATTATAGCTCCAAGAAATGATAGAAATGATCCTTTCTAAAATGGTCCCATTCATTCAAATGTTGTGTATTTCCCAATAAGATTCAATAGTTCAAGTATTTTGTCTTTGAGCAAGAACTTAGTAGAGAAAAAGAGGATGTACAAAAAGTGCCCACTTTAAGGGTAGACTTGGACAATGTGCAACAAGATCTCATTATGTCTAGGACTACTTTCAAATATGAAAAGAAGGCTAAAACTAAACAATTGGAAAAGAGACAAACAAGGAAGAAGAATATGATTTTTATGACCTATGGAGTTGAGAATCTTAGAGAAAATTGTATAAATTCTAGGAAGAGAATCTTTCATATTATATTTTTCCTTGTAGATGCATGTAAGGATGCATCTTTAATTAGGGGTTTTGCAATAGTTTGAATATTAACTGGACAACTTGCTACTCTGTATTTTGTATCTTCAAAAGAGATTTTTTTAGAGAACACAAGAGGAATAGTTTACTATATTTATTTTGCATCTCTTTTTTTATTATTTTATTTTCTTACAACATATAAGGATTATTTCCCAAAGCATCAATGTGAGTTTGAAGTTACAACAACATAGACATGATGTCTTACAGTTTGTGTATGACATATTAGAGTACATATATTATGTCTTATTACTTCCAATATGATATTGTTGATGGTCAAATTGACACAAAAATGTACAAGCAAGATATCTCTATCTTACTTCTCCTAAAAAAGATAACTAACTGTAGAAATCAATTATCTTCCGACATCTTAGTAGTTGGTTCACAACTGTGTTACTTTACTTAGTGGTCAACATGGCTATAATATTCAAGGGACCTGTTAGTTAAAGGTAACAAACTAGGTATTTCAAAGATCTAAACTAACAATAGATTTTAAATAAACGACAAAAGATATCTCAATGGTTCTAAAACAGAAAACATGAGTTAATATCATTCCTACATTTAGACATGCAATTTTGTAATAATTTTTTTAAAATCAAACAAATAAATGAAACAAATCATAAAGACTTACACAATTGTATTCATTCACAGTGTAGATTTAGTAAGCGTATTTCCAATTCTTTTTACCAGAATAAATTCCATACAAGATATATTTAATTAACCCATCATAGAATTGCAAATCAATAAATAATAGGAAAATACCATTCACAATGACACTAGATATGGTTTTGAATTTGACTCCCTCTATTGATTATTTATTCAAATAAGTAGCAATTCGCCCATCATAATCCATTGGTACACAAAAAACCATTGTCTTTGTGTAGAAGAGGGGGATTCTCTACTCACAAGTTCTCCTCATTCAGAGAGCCTCACAGGGCGAACTGCCCTAAACTACCTCAAGGAACAACAATGAGAGTTTCAAAATCTGAAGGAGCAGGTCACAAAGGTTATTTGGACAAACTATCAAGCTCTCAACCAAAGGACGACAGCGAGGCGCGTTGGCATCTTGTACGGACCAGAAAGCGAGTTTATCACAGAAAATGTCTAAATGACTACTACTATCTTATTGCTAAGAATTTATATAATGCGATAAAGTAGTAGAATGCAATAGAATTGAAATAAAGTGAAATAGAAATGTTAGAGATAAGGAGAAGAAAGGAAAGAAATACTTGTGCAATTTTCACACACATGCCCCACCGGAGGCAGGGACCCTTTTTTTTCTTTTGCATCTCTGTCTCTTGGCTTGGTCAAATTTTAGTTTTGCTCTTCTTGGGAGGTTATTTTGGAATTAAGTCTAGATTGGGTTTGATGAGGACAATATTTTGAGGCTCTAGGGGAAATTCGCCTATCTTGGAATTTGAAAATGGGGATTTTGAAGTGAATTTTCAATGTTATATGTAAAAAATTTTGCACCCGTGGATAGAAGATGAAAAATTAGGCTAGGTTGCTTTTTGAACTTTTTGAAAATTCCTTCTAGAAAAAAAGTTATGGAGTTTAGGGGATTTTGACCCTATAGGAAATTGGGGGATTTCCGTCCCTAATGGAAATCCCGAAATTTCCATTTTTGAAAATTTCAAGACCCCTCAAAATCCCAAAATTTTCCAAAAATGGAAATTTTTCTTTTTGCACCCATGGATAGAGGATGAAAAATTAGGCAGGGTTGCTTTTTGAACTTTTTGAAAATTCCTTCTAGAAAAAAAAGTTATGAGGTTTAGGGGATTTTGACCTTGTAGGGAATTCGGGAATTTCCATCCCTGATGGAAAATCCCGAAATTTCCATGACCCCCTCAAAATCCCAAAATTTCCATTTTTGAAAATTCCAAGACCCCTCAAAACCCAAAATTTTCCAAAAGTGGAATTTTTTTTTTTCCAAAATGGAAAAAAATTGAAACATGAATTTTTTTTAAAATGGAAATTTTTCCAAATGCAAATTTCCAAAAATGGAAAAAGTTTTGAAAATGGAAAGTTTCCATATAAAAATGTAAGTTTTTTTAAAAAGGCCAAAATTTTATTTAAGTTTAATTTGGATAGGATTTTTAACATGTAAGCTACTAATGATGATATATGTTTTTCAAGATTAAATAAATATTAAAAGGGGAACTTGCATATGGATTCATGCCAAGAGGAAAATATGGAAGAGTTCAATTCAAATTTTAAAAGTGGGGCCTATATATGAATCCGTGCCCAAACTGTCTATAGGTGGAAGGAGTTTTTGGAAGACATGTGAAGCTAATTTCATCATCTAATCAGAATTTTCATTAATGGCAAGCTGGCATAATATTGTTTTCTCATTGTTCCATGATGTAACTACTTTTATGCAATTGGATGATGATGTACCATGAGCTCCCAAATTAAATGTAACAGCTTGATGCTTTTAGAAGTGCAATTGCAGCCATTGGATGAATTAAATCCTGGCCATTGATTCAAAATGTAATTTTCTATAAAAGGCCAGTGCCTTCTCATTTGTAAAGGGGGTTAGATTGTGGGGTTAGAATAGCTTATTAGAGGTTGTAAAAGCTAGAATTGACTAAGTTAGATAAGTCAATAGCTGTAGGAGAGAGGAGAGAGTAGAAATTGTTATGTAATGCTGGAAAAGTTAATGCAATTGGATTGTTGATTTGGAAAGCTTTGTGTTACACTTTGACAGTTTATCATTTCTTGTTCTCAATTCTCAATGTTAGATGTTAGATTTTAGTTCTTTTGCAATAATGGTAAAATGTTAATGATGCTGATCGATCTTTGGTCCATATTTTTAGCAATTTGTTGTGTAAAGTTAGTCTAGGCCTTATTTTGTGCTAAGTTCAACTGTGGATGCTTGTTTACATTACACTAGTTATTGGGTATGTGGATGAATATTCATAGTTTGAAAAATCTTCAGTTTCCTTAGAAGATTACACCATTTCTGCAGAGTTGTGGGCTTGCCCTTGATCAAGCAGAGATTGGTTTTATTGGAGATATGTCCATTTGCAGCATTCATCATTGTTTTGATTGATCTTAGGTTTTAGTCTTAGAAATCTCTCTAAACCATTATCTCTTTTGTTGTTTATTTTGAATCTAGGTTAGTTTTAGGACTGAAATTATCACCATATTGTTGCATCTGATGAAAGTACGCTTCCAGCATTGTTCATTTGTAAGGCCCCTTGTGATTACCAGCATTTTCACATTATCACTGAGTTGTATATGCATTGTCAAGACCTGACATTAGAGACCTTGGGGTTATCTCTTGAGGCTTTCTAATAGAGATTTACCTTTCAAGAGAGATAAGATACTTGTATCTTGTCTGAGTTGTTGTTGTGCAGAAAACACCATCAACAAGTTGTAGAATTAACCCGTAGCAAAAGAGGCATTGGACACCGAAACAGGGGGAATTGCAAAAGCAGTTGAATGTGATGATCATTGGTTGAAGGCACTTAATGAAGATAGAACGTGTGTTATTATAATCAGTTAATAAATTCTAAAGAAAAGGTCTTTCTTACATGGGACTTTGATAGATGGGTATGTGATTGCATGCATTCTGTTTTGGCAAAGTTCTAGTTTTGATAGGATTCTCCTTCTTTTTCAATTGTAGGTTGAATAATTTTGTATTAATTCTATGCTCTAAATATATGGGAGTGGAGTTAATTATTTTTGTTAAGTTGTTGCTTTCAATAAGGATTCCCTTAGTTTGTATATAATTGTTGGTTGAATCCATAGGTTAGTAGTTAGTTTTTCACATTTTTATGTTATTTGTTACTTTCAGTTGAAACATGAATCCTTGGAATGATTGAGTATGATTTGTGCAAGAATATTTTGTAATATTTCATCTTATGTAATAAATGGAGATCAATTCATAGAATGCATGAAATCTATTAGTTATATTGATTTCAATTAAGTGGGAACAGTTACTTGAGTAGGCCACTCAAGGTATTGTTCTTCACTTCACCTTTTCAATTATTTATTTTTGTTGATAGCTGTTATTAGTTTATTATTGTTCATAAATTGTATGCAAGTTAATTAGGATTTCATTTTTTGCTTATTATGAATGAATGCTTAGGAAAATGCATGTAATGATCATTAGTAGTACTCCAGAGGATAGTTCAGTTGAATCAATAGTTTTTATTAAGTTTTCAATTAAAACAGTATTATTTCATTAGCAATAGTTCAATCACAGTTTTTATTGTAGGTACCTGTAGCAACTAGTTTCAGTTTATACTTTTACTATTTTACAGTTTTGTGTGTTTCCAACAATTAGAATGACTTTAGTAGGATAGTTTAGGTAGTTTAAGTCCATGAAGGCATATACAATGTTGTACCATCATAAGTTTGTGCACCTTGGTTGATGATTTAATGTAGTTTGAGCAATGTGAAGTGGATTGTTCAGTTAGTTAACCCTCTGAATTGAGTAGATTTTACCAAGTTTACAAAACACAAGCTTATACTCTACATTTTTGGCATCATTGTTAGGGATGGTGTTATCTTCATACATGTGTTTTTTATACTTTCCATAGTTAATTTATCTTTTCAAGCATTAGGACTGTTAGATACCACATTTTTCAACACCAAGCTACTAACATTGTGCAAGCCTGTTGAATCTAAAGTCACATTTTATGTATGCAGAGGCAGAGAGATCCCTTGGGTAGGTTCCTTCCTTCCACATGCCAAGAAGCTATTGCAGAAATTGGTGACCCCAGTACTCATAGCGAAGGCACCACTGAAGAAGAAATTTCCTTTTTACCAACCTCTAGCACACATATAGAAGGAACATACTACACCATGGGTGATGTGGCAGATGATGATGATGCCCAACCAACATTTGGGTTTCCTATTACTGACCAAGAAAGGGCCATAGTGTTGAAGAACATTCCTCCTTCAACCTTGCCAGTTTTCTATGGGTTAATGAATGAAGACCCATATACATTCCTCTTTGAATTTTATGTCTTATGCAGAAGTTATGACTATTCTTTTGATGCACATAGATTAAAACTTTTTCTTTCCACCCTCAAAGATGCAATTTTGAGATGGTTCATGGGATTAGTTAGTGATGTTGTTCTTGACTGGGACACCATGAAGACATTATTTTTGGAGAAGTATTAAGAGTACTATAGAGGATAACATGAGGAAGGATGACATACTCTGAATGACACAAAAGGATGATGAGCCTTTAGAGGATTATGTTGAAAGATTCAAGTTTTCTCTAAAGAAAAACCCCTAGAACAAGTTGTCAAAAGAGCCTCTCAAGCTATTCATTTTGAGAGGAGTTAATGAAGACTGTATGGATGCCTTAAACCTCATTGGCTAGGGAGATATTTATCGGAAACCATTTTCAAACACTTTTAAGGCCTGTAGAAATTATTTCAGGACCTTTACAAAGAGGCAAAGAGACAATAGAACATTCGTTCTTGGTAAATCATCTACTGGGGTTTCAAAAGTTGAGCTAAGCAATCTATTATCCAACATGAAAGAGAATATAAACAGTCATTTTGAAACACAATTGGATACTCTCCACATTAAGAAAAATTAGGAGGAATTTTAGGCTATGCTCACTGAATATTGTCCAAGCAACAGGCAAAGAAAAGCAAATTGCAATTGAAAAAAAGTGGCCAGTATCCAATAGGATAAAGTTGAAAAGCCTGACCTTCAACCCATTGAAGGAGATGATGGAAAACTCTTTTATATAGCACAAACGAGGCCATGGCAGTAGAGACAAGGTATGTTGCAAGACCCCCTTAGCTTTAATTCATCTTTTCCTATTGGCAACCAAAACTTCTCTGCTTGGAACTCCCAACCCTAGCAAGTAAATCAGAACCAGCGGAAAAATCCCCAATGCCAAACCCTCAACCTAATTGGAACAAACAGCCAAATTCTTGGCCACAACAAAATTTTCAAGGTTCCAATTACAATCCATAATGTCCAACCTAGTAGAATCAATGGCAACCTTAGTGGGAGAAAGGACAACAATGGCAGCAGCAAAATATGAACTATCAACAACCCATGCTCCCTCCTCTACAATAGTAACAAGCTCTAATGCCACCATTAAATCTTGCATCCTAGCCACCCAAGCAAAAAATACCTGCCCAACCTACACCTAACCCTAACACTAATCTTGTTCAACAAGCTTATACTAACGAAGCCATGCAATACACCACTTATGGGGTAGAGGTGAGTGATGTCCACCTCAGATTAGGAAAACAACTTGTTGGACCTTCATCCCCCCAAATTACAGAAATGGAGGATGAGAAACTTGCAGTTGAGGCTTTCGATAAACCACCTTTGGAGCCTAAACAAAATCAAGTACACCAAACTACCTCAAATACCAAGCCACCTTTTCCTGAACACCTAGCTCTGCAAAAGCATCACACATGGGTTGAGACAGAACTTTTAGGGTAGTTGAAAGATGTCAACATCAAAATCCCACTTATCCAAGCTATCAAAGGCATCCCTATCTATACCAAAACAGTAAGGGATCTTTGTCTTAAGAAACCAGGTAGGAAAAGGAAAGATCCATAGACAGTTCATGTCTTGGGGAATCTTGTGAATATCATGTTGGGGAATATTATAGTCCCTAAGTATACCTATCCCGGTAGTCCAGTTGTGGATGTTAAGATCAATGGGGCCCTCATTAATAATAATTTGATAGACTTGGGGGTAGCCATCAATTTTATGACAAAAGAAACAATGCAGTTGCTCTAGTTGATCAACCTCAGGCCCACACAAACTATTTTACAATTAGTTGATAGGTCCACGGTCAAGCCTGAGGGAATTATTGAAGACCTAGTTATTGCATTGGATTCTTGGGAATACCCTGCAAACTTCATAGTACTATAACCCAAAGTCAATCATGTGGGTTACCCACTCATCCTAGGTAGACCTTGGTTGGCAAAAACCAATGCATTTATAGGTTGCAGATCTAGAAAAATGATAATATCCAATGGGACAATTACAAAGAACTTGGTTCTTTATCCACATGCCCAACCATATGTAGACCTTGAGCACACCATTTGGCCCAATTTGGGTGAGGAAGAGGAACATAACTATTCTCTAGAGACAATGATGACTATAGAGCACAACCCCTTATTGGATGACCATGATGAAGATGAGCTCATTGCTCATGTAATCCAAAATGACTATGGTAGGATCCCATAGCAATAGGACTGCCTCATATGTCTACAAGACCCCTTGCAAAGTATTGTATCTACTGATTCTATAGAAGAGATATCATAGCTATTCCATTAATTACTCCCTCAACAATGTTTACCCATTATACCAAGCCTTGATCTCTCATCAGTTCAAGAGTCATCAAAGGAGTTGGAAATTATGCTAGGAAGGATGTTAAATATCAATAATTCCTTGATAGAGGAACAAATATTCTTTGCAATCAATGTTGTAGGCACACTCAGCTACATATGCATGGGATTACCATGATATGAAGGGCATCTACCTTGATCGATGTATGCATAGGATTTACATTAATGATGGCCACAAACCTATAAGACAACCACATAAACGGATGAATCTAGCTCTAAGAGATATAGTGAAAGCTGAACTACAAAAGCTTTTAGATGCAAGTTTTATATACCCTATATCAGATAGTGAATTGGTTTTACCATTGGTAATAGTTCCCAAGAAAGGT
Source organism: Sequoia sempervirens (assembly GCA_007258455.2). Lineage (NCBI taxonomy): Eukaryota > Viridiplantae > Streptophyta > Pinopsida > Cupressales > Cupressaceae > Sequoia > Sequoia sempervirens. Next base: position 80,566,299 of record VDFB02000003.1, on the reverse strand, counting down.
GGGAAATGGAGATTCTGTGTTGATTACAGAGAACTAAATGTGACCACGAGAAAGGATAACTTCCCACTGCCATTTATTGACCAAGTTCTTGATTCTTTGGCGAGAAAGAAATATTTCTAATTTCTTGATGGCTTATGTAGTTATAACCAGATCAAGATTGCACCAAAAGATCAATATAAGAGCACATTCACTTTCCCCTTGGGAAACTATGCATATTTTGTCTTACATTTTGGTTTGTGCAATGCTCTAGCTATCTTTCAAAGAGCAGTACTCGGCATATTTTCTAATTTTTCACATGACTGCATGGTGATATACATGGACGACTTCACCACTTATGGTGAAATTTATGAGGAAGCTCTTAGTAACTTGGAAAAAGTGTTAAAAAGATGCATAGAACAAAAATTTTCTTTGAGTAATGAAAAATATTTTATGATGATGAAACAAGGCGTTGTTTTGGGACACTTTATTTCTAGTGAATTAATACAGGTTGACCCAAAGAAGATTGAAATTATATCTACCTTGCCTATACCATAGAAATATAGAGATGTACAAAGCTTACTTGGACATGCAAATTATTATAGGTGATTCATCCAACATTTTAGCAAAATTGTTGCACCTTTGTTTATTTTATTGACAAAGTACATTGAGTTTGATTGGACTCAAGACTGTCATAATTCATTTGAGAAATTAAAAATAGCTCTAACTCATGCACCAATTCTAAGAGCTCCAAATTGGACATTGTAATTTCACATACATGTTGATGCATCAAAATTTGCATTTGGAGAAATCCTAGGGAAGAAAAAAGGGAATAAGGAATATGCAATATATTACATCAGCAAAAACGTACAAGGAGCAAAGTTAAACTACACTATGAAAGAAAAATAAATGCTTGCATTTGTCTATGCCATTAACAAGTTCAGACACTATTACTGGCTATCAAGTGTTCATACATACAAATCATATAGCCATAAAATACTTAATTAATAAACCAGTAGTAGGTGGAAGACTTGTAAGGTGGTTGTTCTTACTGCAAGAATTTGACATAACAATAGTTGACAAACTCAAAAAGGCTAATGCGGTTGATGATTTTCTGTCTAGATTTCCTACCCAATCACCAAAAGGAGTGATTGATGATTCTTTTCCTGATGAGCGTATATTTTCTCTCAATGTACAAACTCCATGGTATGTTGATATAGCTAACTATTTGTTCATAGGGTAGATTCTAGGTTACTTTTCGCCAAGAGAGAAAAGATGATTAGTTCACAAATGCTTCCCTTATTCTTGGATTTCTGGATTTTATTTTATACTGGCCCAAATAACATTATGAGAAGATGTTACAAGGAGGATGAAGCATTTGATATATTGAAAGCATGCCATGATGAACCCTATGGTGGACATTTTGCAGCCAAGAGAATAGCCTTCAAAATCTTGACAAAAGGATATTACTGGCCAACCCTACATAAAGACTCTGTTAAGTATACAAGAAGTTGTCACTGATGCCAAAAAATGAGATCGACACGAAGTGATGAAATGCCTTTGCAGCCCCAACTAGCAATAACTCCTTTTGATAAATGGGGGCTATATTTTATTGGACCTATCTCTCTCAATTCAAATAAAAAGGAATACATATTGGTATGCACTAACTACTTAACCAAATTGGTAGAGGCAAAAGCATTGTAGTTTGCCAAAGATGGCAATGTAGCAAAATTCTTGTAAGAGGAAATCTTCACTAGGTATTGAGTACTTAGGGAGATAGTGATTGATCAAGGACCACAATTCACATCAAACCTAATTTCTAAATTGTTAGAAGAGTATCAAATCAAGCACAAGAAATCTACCCCATATCATCCTCAAGCTAATGGTCAAGTAGAGGTCACCAATAGGGAGATTGAAAATATATTGACAAAAAAAGAGCGGCTTCAAGAGAGATTGGGTATCCAGATTACCAAAATTTGTTTGGGCATATAGAACCACATGGAAGACAACAACAGGTTTTTCCCCTTATGAACTAGTTTATGGCAAAACAACAGTATTTCCTATTGAGTTTGAATATAAAACATTGAGGACAACAGTAGAGTTGGGAATGGATTTAACGGAGGCATAGAAGGAAAGATTACATTCTTTGAATGGGTTGTATGAGACAATAATGGAAGCAGTCCATCATACAAAAGTGATACAACAATAGAGAATGAAATGGCATGATCAGTACATAAAGACAAAAGAGTTCATTGAAGGAGATTGGGCCCTGTTATATGACTCAAGGTATAAATATTTCAAAGGAAAATTTTAGTCTAAGTAGCTAGGCCCTTATGAGATTAGTAAGGTTTACCCTAATGGAGCCGTACACTTCCATACCATTGATGAAGTCTGGTTCTCACTTCTTGTTATTGGCCACAAATTAAAGTTATACAAGAAACCAATGCAACATGATGACTTCATCTTTTCATTGATCCAGCAATATGGTGCTCATAGTGAACCTAAAACATAAACTGATTCATAGAGTCCTACATCAATACTACAGGACATACCCAACACGTCTGGTGATCCAGAGGTTGAGTTACACAACTCAAACCCTGAAATCACTCAGGCATAATTTCTTATGCTTTAAAACCACCTGCACACAACACATTATCCATGCACACACTGCACAATTATAATCATGTTCATAATATCTTCCAAGGAACCTGTTATCAATGTTCACAAGGGCCCTAATGTTGAGGGGACTTGTAGCTTCACATTGTCAATGTTCAGAAGGGGACCTAACATTGCAGGTGCCCATAGCCACAACTGACGACTGGAGGAATATTCAACGCATTTGGTGCCATAAATATTTGTAAGATCACATCCATTTATTTCACATATATTCGCATCTCATATCCATCAATTCATGCTAAGTATCACGACATAATTGTTTTATTGCTTGCGTTCATTTCAAATCACCAGCTCACATCTATCCCATCATATCCACTTGCCATATGATACTCATTACCTTGCACTTAATATCAATCCCATCAAATCAATAAGTAAATATGTTCTTTCAGTTTCCACATGCCACCAATGGTTATTTTTGCATGACAGTACTTAAGGTATGTTGTTATAATTAATCAAGTTTTCCTTAAACTTTTTATGCGCTTTTCATTTAATTTCATGCATGCAAAATATTAAATTACTAATTTCCATCAACTCACATTTATACCACCTCCAAATCATCATCGTGAAGTGAGGTCACTTCACCAATTAAGTTTGGGGGAGGGTATGCTTACTTGATCTTTTTGCCGGTCTTTTCAAATTTGCCACCCTAAATTGAATTTAATGAAAATTATGACATGCAAAACCCTTAGTCATTTTATTTTTGTTGTTATTTTTGCTGATATTTTCAAAATTGCTAAAAACTTGAAACCCTATAGAGTTTGTGAGAAATTTATCTTGGTTTATACTAAAGCTAAATTTGAAGAGAAATTTGCAATTACATTGTGGTGTAGTAGTAAGAATATATATATGGAAATTGAGGTTTTTAAGTCATAAGAGAAGTTGAGGGTGTTAGGTTGTGATTGAGTTGAATTTTTAGAACTAAATTTGCTATACTAAGTAATAAAGGAAATTAGGATGGGAGGAGATGTCATAATGAGAGATTTGGAAACTCATCAATAAATTTTGGAGGATGCAGTTGTCCTTCCCATCTTCACAAGGGTTGGTTGGCTTGATTATTTTCTAAAATTAATAGAGTACATTGATGATTTGATGAGAAGATTTACATAAACTCTCCAATACGACGAAGCCATGGTAAAAGGACTTTTTGTGGATGCATCAGAGACTTCCATTGCTCAAGTGACTGGATTGCCAAGAACAGGGACAAAATTCTTAGCTCGGTCTGATGTAGTTACAACTCAAGAGGAATTTTGCACAAGAGGTGAGGAATTGGATTTCTCATCACAAGGTACGAAGATATTGTCTCTACACTAGTTTTGGGTAAGATCTTCCTCTTACATTATTAGATATATTACTTGTGATGGAGGACACAATCTATTATATATTGTCCATTTCAAGTTGTTAAGTCATCTCAAGCACAATAGGGTGGTAAATGTACCAAATTTCCTATATAATTTGTTGAAAAGAATGGCCTTGGAATACTAGAGAAGATAGTTTGATACTTCCCTCTCTCGCCATTACTTAGTGTAAAATACCTCTCCCAGATGTGCAATCTTTTTTCTTGTTTCAGTATGACAAACTTTGTTTCATCACACAGTGGTAAATGTTATGCAAGGAATTAACAACATTCAATAGAAATGGACATCAAGTTATGAACATTAACTAGGTCTAATTAGTTTCCTTGTATTTCAAAGAACAAAATTTCATTTAATAATTGCACTCATCATCAAAAGACTGAAACAGTAACAAAATTCTAGGTTCTTCAATCTAAACACACTATACTAGTATTGGCATTACACAACAAGGATGATAAGAATGCAACATTAACTTTAATGGAATTTTCTAAGTATTCTGAGACTAATATTCATGCACAGTAGCTACAAAATGCTATAATAGGTCTTTAGAATCCTTCCCCAACACAGTATAATATCATAGACCAAGATACTAGCAAAATATATGGGTAAATGTGCTTAGAATGACTCGCAACAAATAGCAGATTTAAATACAATAATTTCAAACTTTAATAGTAGTCATAAAATACAAAGTTTTTCTCTTATAATGATTGGTGATCACATTCTATAGCTCCTAGTTCATAGTGCCATATGCTAGACTCTTACTTTAGCATTTAGAAGCATCTACAACTCAAAGACAAGGATGATAATAAAAAAAACGTGCTCAAACTTGGAAATTTACTCATCCCAAATTGGAGAACAAGAAAAATGACTTCAACATCTCCCAACAATACCTTCAACAGTCAAAATGTCTTCTAAATCAGTCATACATCCTGAATAAGGGCACGTCCTGCTCTAGCTACCTCAAACACCTCATGTATACCCTCTCACCAAACACCACTACCATTCTTCAAGCAAAAAATGAGTCGCCATGTCTTCAAAAACACGTCTGCATAGTGCTTGTCTTTCTTTCAATTCCCACACCCTTTGAGAACCATTCTATGCATGGGAATAAAACGTCTAAGGCTGCATAGATAAGAAACTCCTTCAAACTTTTTGAATAACTCCCCAAAAATTGTCCCCATGAAGTATCATTGATTACATTGATAAAAATCACAAAATCTGCATTAAATCCTCCAGCTAGGTCATGATGAAACTAGAAAGCCAGGGTTTGAAACTCGCCAATGAGAAGCTCTCGAGCTCTTTCCCATGAAGAGAGAAAATGATAATCATAGAAGTCTCGAATGTTTCCATCTCCTCTTCTTTTATATTTTCCACAATTCCAAACATAAGTGACTTTTTACAAAATAAGATTTTAAATATTTCTTAAGTCACTTTTTAGCACCAAATAAAGTGACTTTTATAAAGTCCACTTTAAAAATAAATATTTCATTAAATCACTTTTGAACCTTTTGCATAGTCACTTTATAAAAAGATCTAATTAATTATTTGGCATCACCTTTAAAGCTAAACTTGAAATTAGGCAATACACAAATAATTAAATAAATGATTCCCTGAAAAATGGCCTTAGCCTTTGGGAAGGAAAATGCTAAGCGACAACCAGAAGGGCTACTGAGAAGGGGACATTACAGTCCTCCCTTCCCGAAATTGCTTGTCCTCAAGCAATTGTAAGCTTGAGTGTTGTAGAATATGCTCATTCTCCCAAGTGGCATCCTCGGCTAGCATATTTTTCCATCTCACCAAATAATCTTTCACCACCTTGTTTCTCAACCTCCTCTCTCGAGTGTCCACAATCTCCTCAGGGACTGGGACTAGATCTTCCTCTTCATCGAACGGTGGAAGCTCTGAAGAAAAAGTAACCCGTTGACCTAGTGCCTTTTTAAGGCACGAAACATGAAATACATTATGAATCTTGCTACTTTCTGGTAGCTCCAATTCATATGCTACCTTTCCAACCCATCTAATAATCCTATATGGTCCATAGAATTTGGGCTTGAGCTTCTCGTCCCCGCTCTTCTTAAGAGAACATTGCCTATACCGTTGTAAACGAAGGTATACCAAATCACCGACCTCAAAATTGCGCTCAACCTTGTGTCTATCATCATAAGTCTTTTGCTAGTTTTGTGCCACCTGCGGGTTATCTTTGAGTGCCCTCAAAATATCCTAACTCTCCTAAATCCAATTCTTGGCTTTGGGAGCCCTGCTTTCACCAAAAGACAGCTCCATGAATGAAGGTCCATCGTATCCATACAAAACTTGGAAAGGACTCATCCCAATGGACATATGATAAGTGGTATTATAACAATACTCTCCCAAGTGTAGCCACTTAATCCATGCCCATTGATGCCCTGTAATGTAGTTTCCCAAGTACCCCTCAATCCACTTGTTCACAATCTTTGTATTTCCAGATTTGTTTGAGGGTGATAACTCATGCTCGAAGTCAACTCAGTACCTTCCAATATAAACAACTCCTGCTAGAATGCACTCATGAATCTACTATCCATGTCACTGACGATGTACTAGGGTAGCCCAAGCAATCTAAAAATCTCCCTAAAAAATAACTCAGCCACCTGTGGAGCCCTGTACTTAGTAGGAATAACAAAGAAGTGAGTGTACTTCATCAACAGATCCACTACCACAAAGATACTATCTCTCCCATGCACCTTAGGTAGACCTATGATGAAGTCCATAGAAATACTCTCCCATTTCTGCTCTAGGATAGGCAATGGTTGTAGTAATCTGGCTGGATGTGTATGCTCTAACTTGTTTTGCTGACAAGTCACACACTCCCTGACTTGTCTCAATACATCATCCTTGAGGCCCTTCCATGAGAACCTCTCTCTGACCTGTCTATAAGTTTTCAAATAACCTTGATGGCCTACTAAGGGAGTATCATGAGAAGCCTGCAAAATCTTCTCCTTCAATCTAGACTTTGGCACCAAGTAAATCCTACCCTTGTAGTAAATCATATCATCCACTATGCGATACTTGTCATCCTGAATCAGTCCATCCATCAACTCACAAGCAAACTTATTCTTGGAGTACTCCACTAACAAGGTGGGCTTCAAATCTATAGAAATCTTGGAAAGTGAGCAAACTGAAGGTCTCTTGGAGAGGGTGTCTGCCACCACATTCTTCTTCCCCTTCACATACTCTATATCAAAGTCATATGCCTGTATCCTACTAACCCACTTTTGTTGTCTCTCATTCAAATCCCTCTACTCCAAAAAGTATCTGATACTATTGTGATCGATCCTCACCACAAACTTCCCTCCAACTAGATACTGTCTGAATTTCACCAAGGCATGCATAATGGTGAGCATCTCCTTATCGTAGATGGAGTATAGTCTCTCTGGTCCCCTCAACTTACAACTCTCAAAAGCTATGGGGTGTTTTTTTTGCATCAACACTGCTCCTATACCCTCACCTGAGGCATCACACTCAAGAACAAACGGTTGTGTGAAATCTGAAAGCACTAATACTAGACAACTACTCATCACCTCCTTGAGCTTATCAAAAGCTCATTGTGCCTTCTCTGACCAACTAAATGCTCCTTTCTTTTTCAAATATGTCAATGGTGCTCCCAACTGTAAAAAAACCCTCACAAACTACCTGTAGTAATTGCACAATCCAAAGAAGCCTCGCAACTCTATGAGTGTCCTAGGTGGTGGCCAATCATGAATCACTTGTATCTTCTCCAAATGGACCTGCACTTCATCTGCACTGATCACATGCCCCAAATATAATATCTCTCTAAGGCCAAACTCACATTTTGAATCCTTTGTGTAGAGTGACTGCTCCTCCATGATAGTCAAGATCTCATTAACCTACCTCAAATGCTCCTCCCAAGTCTGGTTTTTTATGAGAAAGTCATCAAAGAACACCAACAAAAATTTACGCAACTGCTTATTGAATATATGATTCATATAGGAATGGAAAGTGGTAGGTGTATTTGTCAAACCAAATGGCATGGCTAGAAACTCATAGTGCCCATAGTGACAATGGAATGTTGTTTTCTGTATGTCTTGTTCTCTGACTTTGATCTGATGGCACCTTGAATGAAGATCAATCTTCAAAAAGTACATTGCCCCATGAAGTTCATCCAATAACTCATCTATCCTGGGTATGGGGAACCTGTTCTTATTTTTTTTCTTATTAAGAGCTCGGTAGTCAATGCACATACGCATGGTTCCATCCTTCTTCTTCACCAAGACCACAGAAGAAGCAAATGGACTGGAGCTCAGTCTAATGTGTCCCATCTCAAGCAATTCTTTGATTGCTTTTTTGATCTCATCCTTGAATTTCTTAGGATGATGATAGGAGGTAGTGATCACTAGATTATCCCCTCTTCCAACTCAATGGTATGCTCAAAACCATGATCATGTGGTCTCGCTGGAGGTATCTCTCCAAAAACCCTATCATGTTTACCCAATAGCTCTTGAATGTTGACATGATATGGCTGCCTTGAATTTTTAGACTCCTTGGTGGTGATCAAACACTTTTTTTCCCAAGCTATGTCATCATTTCAAAAGATGCTCTCCATGTGTCTAGCAAACACAGCCTTGGCTGATCCAATAGCCATGCCTCTAAGCACTACTTGATATCCCTTTGTTGTCCTAAACTTAAGTTCCATGATCTAAAAGTTCTGTGAATATTTCCCTAATGAGTGAAGCCACTGAAATTCGAGTATAGCATGAGTGTCACCCAAATCCACCACATAGAAGTCATTTGTGAGTGTAATTTCCTAAGGTAATAGGCAACTGTGGGACCCTCTGAGTGCATCTCAATTTATAACCATCTGCCACCATCACATTGAATCCTTCAAAGTCCTTTGCGAGTAGTGTATGCTTCTCAACTAGGTCTACATAAATAAAGTTTTTGGTGGCCCCACTATCAATCAACACTGCTATACAATGTCCCTGTAAAACTCCTCTAACTCTAAAAGAGTTGAATCTAAGAGTGCCTGATAAGGTAGAAATGGTACCACTCTTACCCTCTCCCTGAGGCTGCTCCTCATCTGAACTGTTGTCATCATTATCCTGAGAAGGTTCATCATCACTGCTCTCATCCTCAAAAACAACCTCAATAAGGTGACCCTTACCTTTACCTAGGCCATGGTGACCTGTCTCCTAGCATTCCTTGCAATGGTAACAAATTCCCTTAATTTTGCATTCCTTGCAATACTCCTCATCTGGATCACTTTTCTTGTTTCCCTTCTTCTGAAAAGACTTCTTGCCCTTTTTTTTCTAAGGGATGAAAGGTTTAGAAGGAGTTTTGTTGTCAAGTGTGGAGAACTCCATGTCTCGAGCTCTAGTGATTGCATCCTATAAGGAATCGGCTTTAAAATCCTTTATCTAACCACGAAGGGGTTCTGATAGACCCTCAATGAGAGCATAACCAATTGTTGCTCCAAAATATCTATCACCATGACCACCGACCACTGAAATTCTGAAATATAAGCATCCACTAAGCCACTCAGCTTAAGTTGTGCTAACTCCCTGAAATGAAGTTCAGGGTCCTTTTGATCAAATCTATCTATCAATTTTTGTGTGAACTCCAAATAGGATCTGATATTAGCATGTCCCAATGTGACAAGCCCATGGTACCACCATTCATGCACTTCACCATCCAAATGTAGAGTAACATAATTAATTGCTTCTGACTCCAGCATAGGATGAAGTTGTAGGTAAGTGTCCAACTTCTAGACCCAAGCTCTAGCTATATATTTACCAGACCCATCAAAGGAAGGGATTACAAGTTTACCAACCTTTCCTTGCAACTCCTAATTTTTTTGCCCTTTGTTATTGTTTCTTGGCCTATTCCTGCACTTGATGGTGCAAAAATATCCTAATGACATTGCCGCATGAAATTCATCCCCTAGAGTTTGGTATTCCCAGAAATATTTTGTGAAACCTTCTTCTTGAGCTGGCTAACCCTAGGTTGCAGCACCATGTTCCCCCAAGAATTGAGGCATGAGAAGCCTTGGTGTCACCCTACTAGCTACCCTATCATTGCTCTAAGTTGTATCACTATTATCATGGCCACCATTATGACCATCTTGGCCATTATTTCCATTTTTGTTGTTTCTATCACCCACAAATTGTTGAACAAGTTGCGTTATTTGTTGTGCTATTTCATATTGACCTCTAGCTAGGCCATTCAAAATATGTTGGGTGTTGCCCTCAGGTATTTCTTCTCTATCCCCCATGAATTCAAGTGGTCCTGACCCTCTTCTCGATCTCCTATAATGGATGTAAAGTGGGTTGATATATGGGATGTCCTCGTTCATAACCCAATACTAACACAGGTTGGTAGGGTGCTGGCAAGAAGTTGAGTCCACTTTTTGGCCAAAACGTGGAAGTGTTTTCCCTTATTTTCAGAACTTGACACATTTGACCTTAAAATTTGAAGCACTTAGAGATGGAATCTTCAAAAGAGTCACTAATCATAAAATGTAGTACTCAGAGTCTAGTTTCAAAAAATGTAATTTATTTCAATACCCAGATTGTACAAATTGAGTTTCAATAGGCGTTTCTAAGAACCTCTATTTAAAAGTCACTTTTTTTTACCATACCATGCACGTGTACGACATCCATATTTTGACCTAAATTATCGTATTTTTATAAATCATTTTGGGCAAAGATTTGTGACTCTTTGAAGCTTGTTTTTGATAATTTTTTGTAATTTTTTATTGATTTTTTTTTTGTTAAATTTGTATTAGGCATATTTGTCATTTTGAAAAATTGTCATGTATGACACACATAAGATGACCTAAACTTATCATTTTTTATTTTTATTTTTAAATTGAAAAGAATTGTCTGAAGTTTGTTCTCATGCAATCTATTCGTCAAAATGTTATATTGATCAAAAGTTATTAAAATAGTAAAAAACCTTGATATTTAAAGTTTATGGACCAATTTCATCAAAAATTAATTGAAAAATAGAAAAAATAATCCAATTGTAAAAAAATTACATATTTGAAATCTGCATTGTCTCATCTAAAATGGGTTTTAATTACGTCAAAAAAACTGCAAAAAAAGTTGTTAGCCATATGTCCAAACTCGACATTTTTCTCTGACATTGTTAGGATCTTCAACTTGTAGGTCAAACTAGGTTGAAGGCCTAGGTTCAAATTCCTAATGCTTTTCTTGAACCAAAATACAAGGTAGAAACCCAACCACAAAGCAAATCAAATTTCATTTGTTTAGAAACGGGATCTCGTTTTGTAAAGCAGGATCCCATTTCCCAATATTAAATGACGTGACCATTGATAGGGAAACGAGATCCCGCTTTATAGACGGGATCTCGTTCCTTTGTCAATGGTCCCCACATTAAATATTGGGAATGGGATCCTGATTATAAAATAGGATCACGTTTTGAACAAACGAGATCCTGTTTTATAAATGGGATCTTGTTTGTTTTTAACCGTTTTATTTAAATTTACTGTCAAAATTTACTGTGAAGTCTGCAACTTCACATTTACAGCTGAAAGCAATAAAATTGGGCTATTTTTCATCAACTATTGTCTTTACAGGTGGTGAACTTGCATTTTTGATTGATTTTTTCAAAGGAGGCATCATGTAAACCATTTTGAAGTGGAATTGTGTTAGTTTTGTACTTGTTTGGAGGAACAAAAGGTCTTCAACTTGCAATATGGATTGAATTTTTCAAAGGAGGCATGAAGAAAATAGTTTTTAAAGTGAAATTGTGCTAGTTTTCTACTTGTTTTGAGGAACAAAAGAGGAAGAATTTTGTCCTTATAGGTCTTCAACTTCCAATTTGGATTGAATTTTTTGAAGAATTTCACTATCAACTTCCAATTTGGATTGAATTTTTTGAAGAATTTCACTATTGACATTCATTTGTGCTTGAGAATTTTATAATCATGGGAGATAAAGCTCGTAATAAGAGGAGGAAGACATTGAATCTTGAAGAAATTTAAGCAAAGAAAGAGAAGGAGAGACAAAGATAAAGAGAAATAAGAATGAGAATTAAATCAATGAATGATGGGGGAGCATCCAATTCCACAACTATTGAAGATGAAAACATTGAAAAGACCATGGTTGTAGATAAAGCTAATTTTCAAGAAGTCAATTTGGAGAAGAATATGATTATACAAGGAAGTCCTACTATGTCTTCAAATCCCTCTTTCAATGCTATGAAGAATGTTTCAATATGCACAAATCCAGGTAAGTCTTCAAATCCACATGTTAGTGAAATGGTAAATTCGTATGTAGAAGTTTTACAAGATGTTGGACTTAATGACATTGAGATTGATAATGTTCAAAGAGATAAAACTTTTATAGAAATTGTTGAAAATGAAAAACAAAAATCTTTTGTTGAAAATGAAAATGAGAATGATCCTTTTGTTGAAAATGAAAATGAAAACCGTTTTGTTGATGAAAATGAAAATGAAAATCGTTTTGTTAATGAAAATGAAGATGAAAATGTAAATAATTTTGAAGTTGAAAATTAAAATGAAAATGAAGATGAAGATGAAAATCAAGAATGTGATGTTGAATTTAATGAAAATACTTTTTTAAAATTGAAAGTGGTGTTTTTGATAATCTTCATGGTCAAATTTCTTGGAGGCAAATAAGAACACATGTGAATAGAATATACAACAAATTCTTTTATCATAAAAAATTTGCATTTCATTGTCAACTAATGATGCAATTGACGAGAATGCAAAAAATGAGGAAAATAATGAAAAGGTTAGGCTTTTTTGTTAAACCAAAAATAAAAGATCAATCATTAAAACATGTTATGTCTACTGTTGCTAGTGCCATTCAATCTATTGGGAACAATAGTTGATCTAAAGATAAAAATGTAGCAAGAAGAGCCATAACAACTGCTATAGTTAATAAAGCAACTTTGAATAAAAGAATGGTAAGCAATATTAGCGAAGTTTTAAAAATACATCCTAAAACATTGCTAAGAGCAAAAAAAGAAGAGAAAGTATAGAAAATGATCCTATCAACCAATGTTGGAGTTTTAGTGGTCGACTCCCCAGGTATGATATAAAATTGAATGTTGAAATTAAATCTTTGATCGAAAAATATTGGCATGATAATACTAGGGTTTCATCTAATGCTAGAGATGTTTTAAAATTAGGGGTGGGTTCCAAGTTTGCGATCCTCACCCAAAACACCTATTAGATACAACACAAACTGAATTTTATAGAAAATTTTGTGGTGATTTAGTTTGACCTGGTAATATTAAAATAATTCAAATGTCTTTTGAAAAATGTAAACCCTGGTACGTAAAAATTAATAAGCAATGAATATCTTGTTGTTGTAAAACACATGTTCAATTTTGTTATTTTTATGATGCTTTTCAATATATACTTTGTACCTTGCATACTAACATGATTATATAGGAATGTGGTATTAATATGCCACCTAAAGCAATAAGGGATTTTATTTCAGGTTTGTTTTGTGAAAGATCTAATGGTAAATTGTTTTATTTAAGTTATTGTATTTCTAGACAATGCATTAACTATGGAAATCTTTCATTCTTAAGAATTTGTATGCATGAAAGTGTTGATGATGATTTTGGAAAACAATTAGTAGATGTTAAAAGATTTAAGAATGTTCAATATTCTTTAAAAGATGGAAAAATAGGAAAGTGTTGTGATTTAGTTACAGAAAAAGTTAGTGTGCAATGCATTCATGAGTGAATTTAAGAATAAGATTGTACCAAAATATGTCATGCACTCTCAACATGCTCGATGGCTTGATGGCCAATTTCGTGCATGCAGAAACACATTGCTAATTGGTGCTATACTTTCAGTGGTTGATTTTGTGGAAAATTATACTCTAGCTCTGCAAGAGGAAATTCAATCACAGTATTATAATTCAGTTCAAGTAGTTATGTCTGTCCATATTGTTTATAGACATCCAGATGATAGCACTAAAGATGATAGAAAAGTTTTGAGGGAGTATCATTTTTATTTGAGTGACAACCGATTACACTCATTAGAGTTTGTTCAATACTGTTTCAATATATTTTATAGAAATTTAAGAGAAAGAGGAATCCAGATGAAAGAACACCTCATATGGTTAGATAATTGTATGGGGCAGTTCAAGAATGCTTGAATGTTCTATTGGTTAAGTAGGGTTCAAAAGGAACTTAATTTCCATCATGTATGGAGTTTTTTTGAAGCTAGGCATGGTAAAGGAGAGCATGATGGAGCTAGTGCGTGTGTCAAAAGAATTCTTGCTAGAGAACAATTAAAATTCAAGGATGCAGTAAAATTTAAAGATGCACGTGGGATTGTGGATTGGTGTAATACAAGATTATTTGCACCTGATTCAAGTGAGTACTCTACAATTCATCAATTCTTTTGGTTGGTTGAAGAAGAGAAAATTGTACCTAGAGTTGACTATGAGACAGTCAGTGGATCTACTAAATGGCATTCATTTAGGAGTTCGACAGCAAGCACATGGACTATCTGGACAAGGGATCTTGCATGTTTTTGTCAGTTTTGTATCTCAGGAGATTGGGAATCATGTGAAAATATAGAATGGGTTGAATAGTGGGGGCAAAGATTGTTGACACCTGCACAAGCACATGATCAATATGAAAGAACTATTGAATAAAATGATCAAGTGATTGCATCTGAAGACTATGATCGTGTTTCATACCTTGTACAAGAAGGTAATTTCATTCAATTTATTTCATTTTATTTCACTTTATTAAGTTATTTTGTAATACTAAATTATTTATATGGATATGTGCAAGTTATTAAATCAAATTTTGTTTGCAGGACATGTGTATGTTGTTGTACCTTGGGGGAATGAAGAGAAAACAAAATATTGGTTGGCTCATTGTGTGGAGACTAAACATAAGTTAATAGCACCTCGAGAAGATGATGATGGCTATCATTATCCAATAGGTATGGTGATCCCCTTAAGACATCCCCTTAGGAAAATTTTGATAACAAGTTTTTGATCTCCTTAAGAATTTTTTTAGAACAAGTCTTTGATCCCGTTAAGAAAATTTTGAGAACTTATTTGATGATTATTTTCATGTTTTCGAATAGGATCGGTGGTGGTTGTTGGCACTTGGCTACAAAAATACCTGACAAATACGAATGGTCTACCTGCATTTGAAGATTATGAAATGCATAAAAAGATTATACACTATTCACATTCGGTGGTGGCAACAAATATAAAACTAGATTGGTATTGTGGAAGACCTGCAAATAAAGTGCTATGGAAATTTTCTATGGAAGGGCATGAGACAATCATAGATGCATTGCAAAAAAGAGAGGATGCAGATGGTACAATGGAAAAAGTAAATACAGGTAAATATAGTTTTAGTTTTATATTGTCCTTTTAAATAGATTAAATACATGTTTCGATATTGGTCAAGTGTGTTATTAGTTGAAATTGATTTAAATTGTCCTTTTATAGATACTTAAGACATAATCACAAAAACGATCTAGTCCATGCAGATTCAACCTAGACAACATGGAATACTTGGTAAAAATAGGTAATTATTAGTTAAATTATATTCAAATACATGTTTTGATTATATATTGATATTGCTTGTACATTAATAGTTAAAATTGATTTATTATCTTTTTTTGTATCATTAAGCCATCATTGCATTGATAGATCATACTTTGAAACAAAAAGGAGAGGATGCCTAGATTCAACCTACACACATGTGTCAAATAATTTTAAATGAAGGTGCTTGAGTTGTGTACATATAGATAGTTTTTTATAAATTAAAATATGTATGTTTTGATGATTTTATTGATATTGCTTGTACCTTTTTGATATCAAGTGGCATGAAGACCTATTACATTTTGGGCACGAGTTTGAGATGTTCTTTAGATGGAGTATCCAAATTTTGTAAACATTGTTTTGAGGTGACATATATGTACATGCATACTTACACAATTAAACATTTTGTACAAATTACAAATACATGTACATACACAATTATGTACTCTATGTACTTTTATGTATCTAAATCAATATTCTATATATTTTTTTTGTTAAATGTGCATGTTTTCCTACTTTGAAACTTTATATTTGATTGTATAATCACTAAATATCATGCATAAATTATTGTTAAATCAATTATATCCTTAAGATGTTGTATTACGACCCCTTAAGACATCCCCTTAAGATGTTTCATATTAACACATATCCTAAATATTATACTTAATAAATCCCCTTAAGATGACCCCTTAATACATTCCCTTAAGACAACCCCTTAAGACGACCCCTTAAGACATCCCCTTAAGATGCCGTATTAGGACCCCTTAAGACGTTGTATTAGGACCCCTTAAGACATCCCCTTAAGACAACCTAATAATTAGTGTTGGGTGCTATTATTTGTTTTGACAACTTATAAATTAGTATTGGATGCTATTATTTGTTTTGACAGCTTATCAATTAGTATTGGATGCTATTATTTGTTTTGATAGCTTATAAATTAGTGTTGGATGCTATTATTTTTTTTGACAACTTATAAATTAGTATTGGGTGCTATTATTTGTTTTGACAGCTTATAAATTAGTATTGGATGCTATTATTTGTAAATTATTATTTATTGACTAATTATTGATTAACGTGAATTGAATAAGTTCATTGACTAATTATCGCTAATTATTGAATGTACATATCATGTATGGGATCACTAAATTTGTAAAGTACAAATATTAAAATGTCCTATTAATTTCAACTTTAATTTCATATTTATATTTAATTTCACATTAATGTCCTATATTAATGTCTTTACTATGAACATAAAATGCATAAATTTACATGTGTAAATTAAAATTTCAGACAATAATAAAGTCCATAATTTACAACATATTAAGTGCATGAAACCAATATATTAAGCGCATGAAATAGAGTCCACCAGAGTACAACCCATGAACTAAAGTCCAACAAAGTACTTGACCCATGAAATATAAAGTCCAATAGAGTACATGAGAAACCAAATATGTCTAGTCCATGAAATAATCAAATATAAACCATAAAATCATGTTTAGGGCATGCATTATCTCTATAATCAAGAGACCTCTTCACACCATGCAGACTATGCAGATGACTTGAAACACTCTATACAAGAGAAAGATGAAATCAAATGTAAGACGACGAAAAATGATTTAATAAAAATTTAATTTATAATTCATCATAAAATTAAATTACCATCATATCTGGGTCTGGATGCTTTGGTGCACCTGAACCAACCTCTAAATTCTTTGAGTCAATCTACATAAACAAGACAAAGAAAGTTGAAATTAGATGTAAGTCTACAATTAAAAATGATTTAATTCAATTTAATTTATAATTTATCATATTTTAATTGTATTCTATTCTAAGGTTGTGCACTCTCTTCTCCAGGACATGTTTGTACATGCTCAACTACAAGATGTGTCTCATTGCTATAAAAGAAAAAGAATTTAAAACATGTATTAGCTCATATTATATATATATATATATATTCAATTTGAAATTTAAAATTATATTTATATTTAGAATATATAATTTATAATTGAATTTAAATATAATAAAAAATTTAAATTACCATTTGATCTGGAGCCTACTTTGCATGTCCTCCTGGAGGTGTAACTATGTCTGGGTCAGGGTTGAAAGTCGCACTAACAAAGTCCTACAAGATCAAATTTAAAGCATGTATACTTAAATTAGGTTTATATATATATATATATATATATTCAAATTTGCACATTTTGTTTAAAAAAAATTTTAAACCTGAAAATCAAAGGCCTCACGAGTAGCCGCAACATCTATTTTTTTCCCAATGCCCATTCTCATTGTGGTATCAACCTAGACATACATGTAGACATTTAACACTTATAATATTTATAAGTGTACATGCACATTTCATAAATAGTGAATTGAAAATTCATAATTGTAACTATACTAATGTAAGTTAAACAATTTACAATATAAATGTACTTGCCCCTAATCTACGACGCCTAATAGTGGAGGAGTGCTCGACAACCCCTCGGGTGGAATCGACGTGGAAGCTGATTGACTTGCCTAAACCAACATAAATATTTTAAACATATATGTGATTCAATTATAAATTTAAAACTCAAGTTAAAAATCATTTCATATATAATTTAAAATATTGAAATCAAAATACCCCATAAGGGTTGCCAAGTAGGACTGGTGTCAATGTATGTACTCATGGAATGAATGATTTCCCCATCATTAGTGTCATCTATACACCAAACAATTTGATTGTTAAAATATATTGCAAACTTTTCTTTGATATATACATTCATCAAAATTCTTATAAAATGAACGTGTAGATGCATATTTATACCTATGTCACAGTGTCCTCAGGGTGATGGTCTGCTGTAAGAAACTCTACAAATGAACTGATACGACCAGATGAACCACCAGAATCTCCATGTCCACTCAAACTAGGTGTGGCCTGGTCAATTCCATAGCATATTTGATGACAACTAGTACATACATGTGGGGCGGGCCTCGACACTCCTAGAGTGGTACTTGGACTAGCTCCATAAAACAGTCCATCATCATCGTCTCTATGCTCCCTACTCGCTATCGCAGAAGCATGCTGATCAAGGTATCCTACGAGTGTACTAAGGGATCCTAATGTCGAGACCACAAATTGATGATGCACAGGTGCAAGAATGGGAGGACCAAGAGTAGCAACAAGGGGTTGCGCATGCATGAGGTGTTGGGGATCAACCCTTGCCCCTAACCTCTATTGTGGCATGCCACCACCAACACCCTGAAATGATTTAAAATTAAAATAATTGGGATTTTCCCCATAACAAACTCTACATACAGTTTCCTCAAAAAATACAATGGGCACTCCCAATTAGCATGTGGTGAACTATCAAAAACCATATACCATCAATCCCGAAAATGTGCACTCATCTATGGATGTATGCACCACCTCATGGATATTCTAGATTTATTGTGTGGAATGGGTTGTCGAGTAACGGGGTCAAGAAAGTAGGGGGCTAGGTGGGATTTCATTATTTTAAGGTCTAAATTTTTTTTATGAGAGAGACTGTCAGCATAAAATTGTCTCATTTGTTCTATGTCTTGTCGATGCCTATCTAGATTAGAATCAATGGTCCTGATGGCATCCACAGTGTTTTGCATCATAGATGTAAAATGTCTCATGTGTGGTGGAATCAATTCTTGACTCTGCATAGCATTGATTTGATTTTGTATGGATGCAACCTGATCATTTATGTGTGCTCACAAGCAAGCCTCATCAGATGCAACAGGTGCTGGAGGTGGCATATTAGGTGGAGGGGGAGGTGGAGGTGGCTGAGGTGGTGGATTGATTATATCATCAATGTTAAAATCATCCATGATATGAGATATAAGTGTGCACCTGAATTAAATTATACAAAATTAACATACAAACTTAAAAAATTACAAGAAATAGTTAAATTTGAAACGCACATGCAAATTTGTTTAAGTAGGATGTACATACATATATTAAGATCATATAAATTTGAAACACACATATACATTGATTGAACTTGAGCACGTGCATACAAAATTCAAAATTTAAGAACTATATGCAATTTTAATACATGTGAACATACTAAAAAAAAAACTTGAAACATTCACAAAAAGCTCATTTTATGTCTAACGCATATATATATATATACATTACAATTTTCCAACAAGAGAAATCATTATCTAGTAGATAGTCATAAAATATATAGTATTATAAATTCATCATTATAAGTTCATAAATTCCACCAAATTCATAAATTCATGTCACTAAAAATATCCATCTATCTAACCAAAATCATAAATTCATGTCACTAAAAATATTCATCCAACCAAATTTATAAATTCATCACACAAAATATCCATTGAACAAAATTCATAAATTCATAACTATTTAAGATCATTGTCTTAATTTAAAAACTATTGTGGCTCTCTACTGCATCTCTTCATTTCTTTACGTTTTCCTTTTTAGAATCGAAAGTTCTCCTCTCCTCTAGCCATTTTCGATGCTCATCTAAGATCCCATCCATAGCCATGACAACATCAACAACGGTTTGCATCCTAGATGCAAACATCCTCACAGGTGGTGCGACACATTCTTCATTTTGAATAATGTTGATTTGATCTTGAATGGTTCTAACATTGGCATTGATTCATGCTTGCAAATGAACACCATCAATTTGAGGTGGTGGAGTGGGGGTTTATGAGGTGGAGTGGGTGGAGATGGAGGTGAAGGTGATGGAGATGGATGGTGTGGAGGTGGATTGTGAATATTATTGAATTGATCCATGTGATCTCTAAGATATGAGTGAACTTGAATTATATTTTTAATTTCAAAATGTAAGATACATGTAAGCCTAATTGAATACAAATGATAAAATATGTAAGCCTCATTTATGTCTACGGCATGTTACTTGAATGAAAATACAATTAACTATTAATATAGGATAATTTATGAATGCTATAGGGTTTACGGTTTAGAGTTTAGGATTTAGGTTTTAGGGTAATAGGATGGCTTAAGGGGATCTATGTAGTAAGGTCCTAGTACAAAATTACATGGCTTTTAAGTGAATAAAATTTGGTGAAGATTCCCAAGGCAACCAAGTTTCATTAAGGTCTAAGGCAACTTCACCAAATTTTATTCACTTGAGCCATGTCATTTTGTCCTAGGAACTTACTAGACATAGATCCCCTTAAGCCATCCTATCACCCTAAACCATAAATTAATCAACCTAGATCATGATTTATCTCATTCATAATATAATCTTGCATGATCTTATTATTGTTAAATTTGGTTACCTTCGGCAACTTCACCAAATTTTGAGAACTTATTTGATCCCCTTAATAAATGTCATATTAGGACCCCTTAAGAAATCGATTTATAGTTTAGGGTGATAGGATAGCTTAAGGGGATCTATGTCTAGTGAGGTCTTAGGAAAACATGGCATGGCTCAAGTGAATAAAACTTGGTGAAGTTTCCCAAGGCAACCAAATTTCATTAAGAGCCTAAGAAAAAATGATGGCTTTAGGGTTTACAGTTTAGAGTTTAGAGTTTAAGGTTTAGGGTAATAGGATAGCTTAAGGGGATCTATGTAGTAAGATCCTATGACAAAATTACATGGCTTAAGGGAATAAAACTTGGTGGAGTTTCCTAAGGCAACCAAATTTCATTTTAAGGTCCTAGGACAAAATTAATTCTTTAGTGTTTAGGGTTTAGATTTTAGAGTTTAGGGTTTAGTGTTTAGGGAACTTAGGGTGAATTTTTGGTGTCCCTTGGAATATAATGGACTTGCAAGTTAGTGAAGAAAATTTTCTTGTGGAACAGTTGATTGAGATAGCTCTTGTTTCAACTGACCAACCTAGATCATGAAATCTCATTCATATTATAATCTTGCACAATCTTATTATTGTTAAATTTTGTTTCCTTGGGAAACTTCACCAAAATTTGAGAACTTCTTTGATCCCCTTAATAAATGTCATATTAGGACCCCTTAAGACATCGATTTACAATTTAGGGTGATAGGGTGGCTTAAGGGGATCTATGTCTAGTGAGGTCCTAGGACAAAATGACATGGCTCAAGTGAACAAAATTTGGTGACGTTGCCCAAGGCAACCAAATTTCATTAAGGGACTACGAAACAAATGATGTCTTTAGGGTTTAGGGTTTAGAGTTTAGAGTTTAGAGTTTAGAGTTTAGGGTAAAAGGATGGCTTAAGGGGATCTTTGTAGTAAGGTCCTATGACAAAATGACATGGCGTAAGGGAATAAAATTTGTTGAATTTTCGTAAGACAACCAAATTTCATTTTAAGGTCCTAGGACAAAATGAATGCTTTAGTGTTAAGGGTTTAGATTTTAGAGTTCAGGGTTTAGGGTTTAGAGAACTTAGGGTGAAGTTTGGGTGGCCCTTAGAATAATGGAATTGCAAGTTAGTGCCTAGTTTATGAATATTTTTTATTTTATGAATAGATTGACTATTTCCGTAATAGAAACACATAATTATGTATTATTAAGATTGAGTTTGATGTATGTTTTAACTGGATTTTTTTTAATTGAATATAAGATTATTTTCTTTAACATTTTTTTCATTAATATTTGCCACCTAAATGAATTTTATGATATAAAATGTATAATATAAAATTAGTTAATGTCAAATCAAGTATTTTATTTTTGATTGTTTGGAATTGAAAGAACCTAAAAGAAAGAAAAGAAAAATATTTAGATTCTTTTAGTGTCTAGGTAACTAGTGAAAAAATTGAGATTTTAGACTAAACTAGAAGCCTAATTAACAAGTAATTGACTAGAATGAGGGTTAAGATTGTCAAAAGACAACAAACAACACATGCAAACAAGAAACGGAAATAAGGCATGACTAAGAGAGATCAAAACATAAAATATAAATGAATGTTGAATATTATCTAATTAAGTGACAATTGGAAATGGATTGTACACTTGGATTTACGAATTTGCTAACTAAATTTGCAAACAAACATTGATTAAATTTATGAATTGTAACTATTCTTTAACATATTTTTTTCTAATCTAATTATAATTTAACATTGAAACTAAAGTTTAACATATTGTTTTCTCCATACAATGCAAATGAAATTTAAAACATTTAAGCAATGCAAATGAATTTTCTTTAGCTTGAAATTAGGGTTTTCAAAATCAAAATGATTTGTTCGATTTCAATTTAGGGTTTTAGCAAAAAAAATTGTTTCAATTCAATTTAGGGTTTCAATCTAAGCAATTAGGGTTTTAATGCAATTTTTTTGTTTCATTTCAAACTAGGGTTTTCAAATCCATTTTTTTGTTTGATTTGAATTTAGGGTTTCAAAAAGCTTGATTAGGGTTTCCAAATGTAATTTTAATTTCATTTCAATTTCTAGGGTTTTGAAATGTAATTTTTTGTTTCGTTTCAATTAGGGTTTTCAAATGCAATTTTTTTGGGTTTGATTGAAAAATTTAGGTTTCAAAAGCTAAATTTTGTTTCTAAAATACAATTCAAGGTTCATTTTTTTGTTTCTATTCAATATCTTTAGGTTTCATTGCATTTTTTCATCTATTTCTACAATTCCTCATTTCTACTGTTACAATAAATAAAATGCTTAAAATGTCAAATAAATTAAAAAAATGCTAAAATCAATTCTTCTATTGACAATTTCAATAAAAAATGAAAAAAATGCTAATAAAAGGGGGTGGAGGCGTACCTGGAGGTTGGATTTTGTTGTCATTGTCGCCCACAAACTCAGGATGCCATGCGCAGTGAAAATGAAGTTTTCTACATTTTTTAAAAATAAATACCATTACAAAACGGGATCCTGATTATTACAAAATGGGATCCCAATTTTTATAAATCAGGATCCCGTTTTGTGCTAATCGGGATCTCGTTCCCTGTCTGTTGGTTTGGGACCCTTTAACAAATGGGATCCCAATTTTTAAAAAGCAGGATCCCGTTTGACATTATCAAGATCCTGAAGCTAAAAAGGATCTCGATTTTTAAAAATTGGGATCCCGTTTTTGCAATGCCAAATTCATTGTTTTGGCTAAGGCAAAAACTTCCACATTTCGTGGACTCAACTTTGTGCACTTACCCAGCAAGATTGCTAGCTCTTATACCATTTTAAAATACCCCTCCTTAATGTGTAATATTTTTTCTTGTTTCAGCATGATAGACTTCGTTTCATCACACTGTGGTAAATGTTATGCAAGGAATTCACAACATTCAATAGAAATGAACATCAAGATATGAACATTAACTTGGTCTAATCAGTTTCCTTGTGTTTCAAAGAAAAAAAATTCATTTAATAATTGCACTCATCATTAGAAGACTGAAACAATATCAAAATGCTAGGTTCTTCAATCTAAACACACTATACTAGTATTGGCATTACACAATGAGGATGATAAGACTGCAACACTAGCTTTAATGGAATTTTATGAGTATTCTAAGACTAAGATTCATGCACAATAGCTACAAAATGCTATAACAGGTCTTTAGAATCCTTCCCCAGCACAGTACAATATCACAGACCAAGTTACTAGCAGCATATATGGGTAAATGTGCTCAAAATGACTCACAATAGATAGCAGATTTAAATAAAATTATTTGACTTTAATAGCAGTCATAAAATATAAGTTTATGCTCTTATAATGATTGGTGATAACATTCTATAGCTCCTAGTTCATAGTGCCATATACTAGACTCTTACATTAGCATTTAGAAGCATCTACAATTCAAAGACAAGGATGATAATAAACAAAATGTGCTCAGACCTAGAAATTTACTTGTCCCAAACTAGAGAACAAGAAAAATGACTTCAACATCTCTCAGCAATACCTTCAACAGTCAAAATGTCTTCTAAATCAGTCATATGTCCTGAATAAGGGCACGTCCTACTCCAACTACCTCAAACACCTCCTGTATATCCTGTCACCAAACACCACTACCATTCTTCAAGTAGAAAATGAGTCACCATGTCTTCAAAAACATGTCTTCACAGTGCTTGTCTTTCTTTGAGTTCCCACACCCTTTCAGAACCATTCTATGCACAGGAATAAAATGTCTAAGGCTGCACATATAAGAAATGCCTTCAAACTTTTTGAATAACTCCCAAAAATTGTCCCCATGAAGCATCATTGATTGCATTGATAAAAATCACAAAATCTGCATTAAATCCTCCAGCTAGGTCAGATTGGTTCCACTGACAAAACTAGAAAGCCAAGGTTTGAAACCCACCAACAAGAAGCTCTCGAGCTCTTTCCCGTGAAGAGAGAAAATGATAATCATAGAAGTCCTGAATGTTTCCATCTCTTCTTCTTTTATATTTTCCACAATTCCAAACATAAGTGACTTCTTACAAAATAAGATTTTAAATATTTCCTAAGTCACTTTTTAGCACCAAATAAAGTGACTTTTATAAAGTCCACTTTAAAAATAAATATTTCATTAAATCACTTTTGAACCTTTTGCATAGTCACTTTATAAAAATATTTAATTAATTATTTGGCATCACCTTTAAAGCTAAACTTGAAATTAGGAAATACACAAATAATTAAATAAACAATTCCCTAAAAATGGCCTTTGCCTTTGGGAAGGAAAAGGTTAAGCAACAACCCGAAGGGCTACTAAGAAGGGGACATTACACTTAGTTACCATGTTGATAAAAAGGAGCCTAAGAATTCAATACCCACAAGTAAGGTGGGAGGACTTTAGGGATAAGGAATGTAAGGACATCAATAGTTTACTGTTGCTACTGCCTAAGGACATAGGAAATCAAAATGAACCCAAAAATGTGCTTGAAGAGGAAATCCCTCATAATTCACATGTGGCCTCACCTACCTACAGCCAAGGTGAGCATGAAGAACCTGTAGAGCCAGAGTTTGGGCCATCTAGAAATGAGGAGTTACCTTCTTCTAAGTCACAAAAGTCTAAGAGCAGGAGAAGTAGTGTATCCACCACTTCCACACCCTCTAAACCAAAGGAAGAGGTTTCAAAAGGAAAGAGGGTTGCTCAAAAATAGAAAAAGGAAAATGCCACAAACAAGAATGCCACAAACAAGAAGAAGAGTATCAAAAATGAAAAGAAGAAAATTGAAGCATAAATACTTACACCCAGACGTTCTGGTAGGCACGAGAAACAAAATGTTGCAAAGGAGGCTATAGGGGAACCTGAAGGAGAAAAGGCTAGTAGAGAACAGCCCTAGGGAAATCAACCCCAGCAAGAACAATAGCGCGAGAATGTTATGGTTGTAGAGACTAATTCTGAACTAGGAGGGTGGTGTAGGGGCACCATGTTAGTTTTAGTAAATAAGGTCTTATGATAGGTTTTTGGGGTTTTTGAGTCCAATTTTGTCTAATAAGGTCATATTGGACCATTTGAGATGTAAATGAGTCATGTTGGGTTCATTTTTATAAAAGTTGCCAATGTTTTCAAATGTTATCATATTGCAATGTTGCAAAATTGAAAAAAATTCAAGAATTAGGAAGTTGAACGGTCAAGGAAGTTAAAAAGGTAGTTTGGGTCAGTTTTTTAGTTGTTTTTTGGTGTCTAAGGTTCAAATACAATGTGTATGGTCAAAGACAGAGGCTGTTGAAGATTTTTGTTGAAGAAGCAATCAGAAATCACTATTTTCTTTGCAATTTTGCTAGGAATTTGTTGTTGTAGACCTTTGTATGGGTCCGTACTAAGGAGTTTTGATTAGAAGTGCATTGAAACTGGTATAGATATGAATTTACCACATTTTGGATTTGATTTTATTTGTTTTCATCAAGTTTTAAGGATTTGGTGAGCAATTTGCTATAGGTAGCCAAAAAACCTAGAATTTAAGGTTTTTTATAGGGTAAAATGGAAATATAAGCCATTCCATCAGGTAAAATTTGTAATATCTTGGAGGAATGGCATAATTAGGAGTAGGTTAATGTTTTTTGTGGTTTCTAAGAGTAGGGAAGGTAGGTTGAAGGATTTTTGTTGCTACCCTAGTTAGGATTTCATGAGTTTTGGCTTAAAGTTGATGGCTACAAGTTGGAGTTTGCTTTAAATGCAATGAAGAAGGTTGGGAGTTGGTATAAAGCATGTGTAGACCCTGTGTGATGTGATTGAGGTGTTGGTAAGGTGAAATAGTGACTGGAGAACATAGTTTCAATAAACCCTCATTGTGTAAGCTTAAATTGGCCTAAAACAAGGGTTTAAGATATGGTGAGTTTGTGGGCACTTTTTTGTCAAAAGTTGTTGATTTAGAGATTTTGTAGTCTGTTTGTGACCCTACAATATATATTTTGGGTTGGAAGAGTGTTTAGGTTAGTGTTGCTTTGGAAAAGTGGCCTAATTAGCTTAAGGGGCAACACAATAGCAGGTATTTGGAGATGATGGTCCAAAGTGACCCTATAAGATTTTAAGATATGTTAAAGTATGCCTTAATGGGTATCTAAAATGTCCTTTTTTTTGTGGGTTGATGGTTTTTTTTTAAAATATATGCACAATTTTCTCTAGTTGATATGTTATAAGGAGAATAGGACAAAATTGTGAAAAGTTGATAAGTTAGGGTTGTAAGGGAAGAAAGATTACTTGAGTTTGATCAAATTGTGATTATTTTGAATTTTTCCTCCCTGCTATGTATCAATTGGTATCAGATCATAGGTGTTAGATCTTTTGAAAGTGAAATTTAAGATTGAAGAAGAGAGGTTGAAAGTTGAAGGATCAAGATGCCTCCTAAAGGAAGTGGAGCCCTTGGTATGGAAATAAGATTGTTAAAGGAAACACAAGAAGCATTGTTAGCTAGATTTGCAACATGGGAGACAAAGCAAAGAAGAGGAAAGGCCACTGAAGAGGAAAGTGATTGAGAGGAAAAGGAAGAGGGTGAAGATGAAAACCCTCCAAGTGGAAGAGTCCAAGGTGATGATTTGGACCCTAATGAGAGAAGGATGGTGAAAATGCTCAAGGTTGTTAGAGGAGATGCTTCTGGTGAGAAAATAGATGTGCCAATGTATAATGGAAAGTTGGATGTTGAAGAGGTATTGGATTGGATAGATGCATTGGATAATTACTTTAAGTACAAAGAGGTTGTTGAAGAACAAAAGGTAAATTTTGCTAAAACTAAGTTGAAAGGTCCTGATCTTACATGGTGGAATTATGTTCAAGAGGAAAGAGTGAATAAAGGAAAGAAAAAAATCAGTTCATGGGGTAGGATGGTGTCAAAGATCAAGAGTCATTTTTTTTCCAAGTGATCATGCAATACAAAATTTCAATAAGTTGCAAATTTTAAAGCAAAAGAATAAAGATGTCGTGACATATACTAAAGAATTCCACAAATTGAGTATTAGGGTTGGTCATGTTGAAGATGAGAATGAAAAGATAGCAAGGTATGTGTGTGGCTTAATATTTCAACTTCAAGATGAATTGAGTTTGGCTACGCCTAGGACAGTTGAGGAATGTTTTCAGTTGGCTACTAGGGAAAAAGAGAAACTAAAAAGAAGACAAGAAAGACAAGGAAGAGGTATAGTGCATACCTATGAAGACCAAGAGGATACAAGTAAAGGTAAAGACCAAGTTGTTGATCAAAGAGGTGGATTTAGAGGTTTTAGAGAAATATTTGGTGGAGGTAGAGGTTCAAGTTCATTTTTAGGAAGATGTTACAATTGTAATCAGTTTGGTCATCAAGCATGGAAGTGTCCAGAGAAACAAGGTTCTACTTCAAGTGGGGGTGATAAAAGAGTTCGGTTGGTACAAGAGGATGATTGTGAAAGTGTAAACTCTCCTAATCAACTCGCTGCTCCAGAAGTTTGGGGATCCTTGATGGTGAGGAGAACACTACTTAAAGCATCTAAGGAGAAAGAATCAACACAAAGGAGAACACTTTTCAAGACCGATTGCAAATGCAAAGGAAAGGTATGTAAGGTAGTCATAGATTGAGGGAGTATTGATAACATGGTGTGAAATGGTTGATAAAATGAAATTGAAAAAGATTCTTCATGAAACACCTTAAAAAGTGTCTTGGTTGAATGATAATCAATCCATTTTGGTGAATGAACAAGCTTTGTTTGAGTTTAACATTGGTGGATATAAGGAAAAGATTCTTTGTGATGTGTTTCCCATGGATTGTTGCCATTGTTACTTGGAAGACCATGGCAGTTTGATGGACACGCCATTTATGATGGAAGAAACAATACATATCAGATTGAGAAAGATGGAAGCACGTTCACATTGACTCCATTAGTAGAAGATTTTAAGGAACAAACCAAGGAAGAAAAGGTGATTATGTTAGGTAAGAAGGAGTTTGTGAAGCTTGAGGAAGACAAACATGAAGGGATTGCAACCACCATTAAAAATAAAGATGCTAGGATAGTAGGTTTGAAGAATGATGCAATGTTAGAAGGAAAAGGTGATGAATTGGTGACAAAACCTGATAAAGAGAAGGTCAAGGATGAATTGATTATGGAAGTGAAAGATTGGTTAGAAAGGCATGATAAGATTATGATAGGAACAATGTTTTGTTCTTTGGTTTCAAAAGAGGCTAGTGGGTAATTGAATTTTGTCAATACAGAGGGTTGTAATTCTAATAAGATAGAGGTCTTAAGGGTAGAGAATCTGGTGGAAGAGATGAAAGCAAAAGATGGAATGAGTAAAGGTGAATGGAAAGAACATGTAGGTGATTTCAAGTGTGCACCAAGAGTAAAGCAAAGAGAAATTCAATACAAAGTTGGTAAAGGTATGTTTGCAGGTGTTCAAGCCAGTTCTACATTAGTTTCAAATGAGGGAAAGATAAGAGGCCATTCGTCAAGTCAGCTTGTGAAGATGTAGTGTTTAGGTGGTAAACAGTTCAAGAGCACAAAAAATGAGGCAAATATTCAATATCTGATCCAATGGAAAGGATTACCAGGTGAAATAGCATTTTGAGACTAGGAAAATGAAGTGATCAAGCATGATCTACAACAATGTAGTCCTCAAGGGACTTGAGGTCTTTTTTCAACCCAGGTGTATGGTGTAGGGGCACCATGTTAGTTTTTGTAAATAAGGTCTTATGATAGGTTTTTGGGGTTTTTGAGTCTTATTTTGTCTAATAATGTCATATTAGACCATTTTAGATGTAAATGAGTCATGTTGGGTTCATTTTATAAAAGTTGTCAATGTTTTCAAATGTTGTCATAGTGCAATGTTGCAAAATTGAAAAAAATGCAAGAATTAGGAAGTTGGATGGTCAAGGAAGTTAAAAAGGTAGTTTGGGTCAATTTGTTAGTTTTTTTTTGGTGTCTAAGGTTCAAATACAATGTGTATGGTTGAAGACAAGAGCTGTTGAAGATTTTTGTTGAAGAAGCAATAAGAAATCATTGTTTTCTTTGTAATTTTACTATGAATTTATTGTTGCAGACCTTTGTACGGGTTTGTACTAAGGAGTTTTGATTAGAAGTGCATTGAAACTAGTAGAGATATGAATTAACCACATTTTGGCTTTAATTTGATTGGTTTTCATCAAGTTTGAATGATTTGGTGAGCAATTTGTTGTAGGTGGCTAGAAAACCCAGAATTTAAGGTTTTGATAGGGTAAAATGGAAAAATAAGCCATTCCATCAAGTGAAATTTGTAATAGCTTGGTGGAATATCATAATTAGGAGTAGGTTGATGTTATTTTTGGTTTCTAAGAGTAGGGAAGCTACTAGGTTGAAGGATTTTTGTTGTTGCCCTAGTTAGGATTTCATGAGTTTTGGCTTAAAGTTGATGGCTACAAGTTGGAGTTTACTTTAAATGCAATGAATAAGGTTGGGAGTTGGTTCATAAATCATGTGTAGAACATGTGTGATGTGACTAAGGTGTTGGTAAGGTGAAATAGTGACTGGAGAACATAGTTTCAATAAACCCTCATTGTGCAAGCCTAAATTGGCCTAAAACAAGGGTTTGAGATATGGTGAGTTTGTGGGCACTTTTTTTTGTCAAAATTTGTTGATTTAGAGATTTTTTAGTTTGTTTGTGACCATGCAATAGAGATTTGGGGTTGGAAGAGTTTTTAGGTTGGTGTTGTTTTGGAAAAGTGGCCTAATTGGCTTAAGGGGCAACATAGCAACAGGTATTTGGAGATGATGGTCCAAAGTGACCCTATAATATTTTAAGATATGTTAAAGTATGCCTTAATGGGTATTTGAAATATCCATTCTTTTGTGGGTTGATGTTTCTTATGAAAGATATGCACAATTTTCTCTAGTCGATATGCTATGAGGAGAATAGGATAGAATTGTGAAAAGTTGATAAGCTAAGGTTGTAAAGGCAGAAAGATTACTTTAGTTTGATCAAATTATGATTTTTTTGAAGTTTTCCTCCATGCTATGCATTAGAGGGGGTGCCCCCAGTGACATGAATGCACTCGTGAAAAAGATAAGGTATATGATAATGACTTCTAATTCTAAATTGGAGGACCCATTTATTGCAAATAAATTGAGGATAGAAACTCTGGATAGTCCTATACATGGAGGATATGAAGGAGGAAATGATCAGTTTGAAGATAGATAAGTTTACCTTGAGGAGAGAAATGTGAGGCAAGAACTCCAAGAAGCATTGGACATAATTAAACACCTAGAGGAGTTGGTGAAAAATTATGAGCAAAAGGATAAAGAAAGGGAAGTAAAAATGCAGGAGATGGAGGAAAAACTACAGCTGTATGGTCATGGTGCTAAGTTATATTTGTTTTCACTATTGTCTCCTAATAGTGCACCCTTGCTAAGTAAACTCAACCTATTGGTGAAACATGGGAAAGTTTCCTTGATTGTGGGCTTAGATTGTGGAAGCTAACCTCCAGATTAAGTTGGCTCTTATGGTGTTCACCTAAAAAATAACTAAACTAATGCATTTGCTGGGAAAAGGGTAAGGAGGAAACATAAAAATAAAACTATCTCCTAAGGTGATGCACCAAAATGATTATCTAAAACTTGTACAGATGCTTTTACACATTGTTTAATCAACAACAAAGCTATCACATACACAACTTAGGGGTTCATATGCTTTAGCATAATTGTTTCATAAGAAGGCTATAATGCTCATAATCTTAGAAGGAAAATGTAATTTCTTCACAAATTGAAATTGCTTGCATCACTAACACAACCTACAACCTACAAACATACATATATTTTTTGCATAAAGGTGCTACTAATGAGACACAATAACAAGGATGAGATACTTCACATGAAATTGCATCAATCACTTAAACACACACAATGAAATAGAATTTGAGAAGGAAAAACTTGCTCAAATTTATTGATCCCCAAAGGTGTAATACTGCTATACATGTTTGTGAAAGAGTTACAAATGATATCTCCTGCTGAAAGAACCTCCAAAAAAAGTTACATTGTAGCATGAGAATGAAAAGAACTAACTTCAAAAATATGTTTGAAGTTACTTTATACTTTCCCAAGTAGTTGCACAAAGATAGGAATCTCAAAATCCCTTGGTCATGCACTACAATAAAGCCTAGTTTTTAGCCCCTTAAACAACTCCAAAAAGGCTTATGAATGAAGAAAAGGTCAAGCCTTGACCTTTCCTACCATAAAGGTACCTAAAAATGCTCTGAGATGCTTTCAAAACCCCTCGAAAACTGAGTCAAAACAACTCCTATATTCTTTCCACTTGTTTGTCAACTTCTCCAACTTCCCCTAGATGCTTGGCCTTACACATCCCCAAACTATATCCATCCCTTTTTACTTAATCTTGAAAAACCAACGTCTCCTATCTTGAATTTACATAACATGTATTAAAGTGATTTATAGTGCATCACTTTAGCAAAAAAAAATTACATTTCAAAATCAGTTTCAATTTATGCAAGATAAAGGCATGACTCAGTCTATGTCTTAGGAGACAATGCAAAATTTATAAGTCATTGGGGGGACACCCCTAGTCACTTGGAATATGAATATAATGCAAGGGTATTAATTTATGTTGCAAATGTTAAAAACAAAGGAAAAATTCCTTTTGGAATTCAGCCACTTAGAGCATTTTAGAAACCCTAAAGACAAAAACTACGGCCAAATACTTTGCCTTCACTCATTTCACACTTGGCATTTTGGAAATTTCACTCTGCTAAGGGTTCATGGCATCACCAAGGTTCCTTGCATATAGAGGTTTCAATTATAAAAAATACATGTAGATTTCGCATGGGTAAGCCTCTGTCTGCATAAACATTTCCTTTTCCCATCACTTTCTGTGAATAAATTGTTGTTATGGGCTCATTCATACAGAAAATAATGATGTTCTGATTTTTTGTGTTTCCTTTTCATTTTGCTTGGTCTCGAGCCTCCATCTAAGAAGAAAAAGATAAAAATCTTTTGATTCTTCTATGTATTTTCATGCTCAATGCTTTGACTCCTTGTGCAAGAAATGGTGATGAAGTATTGTAGGTTTATATCCATTTTGCAGGTCGTAGAACTTCAATATTTTGTACCTTTGTTTTCTCAATGTCACTACTATAGATACTTCGAGGGTTTCCACCTTATTATGGCCGAGGATTTTACAAATAAATTGAGGGCTCTTCATGTTCTGGGAACTATTATCTCATCCATGGCTCCATTGTTTGATGAAGCAACCTTCAAACCCTATCATTCTAGGTTTGTTTATTTATGCTTGAAGTCCCAACTTTGAACCCTAAGCTTCTAGAAATTAGCTCATGCCAACTGTTAGTTGTTCATTATGATTTCTCACTATGTAAATCCTTTCTTATCCAATCTAGGAAGTGACTATCCCTATCTCATATTGTGATTCCATTGAATAATTATTAGTCATTTATGACATCGACTTTAGCCAACTCATTGTCATCAGTGATGAACACTTGCTCAATGTTGATAAGTGTGATGAGTTTACACTCTTATCCCTCTCAAAAAACTAAGAGGGTAGCATGTTGGGTTCAACCCTTGTAGGATCCCATTTTACTCCACATGTTGTGATGTTAATGCAAAATAACCCAGCAATGAAAAATGTACCTATCCCTGCACAATGAACAAAAATGTTAGATAAAAACAATGAAGCTCAAAATTTGATGGGGATTGATGATGATCTTCTAATTTTCCTTGATATCTTGTTGGAAGCCTTGCAACATGAGAATGAAGTATGGATGGTTGTGTTGGTTATGTTGTCATTGATGTCAACATGGTAATAACTACATGATGATGACTACATAGGAAGTTGGATTAGCTTACCAAAATTTGTTATATGCTGGTAACACCCCTTTGTGATGGATTAGTATGTTGGTATTTGAGTTCGGAACTCATCTCAAGATCTTATATGAATCTAATCTCCTAACCATGTTTTTTTTACTCATTTAGACTACTTTTTCTTGGATCTTGAGACGTTATTTTATCTATGAACATAAATTTATCTCTAACAGAGTTCAACTTTGTATCCTACTATTGTTTTGTGTGTGGTGTGCTTTGTGGGAGACTCCACATTCTACTAAGGTGAACATTTTTATGTTGTGGTTGAGCTGGCAGTCTCTTTACTGATGGTATGATTGGAAATTAATGTGTTCTCAAATTCAGAAGGTGTTTGCTTTGAGGATTATTTGTTGGTTTGAAAAAATTTGTTTAGTCTTGGACAACTCAGTGAATGAAATATAATATGAAGACTAATAACTGACTTGGCATAATGCACTACATGAATAAAATGTTTAATATTATATGGTGCCAACCTATTTGATGAAAAAAGATATGTTCATATATATATATATAAGATGCTTTGAAGTTGAAGGTAACGAAGAAGAGGGGAAGAAAGAAAGAAAAGAGAGAAGGTGTGAGTGTACTATGTGTGAGCAAGTAAACAGAGGAGAAGATCAGAGCTTAAATACTTTATCACATTTGTTGAGCAATGCAGTGCTTTTATTTTGAGCTTTAGCCAAATTGAACCCTAAACATTGAAGGTGTATTCCATTAGTTCATTCTTTGGTAGTGAGCCACTATCATTGTATCTTGGCAGTGAGACATCTTTTGTATTTAGGTTGTGACCATTTTAAGGACGGTGAGTCTTGGCAGTGAGCCCCGTAATTTTTTGTATCTGGATGAAGCATCTTTCAGCATACCAAGGTTTTTATCTATAGCAAGATCAAGGTGCTAGTACAGTCATGGACCTAAGGAAAATTTCTCTATAGTTTAATCAAGAACCTTAATATTTTGCTTGGGGACAAGCAAAAAGTTAAGTTGGGGGGAAATGATAGTTCTAGATAATAGCTTGTTTTCTATTGGTTTTATGCAAACTTTACGATACTTTTAAGCATACTTTCTAAACAATATTCCATATCATACTATCCTTTGTATATCCATTATGCAGACCTAAACCCAAAAACATGGTGATGGAATTATGGTTTAATATATTAGTATTAAATGGTTTATATGAATATGTGTATGGGAATGTTGATAGAATGATATGTTTAATTATGATAGTTATCCTTGTGTGTGTGTTTTGTGAAACTAACTTGTTTTGCAGCTAAAGGAGGAACCATGATAGATAGTAGTTGCAGAATGAACCCATAGCAAAAGGGGCATTGGACATCGAAACAGGGGGAATTACATAAATAGTTGAATGTGATGATCATTGGTTGAAGGAACTTAATGAAGATAGAACGCTCGTTATTACAATCAGTTAATAAACATTGAAGAAGAGTTCTTTCTCACATGGGACTTTGACAAATGGGCATATGATTGCATGAATTTTGTTTTGGAAGAGTTATAGTTTTGATAGGATTCTCATTCTTTTTCAGTTGTAGGTTGAATAATTCCAAGTCTTAATTCTACAATCTAAATATCTAGGAGTGGAGTTAATTATTTCGGTTAAGCTGTTACTTTCAATAAGGATTCCCTTAGTTTGTATATAACTGTTGGTTGAATCCATAGGTTAGTTAGTTGGTTTTTTGTAGTTTTATGTTATCTGTTACTTTCAGTTGAAATGTGAATCCTCAAAATGATTGAGTGTGATTTGTGCAAGAATATTTTGTAATATTTCATCTTATGCAATAAATGGAGATCAATTCATGGAATGCATGAAATATATTAGTTAGATTGACTTTAGTTAAGTGGGAACAATTGCTTGAGTAGGCCACTCAAGGTATTGTTCTTCACTTCACCTTTTCAGTTATTTATTTTTGTTGATAGTTGTTATTAGTTTATTATTGTTCATAAATCATATGCAAGTTAATTGGGATTTCATTTCTTTCTTATTATGAATGAATTCTTAGGAACATGCATGTAATGATCATTAGTAGTACTCCAGAGGATAGTTCAGTTGAGTCAATAGTTTTTATTAAGTTTTTAGTTAATACAGTATTATTTCATTAGCAATAGTTCAATCACAACTTTTACTGTAGGTACCTATAGCAACTAGTTTCAATTTATACTTTTATTGTTTTATAGTTTTGTGTGTTTCTAGCAATTTGAATGACTTCAGTAGGATAGTTTAGGTAGTTTAAGTCTATGAAGGCATATACAGTGTTGCACCATCATAAGCTTGCGCACCTTGGTTGATGATTTAATGTAGTCTAAGCAATGTGAAGTGGACTGTTCAGTTAGTTAACCCTCTAAATTGAGTAAATTTTATCAAGTTTACAAAACACTAGCTTAGACTCTACAAACCCAATTGTAGGATAGATTCTCAACAAAATTTCAGTACCTATTAGATTATATTATGTGGCTACTTAATTCTTAGTGATTATAGTTTTGTTAATCAGATGTATACTTTCATTTCAAGGAATTAGATGTCGATGAGGTCATCATATTAAATAAATTAGTAACACCAATTGATTGTTGTATGTAGTTTAATGAGAATTTTGATTTTAGATATTTATTATTGCCCTTTTGTGATTTCTTACTCTTGTAAGTATTTATTTTAAACATTAATTTTTATGCACTCAAGTTGATGATGTTTTTAGAATTTGAAAACCCTCATTATTTTCCTTGGCTATGCAAGATCCCCACCACAAATATCTTAAGCTTGCAATGAAAAAATGAAAATGAAAGAAAAAATAGGAGGTCAGAGCATAAAATAAGGGTTTTGGGAATAAGGAAATTAGGGTTTCCCTCTTTCTCTATGAAGACGTGTGAAAATATAGAATTCCTTTAAAAAGAGGTTGTTATTTTGGTTATTCAATTTATAACATGAAACCATTTATTCACCCCCTTGGTAAATGCAGATTGAAATAGTTAACATTTAAGTATGCACTCTTAATTATATGAATAGTAATAATAAAATAATTGATTTAATCCTTTCAAGATTTTGGAAAAGAACTAATTTCTGAAAAATCATTGGTGGGCATTGAGGAGCGAAGCCAGAACATTGATCTCCTACAAGTGGATGAGTGAGCGAGGCCAAATCCCTCCCCATGAAGTTTTGTGCTCATGTGGTTGGCCTTGTACACCCTTAATTTTGTAAGGAAGCTAAGGTAGTGAAACAACTTCCTACACTAATCTTGAGAGGAAAACAACGTAAAAATTTTACAGATCTTTAACAATTACATAAAATTAAACAAAAATAAATAAAAATAAACACAAATATCATGCATACCATGACACAGTGATTTATGTGGGGAAAACCCTTTCGGGAGAAAAAAACCACACTCCAAAATTCACCCAATATATTATTCAGTAAATCACAAAGATTACAATATACTTGCAGAGCAAGGTTCTCACAGGAGTATCACCACTCAGAGATCAAGAGACAACATGACTACTATCAAACTCTCAGAATACATCAATGTCTCTCTCTACCTTAGTCATAATGCAACGCCCTCATAAAATAGGATTACATTCTAAGTCAAGACAGGCCAACAAAATATCCACTGTTAGATCTAAAACCTAATAATTAACGATCTAGATTTACAATGTACCATTTATCTAATGCACGTCAGTCATTTTAGTAGTTTCCTAAAAAATTTAACAAAAAATTGTTTACACACATCCCACTCTCCCCCCTTATGCCATTGTATATTACACCTATCTGTGTAACTAGGAAATATATATATATATATCCTATCAACAATAACCATTATATAATTGCAAGGTTGAGAGACATTTTCCCAAAAATATCCCACTTGTTGAAAACCTTACAAGAGCAACAGGAGGGAGTAAACATTGTCTCTTAATTGCTAGGGGTCGAAAGGCCCATAATCTCTGAACACCATTTGAACTTCTTTGTGCCCACAGGCTTAGTTAAAGAATCAACAACATTCATCAAAGTCTCTACCTTAACTAGTTTCACCCTACCATCTTCGACCATATCTCAAAAAAATGATACTGTACATCAATGTGCTTGGTCCTGGCATGAAATTTAAGGTTCTTGGCTAGACATGTCACACTTTGACTTTCACAATAAATTTTCACTGCACCTTTTTTTATTCCAATATTTGAACACAGTCTCTTAAGCCAAATGGCTTCTTTACAAGCATGAGTAGCTACCATATACTCTACTTTAGTAGTGGACAAAGCAACCAAAACCTATTGCTTACTCATCCAACTGATTGCACCACTGAATAATGTAAACACATAAGCACCGATGGATCATCTGCTATCAATATCACCTGCCCGGTCTAAATCCACATAACCATGAATATTTAGGGAAATCTCGTCTTCAATCTCATTACTATGAAAACACAAGGAATAATCTAAAGGACCATGCAAATATCTGAAGACCCTTTTAACTGCATCTTAATGAACTCTACCAGGATTAGACATATATCTAGAAAGAACTCCCACTACTTGGCAAATTTATGGTCTAGTACAAACCATAGCATACATCAAACTTCCAACTGCACTTTGGTAAGGAACTTTTCTCATGTCTTCCATCTCTGATGGATATGTTGGACAATCTAAAATAGATAACTTTGTTCCAACATAAAGGCGAACACACAATGGTCTACAATCCTGCATGTTAAATCTCTGTAAAATTGAATTGACATACTTTGGCCAAGCCATAGCTTTCTATTCACTATATCTCTTTTAATTTCCATCCCAAGAATGTGTCTTGCTACACCAAGATCTTTCATTTCAAATTTAGCAACAAGGTGAGATTTTAGTTTTAAAATCATACATTTCCCTTTACCTATAAATAACATATCATCAACATATAATGCAATAAATAGGAAAGGATCACCATCAATTTTATAATAAACATAATGATCTGATTTAGAACACTCAAATACAAAACTCAACACATATGTATCAAATTTCTGGTACCACATCCTAGGACTTTGTTTTAATCCATACAAATATTTATTCAATTTTCAAACCAATTTACTTTTACCTTTCACCACATAGTGCTCTGATTGTGTCATATAAATATCCTCCTCCAAAACACCATGAAGGAAAGCAATTTTCACATCCATATGCTCAACCCCTAAATCATAAGCATTAGCAATAGAAAGAAAAAATCTAATGGATGTCATTTTTGCAATAGGAGAGAATATCTCACCATAATCAACACCCTCAACTTGAGACTAACCTTTCGGAACCAACCTTGCTTTGTACTTCTCAATACCTCCATCTGAACCAATCTTTTTCTTGAACACCCATTTGTAACCAAAAATTTTTCGTCCTTTAGGAAATGGTACAAGATCCCATGTATCATTCTTTTTCAAAGGTGTCATTTCTTCATCCATAGCAATCTTTTAGGATTCTGCATCATTCATACCTAATGCCCCTTCTATAGATTTGGGTTCATCCATGTTAGTATTCAAAGCAAAAATACATCTCCAATCATCAAGTGTATACCTCTTAGGTGTTTTTCTATTCCTTGTAGACCTACGAACAAGTTGAGTTGGAGGTTCTTCCTCCTCTTCAGAAAATCCAGAGCTAGATGAGATCTCCTCAACTTCTTGTTTATCCTTGGGCCTCGATTCAACTTTCTCAGGTGTAGAAGGAAATTGAATCACATCTTCCTGTTTACTTTGTTGTGGTTGTAATGCAATAGAAGAAGGCTTAGTTTTTCTAAAAATAACACTTCTACTATGTATTACCTTCTATGCAATAGGTTCCCAAAGCTTGTATCCTTTCACACCATAATTGTATCTGATGAAGATACATTTCACATCTCTGTTCTCCAACTTGTTTTGCTTCTCCTTTGACACATGTGCATATGCCTTGCAACCAAAAACTCTAAGATGTCTTAATGAAGGCTTGCAACATGACCATGCCTCTATAGGCATCTTATCAACAAAAGTTGATGTAGGAGACTTGTTAATCAAGTAACAGGCAGTGGCAATAGCTTCAGCCCAAAACCTTTATTCTAGGCTAACACCACTCAACATACTCCTAGCCTTCTCCATCAGTGTTCAATTCATTCTTTTTGCAACTCCATTTTGTTGTGGAGAATACATAGTTGTCTTATGTCTATGAATACCACAATCTTTACAAAATCTATCAAAATCATTAGAGAAAAATTCACCAGCATTATCAGTCCTCAAACATTTTTTTTTCTTTCCAGTCTACAACTCAACCATTGCTTTAAATTATTTAAATCAACTAAAAACTTCAGATTTACTCTTTAAAAATTATACCCATGTCCTACTATAATCATCAATAAATGAAAAATAATATGTGGATTTACCAATCAAAGGAACATCTACAGGACCAAACACATTAGAGTGAATAAGATTCATCACACCACAAGATTTATAAGAACTTGAGTAAAACTGAACGCGATTTTGTTTTCCATAAATGCAATTCTCACATAAATCGAATTCAAGATTACAATTAGACAAACCTTCAACAAGTTTTTTATTTTTCAAGGTCCTTAGACCCTTTTCTCCAATGTGGCCAAGTCTCTTGTGCCATAACATAGTTTTCTTTGCAAGTAACTTTGTCTCAGAAGAAAGAGCACCCTTGGGTACCCAAAATCCATGACAATCTATTGAAGGTGAAACCCTCACTTCTTCCATAGACTTGCTTTTCATAGAAGTACTATTGCACTCAACAGTGCATGTATCAAGCTTATACAATGTGTCATATTTGACACCTCTAGCAACCACCGTAGCACCTTTGACCATCTTGCATCCTGAATTAGAAAATATTACCTGCACACCCGCGTCTATTAGTTTGCTTACAAATAACAGATTTCATGCTAAACTGGGGATATGCAACACACCATTAATCCTTTTTATTCTACCATCAGAAAACTTGATTTTAACTTTACCACGACCAACAATGTCTAAATGAGAATCATCACCCAAGTACACCTTACCTGCATCAAATTCTTCATATTCACAAAACCAATCTCTATTAAAGGTCATATGGAAAGATGGACCTGAGTCAATTAACTGTGCATCATTACCTGCATGAGTTGCCAAAGCTGCAATGAATGTGTCACCATCTTCCTTCTCGAACTCAAAATCAAAATAAAATTTCTTCTTTTTCTTCTTCTTTTCTTCTTTACATTCCTTATGAACATGCCCAAGCATACCGCAAGTCCAGCAAATAACTTTGGACTTTCCAGGAGATTTAGATCTCCCCCTAGACTTGGATTTATCATGCTTCTCATTTTTCTTTCCTTTTTCCTTAGGTCTTCCACAAATATTTAGGGCCTCCTTGGAAATGATGGATACCTTCCTCCTCATCTCTTCAAAAAGAAAAGAACCCACCACATCTCCAGTCTTCAAAATTACAAAAGTACTCTCAATAGCCATAACAAGAGAATCCTACAATTCAGGTAAAGAACAAAGCAAGATCTAACATTTTTCCTCCTCATCCATTTTGACACCAATGGATGCCAATTCAACCACCAACATATTGAATGCTTCCAAGTGGTCTGTGATTTGTCCACCCTCTTCCATTCTCAAGGAATACAATTTCTTCCTCAAAAAATAATTTTTCACTAAAGATTTGGCTTGATACATCTCACTAAGCTTCTTCCATAGTTTTTGTGCAGAGGTCTCCTCATGGACATTAATTAAAATAGAGTCTTCCAAACACAATCTAATTAGACGCTTGGCTTTATGGTCCATAACATCATATTGAGTAGCCTAAGTAGGATCTGTAGGCCTTGAAACATTATCATCAACAACATACCACAGATCTCAATCTATCAACAGATCCTCCATCTTCAGCTTCCAAATTTCAAAATTATTTCCAAAAAAAATTATCCACCTCTATTCTCCCTAATGAACTTGCCATCTGAAAATTTCTGCAACAAGATCACAAAGTATCTTCTACACAAGCTCCCACTCAAATCTGGATTAGTTCAAAAAACCCAACAACCTACAACTAAAACCAAAGGTGATCAAGCTCTTATACCACTTGTAAGGAAGCTAAGGTAACATAACAACTTCCTACACTAATCTTGAGAGGAGAATAATGCAAAAAAATTACAGATCTTTAACAATTACAAAAACTTAAAAAAAAAAACACAAATATCATGCATACCACGACACGGTGATTTACATGGGGAAAACCCTTTGTAAGAGAGGGGGACCAACCATGTCAAGACTCCAGGCACAGAAAGCTGAGAGCGGAGGGCTGCCCTAACTTACCTTACTCTAAAAGATGTCTTGGGATAAGGATCAAGAATGATGAGCAATATAGTTCATACTTCTATCACTCTATAGACCCTAAACTTAGGTTTGGGCTAGGCGAGCTAGTTTTGGAGTCGATACTATCTCAAACAACTCTTTGTCTGAGGATGGCATCGCAGTTCTGGGACGACGGCGCAATGTGTTGGTATCTCTCAGGTGTGTTGGCTTCTGTATGGTCAGAAAATAGTAAACACAATACAAATTTCCTAAAAAACTAACTCACAACCTAGCTAGTTGGTTTTGACAGGAAAAGCAAAATGATAAAGTATGAGAAATAGAGATGAAGATGATGAAGCAAGTATATAAAGCTAGGTTGACGAAGATGATCTCACAGAAGCGTCAGTTTGCCAGCTAGCTCCACACATATGTTCACCTACACATAAGCAAGAAGAAAAATTGTTGGGGTTGTATAAGGGCCTACCTCAGTCAAACCCCCATTTTGGTGTTTCCACCTCCACGAATAGCCAAAAAGCAACAAAGTAGAATATGAGATAGAGGAAAGAAGAGAGAACAAAAACACTACACACAATATTATGCTACTTCTATCAAATCACAAGGGAGAGGAGTGAAACGTTACCACCTACACCCAAAATCTCACTAGCCAATGGAGGAGAATATGGACTTGGAAAGGTCACCACAACTGCAACTATGATAAAGGAAGGTCTCGCAAGAATCCAAGCCCATGCTTTTATGGCTTGCTTTACACTTGCAATGTGGAGTTGATGAAGCTTCAAATTCTCCTATAATGGAGTGTTGGAATGTTGCTTGAGAGTGAAGTGAAGTGGAAAAAATGCTCAAAGAATGTGAAACTGTTGCTTAGAGAATGAAATGAGATGAGAATGGATGTTTTTGAAGGTGGGGTGGGAAAAATCTACCATTTTCAAGTCGGCTGGTCAAAGAGGGACGTTACAATTCATCCCTAATCGAGAGTGTAATGCCTCTGCCAACTTTAGATGCAAGAATCCATTAGGGACAACAACACACCACATGGACATTTGCACATTGCATGTGCATCCTTGACAAATATTCTCTCACCAACACAAAGGACAGATGCCAAGTAGAAGGAAGGCAGTTGGGTCATGTGGAATTTTTCCTTCAGATTTTATTTTCTATGGTGGGGTGTGTGAAAGGGGAATTTTTATAAGGGGTGAAAATTCACTCCTATTCACCCTTTCAGGAGAAGAACCCCACACTCCAAAATCCACCCAATATATTATTCAGTAAATCACAAAGATTACAATATACTTGTAGAGCAAGCTTCTCACAGGAGTATCACCACTCAAAGATCAAGAGACAACATGACTACTATCAGAATCTTAGAATACATCACTATCTCTCTCTACCGCAACTGTAATGCAGTACCCTCATAAAATAGGAATACATTCTAGGGAAAGACATGCCAACAAAATATCCACCATTAGATCTAAAACCTAATAATTAATGGTCTATATTTACAATGTATCATTTATCTAATGTATGCTGACCATTTTAGTAGTTTCCTAAAAAAATTAACAAAAAATTGTTTACACGCATCCCACTCTCCCCCCTTATGCCATTTTTTATTACACCTATCTTCAATTGGAATTGCAAAGGCTTTGTCTACAACCACTTATTTGAAATACTTTACTTGGTTATGCGAGGTTTCAACATTTTCTCCCCCATTTGCAAGGGGATTAGGGGATTCGTACCCCCATTCATTAATTTTTAGAGAAGTCAAGATCCCAATGAAATGTAGACCATAAATTGCACTTAAACCAATAGAGAATAAAGCCATGCAAAAGAATTTAACACAATCTAGAGATAGTCACATACACACCAAGACACATTGAAAGGAAATAAATGCAAATAAATT
The DNA here is from genome assembly GCA_007258455.2 of Sequoia sempervirens. Taxonomy (NCBI): domain Eukaryota; kingdom Viridiplantae; phylum Streptophyta; class Pinopsida; order Cupressales; family Cupressaceae; genus Sequoia; species Sequoia sempervirens. The sequence continues at coordinate 80,522,374 of VDFB02000003.1, read as the reverse complement.
TGTTGGGAAAATGTGTCTCAACCTTGCAATTATATATATCCTATCAACAATAAATGTTATATAATTGCAAGGTTGAGACACATTTTCCCAAAAAAAATATTTGCGTTTATTTCCTTTCAATGTGTCTTGGTGTGTATGTGACTATCTCTGGATTGTGTTAAGTGCTTTTGCATGGTTTTCTTCTCTATTGGTTTAAGTGCAATTTATGATCTACATTTCATTGGGATCTTGGCTTCTCTAAACATTAATGAATGGGGGCATGGATCCCCTAATCCCCTTGCAAATGGGAGAGAAAATGTTGAAACCTCGCATAACCAAGTAAAGTATTTCAAAGAAGTGGTTGTAGACAAAGCCTTTGCAATTCCAATTGAAGTAAAATTCCCTGTTGTACCTGCAAGGGAGGAGTATGACTCAACACCAATTGGGGTGAGGAAGGTATGCATCCCTTTGATGGCCCTTTGAGTTTGAAACTTGTTCCTAACCTTGAAATGAAAAGGTCATAAACTTTGAAAAATCTAGGTTAAAAGACATTTCCATCTTCTTGGAAGTTGTATACATTAACAAAATCCCTGCTAGGAAGTTCTTAGATGGATGGTTTTCAAATGTGTGCGCCAATAAATTTGGTATTCAACTAAGTTTTTGTAGGTTGATACAACAAGGTTTATTCATTATATTTTTAAAAAGACCATGATATGCAAGTGAAATCTCTCTCCAAACACTACTAGAATGTGGGGGGTTGTACCTTTCAAGCCCTGACATGGTCCCCTGAGGCTATTGTGAAGGATGTCCTTACACTATCATGCCTTATATGGGTGGTAGTGAAGAACTTCCCCCCCGAATACTAGAAGCTTATTATGTAATTGCTTGCTCCAATTGGTGGCATGGTGTGGGTGGATAAAGCGAAAGCTTCCCTCCCAAATTTAGACACTTGTGCCCTAGTTTCCTTAGATATCAAGGTAGAAATCCTTGGTAAAATTAAAATCAATGATGATGATAAATAATTTTCTTTCCAACTAGAAGTTTTAGGAGGTATTAACACTTGTTATTTATGCAAGAAAGAGGGGCATATTTGAAAGAATTGCCTCATAATTCATAGAAAACCAAATAAGGGGAAATAAAAGCCAATCTTGGATAAAAATTTAGGGTTAAACCTCAATTTGGAAAACCCCACCCCTCAGTCTAAAAATGAGCATGATACTATTTCCAATGTTAACCAATCTTTGACCCATGTGGAGATCTTTCCCACCTAGGATGGTGGTGTCGGTGACTCTAAACCTAATATGATTATGGATGGTGGTCCTATCAAGACTATGAGTGGTACTAATCCCTATCCAGGGGGAAATTTTCATTATGTGGGGGGGCGTCTTAGGGGAACCTAACCCTACTTGAGTCCCCCATAAGGATTCTAGTATGATTAAATTAAAAAACTCTTTTGGAATCCTCACAGATGAGGATGATGGTATAGAAATGGCTCAAGATGATGATTTGGCCAAATATCCAAATGGGAATGAAGCATCTTTGATGCCCCTAGCTCTCCTCCCACCATCCCCTACTGGTCATATTTTGCTAATCAAAAAATGAATGCACATCAAATTGCTCTATAAAAAATTAGAAAAAGCATTGAGGAAAACTACCTAAAGAAATTATATGTTAACAACAACTTGGTTAAAAGGAGGCTCTTTCAAAATCAACCTGGAAGGAAATAATTAGGTCATAGATAGGATGGAGGATGGTAGTTTGGTTGGGGATAGTAGGGTTGCATCCTTGATGGAGGATCTTGTCTCAGAAATTGAGGATAGGAACTTAGAGATTATCAACCCTCAAGTCCCAAACAAATAGATAGATAACCTCAAGGCTAAGGAAATAATGGTAAACAAATGTGGTGGTTTAGATACCCCTATTATTGACATTGTTGGGGCCTTGAATGTTGATAAGAGGCTAGTGGATGTTAAAGTTGGAGATAGTGTTAGACCCAAGACTCCTAGTAGTACCCGCAAGAGATTGGACCCCTAGTAGTTCCCAACCAAACTATGAAACCCATTCTTGAGAAAGAATCTGAGATAGGAAAAAATCACAATTACAATTATGCTAATAAAATCTTGGTGGTATCCTTAATCAACTCTAGTTTAAGCCAACACCTTTAGGGTAATAATGATCCTTCTTCCTCTAATCCAAAGGAAATCTTGAATCCTAATTTGGATCTTGAAGTTTCCCTAAACCAAGGGGTGTCAAGGGGGAAAATAAAGGAAAACCCTAAAAACTTAAAGGTGACAAGAAAACTAAAAACAAGCCAAAAGATATTCTAGAATCGATTGAGAACATAGGATGTGAAGAAAATGAAAATATCATTGATTTGTAGCTAGAGAAAACACCTAAGCCTAAGGTTGGTTCAAGAAGACCCAAGAAATATGGAAAATACTTGTCTATGGGTAGAGGGGGAATCTATTTAGCCAAAAAAAAAGGAAAAAAGGAAAGTATTATAATCCAAATGCCTACCTCCAAAAGGCTAGAAGTTGAGGAAAGGTTGCCAAAATGCTTTGAAAAATTCAAGTGTGAACAAGATGCATCCCCTAAGACTATTGAGAATGAATATTAGTTGCATATCATGGAATGTTAGGGGTCTTGAGTCCCCTAATAGAAAATACATTGTAAGGAGGTTTCTTAACCTTGAGAAACAAAAGGACATTGTTCTCCTCCAACAAACCAAAGCTACTAGTTTCACATTGGATACAAATCTAAGATTCATTTGGAATGGCTCTTCTTACTATACCACAAAGAATGAGAATGGAAGGGGAGGTGCTACCATTCTCATCTCCAACCTTTGGTCTCAACATGTAACAAACTTGGAACCTCCCCCAGTAACAGGGTGGTGTGGATCACCTTGGAAAAAGTTGAGGACAGATTTGGAATTTGCTCTATTATGCCCCCAATGATCATAGAGAGAGAGAGAGAGAATAAGGCTCTGGTAGTGGCTTAATAGCCTATCAAATGTTCCTTGGATCTTGGGAGGATATTTTAACATGGTGGAGCACCTTGAATATCAGTGGGGTGGGATAGAAATGGGTTGGAAATGTAGTGAATGATATTATTGGAAAAGGATGAAAGCTAAGTTAAATTTGGTTGACCCTTTGGAAGGGGGAGGATGGAAAGCAAGGGGATATGGTTTACTTGGTGCAATGGCCGAAAAGTTGGAAAAATGATCTACTACAAGATAGAAAAAATAAATACCAATAGGGATTTTTTCAACTTTATTCCAAATAGTGATGGTATTAAAGTGAGTGCAAACCCATATACTCTTTTGGATTATCACCCTATAAGGGAAAAATTAGTTACAAACAGAGGCAGGCCCAAGGAAAACTTAAGGAAAACATGATTCATCCTCAACACTCATCTTTTAAATGATAGTGACTGCAAGGATGTCATCATCACTCTTAAGGAGATAAATTAATGGATGCTAAAGGACTTGAATGGAATTGAGAGATGGGAATAGAATGTAAAAGGTTGGAGAAAAATATTCCAAACCATAGGAAAGGAAAAGACAATTGATAGAAGGAGAGAAGAGAAAGATCTCCAAGATAAATTATTTTAGCAGAATCTAGGGTCTAATTGGATCCAAGTGATGAGAGATTATGTGAGGGGCTTTCTCTTGACAAAAATAACTTAAGAAGAATCTAGGTTCATAGGATTCAAGGCCTAAAAGTGAGGTCCAAATGGAACTGGATAAACTACGAAGACAAGGGATCTAAATTCTTCTTTAGAAACATAAAGGAAAAAAGTTTCAAAGATAAAATTGACCAATTATGGAATGATGGAATCCTTTTCACCTCTTAAGAGGACATTTTAAAATAATTCTCACTATACTTTAAAAACCTCTTCACATCTAAAGACATGGATGAAGGCAATCATAAATCCAAAGAATTCATCAAGAAAATCATTCCAAGGGAAATTTCTGAGGAACATGCCTCAAGGTTGGTTGTAGGCATAACCAAAGATGAAATCAAGAATTTCATTCTCTCCATGAACATTGATAAATCCCCTAGGAGTGATGGTTTTTCTTTGGAATTGTATAAAAAAATTGCAGATTGGGTCTGTGAGGACTTACTACAAGTCTATTTGGAAGCTCTGAAGAAAGGATCTTTGGGGAGGAGCATCAATAAAGGAATCATTAAAATACTACCAAAAGTGGGTGATAAAACCTTGATAAGGAATTAGATGCCAATAACCTTATTGAATGTATTATATAATATATCGTCCAAGGTGATTACCCTAAGGCTTGTCAACATTCTTCCCAAATTCATCAAATCTCAAACTAACTTTATCAAAGGGAGGTACATCTTGGAAAATCTGATTACAAGTTGGGAGGCTATGGAGTGGGAAAGATACTCCAAGTATAATGTAGCCATGCTCCTACTAGAATTTGAAAAAGCATATGATAGGGTAGAATAGCCCTTTTTAAAGCCAACTCTTGAAGCTTTTGGCTTTCCTACTATGTTTTGCAACATGGTAGATACACTTTTAAAGGATGTTGTTGCATAGGTAGAGGTGAATGACTCACTCTTAGATTAATTCAAAGTTGAAAATTCCATCATACAAGGATGTCCCTTGGCACTAAATCTCTTTGTTATTGCATCAAATTATTTTCATTACTTACTGAGGGAACACACCCTATCACCTAGGGTCAAGGACCTAAGGCTTCCAAATCAAAATGAATTAATTAACATCCAATTTATAGATGATACTACTATCTTTTTAGGACTAGAAGAAAACAACATGGAATAATTGTTGGAAAAGCTAAACTTTTTTTGCAAACCATCAAGTGCTAAAATTTCCAATGCTAAATTCATCATCTTGGGATAGGAGGACTCCCCACCTAATTGGGTAAAGAAATATGAATTCCAATGGGGAGGTCCCCACAAGAAAGTAAGGTACCTTGGGATCCCCTTTGATGTCATTCCTAATCTAAATGAAATGTGGATATGGATTAAGTCCAAAATTGAGAAAAAAATTGATGGATGGAATAGGCAATACTTGTCTCTAGCGGGAAGGATACATGTTTATCAAAAGTTCATATCCTCATATAGCATTTATTTCTCTTTTGTTTAGTTCTTTAGCAGCTATCAGGTTAGTGGGATTAAAAAAAAAAAGGAATTTCTTATGGTCTAATGGAAAGGGTAAAAGAAAAAAGGATTCAGTGAAGTGGGAATGGTGTTGTCTTGACAAAAATGCATGGTGGGATAGACCTGAAGGAGGTAAGGATACATGGCATGGCACTAGCTACCAAGTGGATAATTAAAGCCTTGGTGTGTGAAGAACCTTAAAAGGTTTTGGTGAGAAACAACATACAACTTGCTACTCCTAAACAAGCCGAGGCATGGAAAAGGTTGCAATAAGTGATATTCCCATTAATAAGCACCCTATGTCTCCATCAGGTTATTTAGCATTTAATAGCCTTTGGAAGGCTTGGGAATTGGTTAAACATAATGTAGAATGTTTCCTTGATAAAATATCCATAAACAATAAGGTAAAATCCCAATCATACAATTCCATTTGGTGGAACTTGGAACATAATAACAAGCCCTTGGCTCTACTATAGGGGTGATCTACCAAAAAATGGGCTCAAAAAGGTATTAAAATATTCAAAGATATCTTGACCAATGGGTAGCTAGAAAGCTATAACACAATGTATTGTGAATTTAACATTCCATCATCAAACTTAAGAACTCACAATACCCTCTAGGAAGCTTGCAAAGATGCTAGCTTCCCCCTGACAATTGATGACTTGATATAGATCTAACAAAATACATTAAATGGAAAGATGGTTCTGCCCTATCTGAGATCAAAGCCAAAACAATTTATAAGACTCTCATTAGCTTTGTCTCTATCATAGAACATGTTAATAAATGTTGAGGGTCTCATTGTCTAATAAAGATTGGAAAAAATAATAAGTATGTGTGGCACAATGTTAAGGAGCCTAAAAAGGCATGTTTTAGATGGCTTGTTCTTCTTCATAAATTTCCATTCAAAATTAACCATAATGATGTGGATATTTGCAATATTTTTGGAACTCTAGAATCTGTGATGCATATCTTTTTCGATTGTTTTTATGCAAAATAAATTTGGAAGATTTTTTGTAATGATCTAAAGATATGGGATAAAGATGGTAGGATTAATTAGAAATATATGTTAAGGAATAATGGAAAACTAAATAATGAATGTAAATTATTTTGGGATTGTCTTTCTACAAAAATTTTATGGCACATTTGGAAGGCAAGGAATGAGGATAAATTCAAGGGTTGTAAGAGGGTGCTTATTGAGTAGATTAAAAAAGAATCATGTTTCTCGATGTTGCTTTGCAAGTCACAATTACTATGGAGATCTCAATGGATCATTTCATGAAACTAATTGGAGAGGGTACAATCATAGTTAACAATGGGGAAGCGAAATATGGACACACATGGTGCGACAACTATGAAGATTTAGAAACCTTTCTTAAAGCATTTAGAGAATTCCAAAGGGTCTTCAATGAAATGGCAGGAGGGAAACCAAAGGAACCAAAAGAAGTTTTTCATACCAGGCTTAATTATAATGAGGGAGATAATCCATTGATTGAGGTCAGATCAAATGAACTGTTGTCTAATAAGGAATATGAATGGGAGGATCTTGAAGACTGCAGCCAGAGTTGGAACAGTTAAACATCACATGGTTCTAATATACTCAATTCTAGCGTGCATTTACAGTCTTTATTTTTGTATATCTATATATTGTATACAAATATGTAAAGTTCATAAGCATTATACCCTATAGTCTTGTATGTAGAACACTCAAATAATGCAAATATCTTGCATCATGTCACTACTACATAGTGAACTGAAACTCTATTAAGATAGATGATCTAAAACTATGGAATATTATTCCATGTTTTGTTCAACTATTACTAATACAAAAAAATTACTGATGGAATAGTTTGGTGCCACGTGTATAATTTTATAGCTGAATTTCATAAATTATAATTGTCTTATGAAGAATTATACATAGCAAACTTAATTTTAAAACCAGTTTTGTTTCTTAGTAGAATCATGGGATAATAAATTTAATATAAAATGTAATACTAAAATCACTTATTACTACTTATGAATTTAGTGTCCCTTTGGGTGACAATATTTTTTTCTTATGTATATCTTTATCATAAACCAAATACAATAAGAAATGATAGTGTATACAATAAAGTAAACCTTTCAAAATATATATTATTAAATAGTCTATGTAATTATTTTACTAGTTAAATTGTGTACTTGAAGTACAATAAATTATGTATTTGATTTTGTGATGTAAATTTATAGATGAAATTCACAAGATGATTGATTCTTAGGATTTTTAAATTTAGTCATGAACTTGTGATGTTTTAATTAAAATTCATTAAATAAATAAGATAATAGTAGTGAATATTATATATATATATATATGGATGTAATTCAATCAATGTTTGATATTTGAGTAATCTTGGAATGCGTATTATTTTTATATACATACTTACAGTTTATTCTATGTCTTTTAATATAAAATTTTAAGAAAAAGTTCATTCTGATGTGGTAATATTTAGTTAAAATTTTGTGGGCATTACAATAACCAAATATAAGATTCCCTTCCCTACATTGTACTTATGAATCCACTTTGATTTTCTCCAAATTTGGCCTTTTATCTAAACCAACCATGCATCATGTTGACCACATATTTTTCCTTGTACCATCCTATCTAGGACCACTTCATCCTTTAGATCTTCTAGAACACATAATGCTAAATCATCCTATGAATGTAACATTGTATTGATCAAGCATTGGAGTCCCAAATAATAGCAACTTATTTACATGAATGATTTGAGTATATTTTCTTCCATGATGGTAGGTTAAATAGAAAATTACTTTGTCCCACCTAAATCTTAAATAATCCATACTTGATTGGTTTTAAATACCAATGAGGTCCTTAGATCTATCCTTCCCTATGTACAACCACACCTTATTGCTAAAATGGAACTTATGTTCCATTACACTTTGATTGTGATCGTTCTTATACCTTGCTTGAGAAGAAAAGTGTTTTTTTCTCACTATTAATCAATGTATTAGATTTTCTTACCTACAAGTCACTATTTTCTATCCCATCCTTTGGATTTTCCAAAAAATATCAAATGAGCTAAGTAGAAAATAACCAAAACACACTTCAAATAGAGACAATTTGGTTGAAGAGTGGATTTCCCTACTATAAGAATGTTTCATGTAGGCCAATTTCGTATCCCATCCTTTTTTATAAAACTCAAGTTTATTCATGAAGTAGTTACACCAAAGTTCCATCTGCAACCTTCTTTTATTCATTTGTTTGTGCATGGAAGGTAGCAAACATTTCCAACTTAGTATCTAAATTTTCCCATAATATGCACCAAAAATTTCTTAAGAAATGAGAATCCCTATTTAAGATGATACTCTTATGAATATGAAAATGAATCCACATATTCTTGAGGAAGAGTTAAGTTTCACCACTTCAAGTTAATGCCTTCTTACAAGCAATCAAATGCACATTTTGGTAAAATTATCTACCAAAATAAAAAGGTAATCATTCCGGCCATGTTTTTCATAGGAGAACACCCACAACATCTATTAATATTATCTTCCATGGTCTTGTAGGAATGGGAAATGGTTGGTGCATCCTAACCGTCCTATTTCTTGTATTACTTATACTACAAAGATTGAAACTCCTAACAAAATTAGAAACATCTACTCATATGTAGGGCCAATAAACATACTATTAAATGTTAGGTAGTATTTTTTCACTCCAAAATGTCAAAAACATTGATGTGTTTGCCCCTATTATTATCAAAGGCCTTCTCTATTTTGACATAGATATTTTTCTCACTTTTTATAGAATCCCGTACTTGAGCTAGTAGCCAAGATTAGGATTAGGTTTAAACCTACCTCTAATATCTCTCTTATTTTACTAATACTCCTCATTCAAGTGAACATCATATTTATAATATTCTAACACATACTTCATTTACAAAGGGGTTTGAAATGGAAAGTGTGCTTATCATTAAAAGTAGAGGTGGTCTATAGAGCATATCAATCACTTTGATAGTTACACTATGCTTATATTTAATTACAAATAAAATTATTCCAATAATCCCATCTATTTGAATTCACAAGATTTTTGTAGCTTTCTTTCTTCTTAAATATATATTATAAAGTTTATATTTGTTGATGTATACCATTATTTATTTACCCATGAAATAATGTTTCCACTTCTTGATTTTTGGCACTGAATCATCGAGCTCCTTATCATGTGTATTATAATTTATAACCCATTCTGAAAATAAATAAATAATAGTATAATAGTATCGACCTTGAAGGGTTTATGAGTATTAAGAAGAGATGGAACTATTAGATTGCTAATTTTATGCATAATATCATCAAAATTGTGTTATTTTATACCCCAATTAAGCTCTTACAATCCCTATTAAGGCATGTAAATGATTAGTAACTTATTAAAATATATGATAAAATTTTGGAGCTATCTAATACTCCAACAAATCTCCTAGTATTTGAAATGGTTTTGGACTTTAGATGGTTCATAATAACCTCAACTTTAGATGATTCATTCCTTATCTAACCATTACCTAACACATGACCAAGGTACACAAGTGAAGTCTTTTAAAATTCACTTCTTTACATTCAACAAAAGTTTATTCTTCTCTAAAAATTGATAATACCTTCTCAAGATGGGAAACATCCTCATTATAATTTGTTCTTAATACCAAGATATCATCCAAATAAAAATTAGCATGTGAATTAGTAAGGGGCCTTAATACCTCATTCATAAATCACATGAAGGTGGCTGGAGTATTGTATAAGCCAAAATATAGAATGAGTCACTCATAAATGCTATGCTTGGTCTTAAACATTGTCTTCTATATGTCTTCTCTGATCCTAACTAGATGATACCCAAATTTCAAGTCCAATTTTGTGAAGAACTTCTTGTATTAATAATCTAAATCCTAGGTAGTTCCAAGGATGATCTTGTGTATTAGTTATTAATGGACAATACCATAAATATGTAATGAAAAATAAAGATACAAACTTGTAGACGGAGGAAAAATCTTAAACCTTATTAGATTAAGATTCAGATTTTCACCCTCCTTAATGAAGTTACCTATAAAACACACACACATGCAAAACAAAATATCTAATCTAAACAAACATGCATATTAACAGGGATTCACTCCATTGTTCTTCTCAACCTCGCATAGAATGCAAGATTTCAAAGGATTTGATTGTGGAATGTTGGTCGCTCACTTCAATAGCATAATGATATAACAAAGGTTCAAAGATGGAGGATGATGGATAAAAGATGATGAAAAATTGTAGAGATAATTTGAAAGAGTAAGGATACTCAAAAACTCCTTCCCCAAATGGCTTGTGAGAGGTCGTATTTATAGAGCCTTGATGTGGGTGGAGATAAGATTTGATTTTGACAAAAAAAGAGGAAAAACAACGAAATGAGATAAGATTTTAAAAAGATAAGAAGATTTTGATTTATTATTTTGAAGGAAATAAATCCTAAAAAGGTGAGAAGGATAATGAAATGATAAACTTATTAAATAATGATAAAGCATTATCTTATAAAGGATAGGGATGATGTGGAAAGATAATTAAGTAATGTAAAATCATTATTTAATTATAGACGAAGGTGAAAGAGATAATTAAATAAATAAAGATTTATTTAATTATAGGAGAATAGATAAATGACTAATTAAATAATTAAAATAATTATTTAATTAGAGAGGATAAATGGTCATGAATAATTAAATAAATAAATATTTATTTAATTATAGAAGAATATTTAAATGATTAATTAAACAATTAAAATAATTATTTAATTAGAGAGGATAAATGGTCATGAATAATTAAATAAATAAATATTTATTTAATTATAGAAGAATATTTAAATGATTAATTAAACAATTAAAATAATTATTTAATTAGAGAGGATAAATGGTCATGAATAATTAAATAAATAAATATTTATTTAATTATAGAAGAATAGATTATGGATAAATAGGGAATAAATGAAATTAGCCAAATAACTAAGATTTATTTAACTAATTAGATGATGACATGGGTACCTAGGGAAAAACATGCTACAAGATGTATAAATGATGTGATGTTGTGACAAGGTGTTGTAAGAGGACATTTTTGGGTGTCTACAAAACTAAATACACATTTGATACACTAAATAATTTTGGAAAATATGCCAATTCTATTAGAACGAATAGAGGAAAATATGTACAAATACTCAAGATATGAATTTTTAGCTTCCTCTCTAACTATAATGATATACAATAGAATTATTTATACATAATAATATAGATGACCAAAATTTATTCTAATTAAATATTAACAAATATGCAACATGTATGACCACATGTAACATGTGGATGTGGGATGATTCCAAGTTTCAAACCCATATGGTGTCATATTTTTTGGCATAGATGTTCCCTGAGGCAATGCACATGTGGCGACAAATGTCAAACTTATATAGTGTCGTATATTATGGTGTAGATGTTAGGTGTTGCACACCTTTGGTGGAATTTATTATGTTGTAAATTCCACCAATGTGTCCCATACATATGGTCTAACTAGGAATAAACATGTGCAACCATGTATATGTAAAGACTATGTGTGGGATTATAGTGAAGAAATTATTATATAGAGTATTGTATGAATGTGCATAAATGATATGATATGTGCATTAAATAATTCTATGTGTGATGAAGTAGTCAGAATTAGGATCTTAAGTTTTGCATGAATCATATGATCTTTCTTGAGGAGAAGCATCCCCATTACATTTATTTTACTTAAATAAAATATGCACACAATTAGTGAAGGTTGTAGCACTTTAGTTTATCAATATACTACCCAATTTTCACTACTTAAAATAACTAGTGAGCTATGTGGGAAGTATGAGAAGTTGTGGTGTCAATGATTTTATCCATGGCTAAATGAAAATATGGCTTAAGGAGATCTAAAATGAATATTGGGTGTAGGCCTAAGTATTTTGGTAGATCAAGAATAAATGTGTTAAGATCAAGAATAAATGTGTTCTTAACAAATTCATGTAAGTACCATAATATATAGGCTTGTGCTTAATATTCTATTGTTGTGTCTTTCAATTTTTCCTTCTAAAGATACAACTAAACTTTTTCACCGTCCAAAAATTAGTGAGGTGTACAATACATTCCATGGTGCCCTTTATATTTATGTTTTTATCATGTAAGTACCTATTATAATTCTATGTGTACATCTTGAATCTTCTATGAAAACTTTTTTTCCTTGATAACTTCCTCATACTATACACATCATTTAAATTTAGATGGTCTATGGTAATATATATCAATGGGTGATGTTACTTATCTAACCCAAGGCACATATAGAAAGTACTATGCCCAATAGAATTGTGGGGAGCTATATTGTAGTTATGTTGGATATAATCTAGTTTATCATGCCATGTGCATGGGTGCATATTGTTATAGAGGTGAAAAAGATACACAATGTCCAATTGACCACTTTTGTTTAGTTTTCTATCTATGGATAGAAATTTACAGATTAATTCAATTGTGTATCTACCATGACCCATAAATATTTCCAAGAATGGCCAATAAATCATTTGTCATTATCAGATATATTAATGGATGTTGGAGAGATAAGATGAACTAAAGTATGAATGAAGAAAATACTTGTGACATCCAATGTAGTGATTCTTTTCTTGCACATAATCATGATGGTTATCTTAGACTCTATCTACCATAATGAATGTAGTCATTTTTTGCTTATTTGTAGTTTTCTACTAAAGAAATATATATGTATGGGTTATTAAGGGTGTGTTGATACTAAAAGTGTGGTGTATATCCTAATCTTCCTATTTGTATGCTTGGTGATGTTGCAAGGAATGCTTGAATTCAGTTGGTGCTTAATTCCTATATATATATATGAGTCTAGTAGAATATTATTGAAGTTTTTCTAATTTCTTAGTACTATTGAAGTGTTCAACTAATTTGGTGTAATGTACCTCCCTAATGATCCTTTGACATGATGTATTTGTAATATTTGGCTATGGAGATAGCCACCCAATATCTAAATGCCTATGGACAACACACAATACTTAGAAGATCAATATGACAAGAATAAAATGTATTCTTATCAAAGAATGAAAATATAAAAGATGTACAATGTGAGAAATTCCCTTAGTTATATAGCCAAGGTGTGACATAGGATTAAACAAGATCATCACAAGTGTCTTAATCCTATGACATGAGACAAAATGCAACATAAGATTATGACAAGTGTCTTAATCTTATGATATGAAATATAAAATGATAATATCCTATGTGAAACCTAAGTAAACTTAATTGATATGATGTGAAAGAGACCTAATAGTGGAACTAGTTAGGTAATATCCCTATTCACACCAACACCCCCCCTTAAGTGCAACATAGGGGAAAAAAAAACATGCACACATACAAGGATGAGTCCCGACAACTAGGCCTAATGAGGTACCCATATACAAATGCAATATCTCACAATTGAAGAAAAGGAGAAAACCTAGTGGGACAAAAATCCTCCCCAAAAGAGAAAAAAAAAACAAGAAAAAATCTCTCTAGAAGATATGAAGGACAAAACCCCATGTGAGGAAAAAGACCCCCCACAAGAGAGAATGAAAGAAACATCTCACACCCCCAAGAGAGCTCATAAATGGTAATACTTACTCTCATTTAAGGGTTTGTTGAAGATATCTATAACTTGCTCTACTATAGGACAATACTACAAATCAATGACCTACTCCTGGAGCAACTCCCTTATGTAGTGCATATGGATCTCAATTTTTTTGATCCACTAACGTTGAACTAGGTTCTTTGAGATCTAGATGTCACTCTAATTTTCAAAATGGAGCATAGTGGGTCATGGAATGGTGAAGCCAAACTCGGTCAAAATATTTTAAATCCAAATAGCCTTTGTAGCAATATTAACAACTACTTAATACTCAACCTCAGTCGAAGAGAGAGCAATGCCATGTTATTTCATACTCTAACAACAAATGGGGCCAAAACCAAGATGAAAGTTGTAGCCAAAAAGTAGAGTTATGATCATCAATATTTCCAACCCAATCAAAATCTATATATCCAACTATGTTGAGTCATACATACTTTATAATGAATCCCATAATGTTGAGTACCCTATATGTAATGCAAGATGCATTTGGTAGCTTTCTAATGGATCTAAGGTGGTTCATGCATGAAGTGTGAAACCATGCAAACCACAAAATGAATGTCAAGGTGTGTGTGAGTCAAGTAGATGAGGCTCCCAACAAGCTGACAATACAAAGTGGCATCATCTAGTGGAGTAGAACACTTGGCCTCAAGCTTGAATCCTAACAAAAAGGGAGTTGAGCAGGCTTACAATCAGACATGTGAAACTAAGCTAGAAGATCAAGAGCATACTTGGGTTGAGCAAGAGTGATCCTGAAAGAATACTATGTGATCTCAATCCTGAAAAATTAGTGCAAAGGGCCCAAGCCAGTCATAACAAATTTGTCATGCAGAGAAGATTTGAATCTACCAATGATGGATGATGAACTCCCTATAATGATCAATTCATGTAGAAAGAGAAGAAAATAAGAGTCATTCTATCACAAAATATGGACATTCAGATCTGAGTGGCATCTAGAGAATCTTGTTGAGAGAAGAAAGGAGTCTATCTTGGCATACTAACCTTGAGGGGCCTACTTGAGGCCATAAATAGACTTACTCAACCTACAAACCAAAGAAGAATCCTAAACAAATCCTTGTGGCTACTCCATGTAAATATTCTATACAAGATAACCATGAAGAAATGCACTCTTCACATCCATCTGATGTACAAACCATCCATGAGCTACAAAAATGGAAAGAGTCAAGAGAATGGAGTTTATCTTGGAAATGGGGGTAAAGTTTTCTATGTAATCAACACCAAGAACCTATGAGAAACCTTTGGCCACAAGTTGTGCTTTGAACTTGTCTACAATTCCATCCGCTAAATATTTGGTTTGATAGATCCACTTACATTGAACCATTTTTCTTCCCTTAGGAAGAGGGACTAAGTCCCATGTGTGTCCTCATCAAGGAACTATACTCTTCCTCCATTGTTGAATCCCAATAAGGAATTCATAATTATTCCTTAAATGAATGTGGATCTAAAGTAGTGGCAATGTAGACATGTGGAAGATGTTGATGCTATGACTAAGTCCTTTGAGTGTTTGAATGGTCCCAAACAAGATTTCTTGTTGACTTGAGAGTCTATCGAGCCCAATGAGGGCATGAAGAAGATGGGGATGAAGGGTGAGAATCCTCAACCTTAGAATGTGAACCCTACAAGTTGGAGGTGGGGTAGAATCATCTTGTTCACTATCATTTGAGTCCATTGAGGAAGGATGAGGAGGATTAGAGGTCAAGCTAGGAGGTCTTTCCTCAAAGTGAACACTCCTCTCAACAAAGAGATCATGTGTCTTTGGATCTAAGAGTTGATACCCTTTGACACCATCTTGATATCCAAAAAAGACGTAAGGATTGCTTTGAGGTTCCAAATCCTTACACTTCTCTAGATGAATATGTGCCCAAGCTGGAGAGCTTAAAACTCAAAAATGCCTCACAATTGGTTTCCTACCACACCAAGTTTCAAAAGGAGTCATACCTTTCAATGCCTTATGGGGAACTTGATTTTGAATGTGTGTAACACAATTAATGGATTCAACCCAAAATTATAGACCAAGAGAATGAGCATGAACAATGCAGCTAGCCATCTCCTTGAGGGTCTTTTTTTTACTTTTAGCAACTCCATTCTATTGTGGTGTGTATGTAATTGAATGTTGAAGATCTATCCCTTCAAGAGTAAAAAATTGCACAAGATTATGGTTCACATATTCTTGACCATTGTTAGTACACAAAATCTTGATATAATTTCCAAACTACTTCTCAATATGAGCCCTAAAAGCTTGAAACTTGTCAAATACTTAATTTTCTTGGTGAAGAAAGTATACCCAAGTGAATTTGGAGTATTCATCAATGAAGGTGAGTGCATAGTGAGCCTTGTTGAAGGAAAAATTGGAAATGGGCCCACTAGATCACTGTGAACCAACTAAAGAACTTCTAAAGCCCTTCAAAACTCCTTTTATCAAACTTCTCTTTTGGATGCTTACTTATAGCACAACCTAGACATACACCATCTAAAAAAATAATGCGAGGGAGACCTATGACCATATCCTATGAGCTGAGTTGATGAAGATATTGATAGTTAGGATGCCCAAACCGTTCATGCTATAACTTACTCATTGAATTTGAATGTATGAGCAATGTTGTAGAAGGAGATTGAGGCACAAAGAGAAAATTAATATAGATGAGACTCACGATCGACCTTTCCCACTGAAACCAAACCATCATCCTCAATATATTTGATCATAATTGTATCAAGATAAAACTCAACATTCTTTACATTCCCAAGATGAGTGATTATGATGCAGAGAAAAGACAAACTAAACACACACAAATAGGGTTTTCAATCCAAATGGTGAAAATGTGCATTCTTATTCATTCTTGACAACTTGCTCTTAAAATCAAAAAACATGGGGGCAACAATTTGGGTTTTTTGGTCATAAATTTCATTGTAGACCTGCTATTAAAAATGTAAGACCTGTTTGGAATACCCTTTTGGCTCTTACTACACATCTAAAAATGGGCTAGGGTTACTTTGTACAGAATAGGTCAAAAATGGGTTTTTACAAAGTTATAAACCCTCTTTTTGTGCTTTCTTCAAGCAGATTGGTGAAGATACCTCCAAAATGTGAGCATTTGAAGACATAAAACCAAAGCCTAATCAAAATATAGATCAAGAATGAATTTTGGACAAGTTTACAGGAATTTTGAATGGTCAAAAACAAAGTTATGACATTTTTTTACCTCACTGTCAACCCAACTAGGGTTTGGGTAGTTTTTTGTAAAATCTCAATATCTTTCTCATATCTCCATAAAAATGCATAAAAACAATGCCAAAAGAAATAAGAAACAAAGTACTTCAACATGTAATTAATTTCATTCCATAGGTAGGTCTGTACAGGTCGTACAAATGCAAGGAACTTGCTGCTACACATGAAAAAATAAAGAAAACTTCTTCAAATTCTTGCTCAAACACCAAAAATCTCTTCCAATCTACAATACCTGACCATGAAAGAATGAATCATGCTTATTACAAGCTTTTCCATCCATTACAAATAAGTTTCCCCACTTACATTAATGATTTTTCACCATTTTCCCAAGTTGCTCAAAATGCATGACACCCAAAATAAAAACTTTGACAGTTTTTTTAAAAACTGCAACAAACTAAAAACCCACACCCAAAATGGATTGAAAATGGTATTACAACATTAATCATGGTCATTAAATACCTTATTAAACCCCCTATGACCACACTGACTCCAAAATTGCAAAAATGCATTATTTGAGCAAAAATTGCATATTAGGTGCTCCTGCACCATACTCCCAAGGGGAAGAAAAACTCAAGTCCACTTGAGTGCAGGTTTTCTCTTTCGTCTTGATCTTCCAATTCTTCAACAACTTGTCATCTATCTCTGCAACTTTCCCTGGATCCTTTTTCTTCTTCTTGTACCATCTCTTATTGAGCATCTTCTCAACTTCAAGGTACCAAAATTCGAGTTTTCGTTCATATGCCTCAGTACCACTGTCTATGTCTTCATCTTCAACATTCGAATACAATATGTCAGCATATTCATCATTCATAAAATCAAAAAATGCAAGCATTACCTCAGTTAGTTTTGCAACATTTTCATCACCATAGTGTGCTACATTTGTATAACAATCTTCATACACTATATGCACTTCTCCTTCTTTAGACTCTTTTCCATCTTCATTATAATTTGTTGCACCTGTAAACACATACTCACACACATTGTTAGAAATAAAATCTTGAGTCTCAAGGGACCCATTTTCTTCACATTTTTCCTCTTCCTCAAATGTCTCTTACTCTTCCAAGATCAACAAAGACTCCCCAATGTCTGGTTTTTCTCTCCTCTCTTGCCTTCTCTTCTGAATGAGCTTCTTGATAGGCCACTTTAGCCTCTTTCTTATTGGTAAATGCCAACCACTTTCTTGTTCTACCTTCTCAAGACACTGTTGCATCTCAAGATCCATTATTTATTGCATTTGTTCCAAGTCTTGCCTCAACTCTATTATCTCTTACTCAATATTAATTTGTTTTACCTTCTCATCCCTCTTATGCATCTCACTTTTCTCTCTTATTTTCTCTTGTTGCTTCTTGCGTGGTAACTCTTTACTCTGCAAGTCTCCACAGACGAATCTTCTCAAAATTTCCATTTTTTTTTCTCAATCAAGTCTCTTTCACCTTGCTTCTTCTTGTCTTTGTGATACCTTACCTTAGGCCCACTTCTTTTCCCTTGATCTAGTCTTTTGGTATCCAAGTTCTTTTCTTCAATCTGTAAAAGACAATACACAAACTCCAAAAAATTCCTTACCCAGATCTTTGGGCTCTGATACCAATTTGATGTAGAGAAAGAGAAAAACTAAACACATTACTAACAAGGTTTTCAATCCAAATGGAAAAAATATGCATTCTTGTTCATTCTTGACAACTTGCTCTTAAAACCTAAAAACATGGGGGCAACAATTTGAGTTTTTTGGTCATAAATTTCATTGTAGATTTGCAATTAAAAATGTAAGACTTTTTTGGAATACCATTTTTTCTCTCACTACACATATCTAAAAATGGAATAGGGTTACTTTGTACGGAATAGGTAAAAAATGGACTATTATAGAGTTAAAAACCCTCTTTTTTTGCTTTCTTGAAGCGGACAGGTGAAGATTCCTCCCAAATGTGAGCATTTGAAGACATAAAACCAAAGATTAATCAAAATATAGACCAAGAAATTTTTTTGGACAAGTTTACAGTAATTTTGAATAGTCAAAAACAAAGTTATCACATTTTTTCACCTCACTGTCAACCCAGCTAGGGTTTGGGCAGTTTTTGGTAAAATCTTAATATCTTTCTCATGTCTCCATAAAAATGCATGAAACCAATGCAAAAAGAAATAAGAAACAAAGTAATTCAACATGTAGTTGATTTCATTCCATGGGTAGGGTCGTACAGGTCGTACAAGTGCAAGGAAGTTGTTGTTACACAGGAAAAAACAAAGAAAACTTCTTCAAATTATTGTTGAAACACCAAAAATCTCTTCCAATCTGCAATAACCAACCATGCAAGCATGAATCATGATTATTACAAGCTTTTCCATCCGTTACAAATAATTTTTCACTATTTTTCCAAGTTGCTCAAAATGCATGACACCCAAAATAACAACTTTGACAATTTTTTTGAAAACTGCAACAAACTAAAAACCCACGCCCAAAATGGATTGAAAATGGTATTACAACATTAATCATGGTCATTAAAGACCTTATTAAACCCCTAAGACCACAAGGACTCCAAAATTGCAAAGATGCATTATTTGAGCAACAATTGCATATTAGGTGCTCCTGCACCAGATTTGATATACCAAAATAAGGTTGGCACACAAGTCAAGAACACAAAGAACATTCTCAAATGATCCATCATCTATGTCAGCTGAACCTTTTCCTAGAACTTCCACTTGAGTATCACCACCTGCAAGAATGTGTGGTATTATACAAGGCTCCAATGAAGAATTTTTTCTCTATCATAACCCATGTGATGTGTAGCCCCTGAGTCAAGTATCCATTGTTGTGATGATCCTGTGGCTACAAAAAGTGCCTAGCATTTTCCTTTCTTTGATTATGAAGAAGTGGAAGGAGATGCTTCCTTTTTATAGGAAGATGGAAAATTGATATGATTCTTCTTGAGGATGTTACTCAATTCATCAATTTTCTTAGCATGACAATGATGCTCATCATGATTGACTTTCTTACAATACGAACAAGTTGGTTTCTCCTCGTTCTGTGAATTTTCTTTCTTGAAAGAGGATGTAGAATCTTCTTGTTAAGAGAAGAAGATTATGCTCTATCTTTGCATGGCTTGTTCTTTGATTGATTTTGTTTCTTTCTAGATCTTGTCCCATGACCTACCACAAAACCTTGTGACTTGGATGACTTGAGAATACCCATGGTGATCAACTTCATTTGTTCAAGCATCAACACCTTTGTAAATGAATCAAATGATGTAGTATAGGCACTTCCTATAGTCAACTAATGAATCTAGAAACTGGAAATAAAAGTTGCATATTCTAAAGGAAGCTTGTCCAACAAATTCAAGACCAACTATGTGTCCTTATCAATACCACAATAATTGAGTTGTGATCTTAATTCATTAGCCTTAGTTACATATTCTTGTATTGTATCAAAATTCTTTGGATCTAGATTAATGAGAACATTATCAAGTTTGTATCCCCTAATCTCATTAGCTTTTCCATAAAATTGAGAAATTTTATCCCAAGTATCCTTAGATGTTTTACACTTATCAATATGAAAGATAAAATTAGTAGAAACATATTTCCTAAGAGTTAAAAGAACCATATAACTTCTAATGAACCATTCACTTTTTAAATTTGGATCAGTTAGTTCTAGAATGGATCCATCAATGTAGTGAATTAATCCTCTTTCCATTAGTTTACTCTATGCATTTATTTTTCATGTTGCATAGTTATGTGGAGTTAAAAGAGGAAACTTAGGATGCCCTATGGCTGAAATTTGAAGAGCACAATGGATGACTCAAAGCACAATCACACAACACAACCCCCCAAATTCACTTAATCAAAGAACCCCCTCACCCCTAAGCAAATGATTTAGCACTTTATACTTAGTGCGGTTATAATTACTAGTTACAAGAAAAATCTAAGTGGTATTTTTATTTCAATGATTAAAATTACCACAATAAGGCTAGATCAAACTATGATCAACATGTAAGAGATCAAACTGTGATCTATGCAATGCAATTGCCAAAATCGTCAAGGCTATATGTTGAAAGTACAATTTTTTATCACAATGACTAAAAATGATAACATCACTATGAAATGCTTGAAAATTTATGCACTTTTAAAAAATGCTGAAAAGGAGTTTGTATGATCCTAAACGGAGCCTCAAAAGTTTGAAAATGGGAACTGCTCAACAACCCTTGTGACAATTTTTTTTTTTTGAAAAAAATGTGCATCAAAATAAAAAATTGTATTAACCAATGCATAGAGAACAATGAATTAGTCCAAATTAAAAAAAATCCTCTGAAAAAGGAGGTTGTGAGCCCAAGTTATGACCTTCAAAGTTGAACAGTAATTTTAAAAACACCAATGGAGAGGGGGCAAAAAAATCAGAAGACACTTGCTGATGTGAGCATTGCATCACTGATAAATTTGGAAGAACTACCACCAAATTTGGAGATACCACCAAATTTGGACCTCCGCTAACTTGTTTAAAACTTTCCAAATTTGAAAATTTAACTAAATTTAGAAAACCCTGCTAACTAAGAAAATCTTCCAAATTTGGCGAACTGCCAAATTTCTACAAAATGTGGTAGGATGTAGCAAGTTTGAAAATTTTGAATTTTTATTTTCAGATTTTTTTTTGTAATTTTTTGGATTTTAAATTTTGAAAGGAATTTAAAATATATATATATATATATATAAAAGGGAGTGGGGGGCACGTGGGGTTGCACCCTTGTATAGGACCTGACAAGGCCATGTAGAGGGCGCCTATCAGGTACCCTATCAATTTATATATTTTAAAACCTTTTTTTTTATATGTAAGATTATTTTATATATTAGATTAAAGAGGAAAGCATGCAATTGTTTGCTAGGCAGGAATTTTCAGTCACTTTGAACTAGACCCAAAAACTACCAAACTTCATTCAACCAACACAAATATGAAGAGCATAGCAAATTAAAATTTAATAGTGCCAATGACCAGACCAAAAAAACCCTAGACATTAACTACCGCCACCAGACCATAGCACATTCCAGAATTTTTTTTGAAACCAACCAAACAACAAACTACAGAAACCTGTTAAGTTTTGCAAAGGATTCAAAATCCTTAACCCATTTGACACCTCCAGCCATCATTAACCCTAGCATCAGGTCCAAAAGAAATGGATAAAACTATATTTTAAAACCATTTTACAAGAAAAACATTGTGAATTTTTCTTTTTGAAATTTTTTATTTAAAAAATTTGAGAAAAAATATATAATACCTTTTTTTAATAAAATAATCATACTGCCTGCATAGGTTGGGTCATATGACCCACATCTAAATTTTTTTTGCCTCAAAAGTGACTTTGTCCAAAAAAAACAATTTGATAGTCAATCTATATGTTTTTAGGCCTTCTGAGCATGATGGTGGTGCTCTTTTTGACTTAAAATGCTCTAAAGTAGCAAATACCTCTTGGATCTAGCAACCACCTCGAATCTTCAAACTCTTGCAGATTTGGCCTCTAGTGTCCAACTGGGATGAAACAAAAGGAAAATTTGATTTTCTTGGTTACTCCAAATGTAATGGCGAGCTCAGATATGATGTAATAAGCTCCCCAAATGCACCTATAATACAAATCCAAAAAGAGGAACCCCCTAGAATCTGGGATTTCTATCACACCTTTCTGATTCTCCAAAGGGTCCCAAGATGCAAGAGAAGAGCATCCTCAATGCCTCAAAAAAATATAAAATTTTCACTCAATATCTCCTAAATACTAATAAAAAACACTCAACTTGCTTTGATACCATGTAAGATTTGGCTATGGAGATAGCCACCCAAGATATAAAGGACTATGGAAAGCATAAAATACCCAGAATATCAATACGACAAGAATAAATTATATTATTATTAAAGAATGCAAATAGAATACAACTAATAAATTAAATCACTTAGGACACTAGACAAAATTCAACATACAATTATGACAAGTGTCTTAATATTATGATACGAGACATAAAGTAATAAGATCCTTGGTCTTCCTTTTAGTTCTGGCGCTAACTCTTTCCTTCGCCTCTTCATTTCCCACTCATGCCCCCTCTCAGAAATTTTTAATCTAAAACCATTAATTTCTTTCCAAAATGGTGTGCCCCTACCTTCATGGTAATAATTTTAAATACCAATCTACCATTCATGATTTGTATTTCCCCAAATTGACTTTGACACCCCTAAATTTCATTTCATATTCCTCATAATGGCAATGATTTTCTTTTCTCAGCTCCTTCACATTCCCATTTTCTTACACTTATTTTGCATTTTTATTTCTCAACTAAACATATAAAATACCATTTAAAACACATCCAGATAGATATTATTGAAAGAAGCAAATATGTGGGCTATACCAAACTATACCATCCACCGATTGACTAATGAAGTTGAAAATCGAATTCCACGATAACTCTGCATCAAATGCTCAAAATCTCATGAAAACTAAAAAAGACATGTATTTCAACATCTCAAAGACCTCCACCAAATCATTCTGCATCAAACCTCACATAAATTGAAATTTGAATGTTTTACCAAATCACCAACAAAAGTTGCAAAACAATTTCATCTCCAAAACCAGGAAGAATTTGATCATGAAACTTTCAGCATCAATTCCGTAATGAAGCCAAAAACTTGTCCATAAGAAGGTTCACCAAGAAATTTCACCAAACTCATAAAACAATTGTTTTTTGTGCAATGTTGGTTGCACGTTCACTCGGGTGCTCCTACATCAGCATGCCAACTTGCATAAATTGGCAATTGCACCATGTGTGGGGTGCAATGGTTATGTTAATAAGTAAGAACACAAAAAATATTATCATCAAAAAATGTTCACGAGGAGAATAGTGTTGACAAGGAGAATAGAGCTATTATACTAGTTTATTGGTACAATAAATTAATGAATAACTTTCAATCAACATTGTCAAATTATTAAATTTGAAACCAACAATAACTATCTTAGAATACCAAGTGGAGTGTATACATCATGAAACAAAATATGATAAATTCCCATTCCTATTTATCTTTGTAAAATGAACGTTTTAATCCAATTTTCCCATAATTCCCTTCTTCCATTCCATGTTATGATCATTTGAATTATTTCTCATTTTTAGTCCAGGTTGGTTGCATTACATTTATGCTTATAAACCAAAGGGTATTACAATGTTCACCAAATACAACTATCATAACTTTGCCACTCACCCAAAAAAATGAATTGAAGAATATAAATGTTTCAAAAACGTTACACAACTTTAAAATGGACAATGGGCAAATGATAATGCCAGAACTTGAAATTCATAGCAACAAAGATACACTTTCCAACAAATTTGTGGGGATTAATATTATTCATTCAATAATTTGTAAAATATTGTTATAAGTAAATATTTGTTCAAAACGTTTCACTTTGCTAATCTTAAAACATCTTGTTTTCCTTCATCTTACTACATCATCTTTGTATCTTGCTACATCATCCTTGTGCACCTTGATCAAATTGTCAAAGGAATTGGTAAGGGATTAATATCAAGTATTTTTCACTTTATAAAATGTCATTAAAAATAAATACTTTTTGGTAAAGTTTCACTTTGCCAATCTCAAAAAATCTTGCTACATCATCCTTGTGCAACTTAATGAAGTCATAAAATTAATTAATAAAGATTTAAAACATTAGATATTTACAAATTTATAAAATATCATTATAAATAAACATTTTTGGAAGACTTTACCAATCCTGAAACATCTTATTAAGTTTATTCTATTTGTGAATACAAATTATTTGTTTAAATTTTTTAATAAAATTAAAACAAAACAAAAAATTACCAAAAAATAATTTAAAAATTAAAATCTATGCAAACCCCATCATTTTAAAAATATTATCTCTTTTATGTTTTTGTTGACTAGATTTGGTTAAGAAAAAATGGTTATGTCTAATTACTTTTCTTCTTACTTTGTTGTGAATATGTAGATGATATAAATTTAGCAACACAAACAAGTGGATAGAAGAGATTATGTTTAAAATTACTCTACTTTATTAAGACACCATTAACATTTACTTCACACTACACATTCATTTCACATCACAGTATATTACAAATTTAATTTACTTTATAGTGTACAAGTATGAATCATATATAGACTTGCACATTCTATTACTATATACATTCCAAATATTTTTCAACAATCAAATTCATGTGGGAATATTATCATATATATCTTTTTACACTAGTTTAGTCAGTGGGTACTTTATAAAATGAATTAACTAGTTTTATGCTATGAGTTGTTTTATGCTATGAGTTATTTGATAAACTAATTTGCTAATTAATAATTAATTTATAATTAAATAATAAAATATTATATCAAAATAAACATTGTAATATATACAATTTGAAGAGAGAAAAAATAAAATATTATGTGCTATGATAATGATGAAAGTGTTTTGATTACATAAAGATGTGGTAAACAAAAAAGTGACAATTGATCTTATTGGTCAAGTAATTTTTTGTAATAGTTGTCCATTCAGAATTGAATTTCAAATGGGAAGATATTTTGTTTTAAAAAAAGTGCACCATAAATAAGATATATATTTGACTATTATTCTATATAAATTTTGACGGTTTACACAAAATCTTTTCTTTCATGTAATATAGTCTTCTCAAAATTAGGTCATGTATGACATCACAAATCTACTTAAATCTTGAAATTGGAGTTTTAAATAAAATAACATATAAGACAAAAGCATGGATTGCTTTTAGCTTATAGCCAACTATTATTATAAAATTGATTAATATGTGGCAATTAAGTTTTTTTATTACCTAAAATAATACACATTGGCACATTTCAATGTCAAAGATAAAAACCCACAAACAATGCAAGTTGGGAGAAGGTGATTTTTTTTTTTTTTTAAATATGTAATTGACATACCTTTCTCCTATGTAATATTGGTTGTTTTACAAATACATTCTCTTAATCAATGAATATATAAAAAGTTATTAAAATGATTTGAGATAACACGCGTCTCTCCTTTGAAAAATAAATAAAAATGTAATGCTAAAGATTGAAACTCAAACAAAAATAAACAAACAATACAAATTCCTATTTCAAACTAAGAAAAACCTCTAGATAGAATTCAACAAGTGAAAGCAAACATGATAATAACATCAAAACCAACCTGAAATGTTACTAAAAGCCTCCATTTTTGAATGATTTGCTCTTTGAATGATTGGTATGTGGGTGTTGCTTTTCTTGAAGATAACCAATTTAACATGTACCTAGCATAAGTGAGTATTAGAATTTGAATGAGAGAGTGCCTAAATTTATAGGCTTTTGGGAGAAGGAATGTATGGTAAAAATTTGATTGTGAGATCAAGGGTGGAGAATGGTTGAGAGGAATTCCCTATGATCAAGGAGAAGATGGAGGGTGCAGATGAAGGTGGTTAGATTGTGAATGACTAGGATAAACTTACCAAATTCAGTAAATAGTTGTGAGCATGGAAATTAGGGACATGTGCACCTAAGAAGGCTATAACTTTGGGTTTTGTCTAGAGAATAAGGGAACCGTAAGAATAAGTGTTTGTAGGTATCTCTTTACTAGTACTTGCCATACTATTGCAATTAGTTTTGCTTCTACTTGTTTAATTAGTTATTAATAAGTTTTTTTTGAACGAATTACAAGCAATAATTTTTTTCTCTTAAAAGAAAATTTAATCTCCCTAAAGTCAACATGAAAATATTTAACTTTATAAATTTTAAAAAATATTTTTTGTCAAAATGATTACCTAAAAAGTTTTGGGTGAGTGGCGGATTTTGAGGAAGTATAAATGTGAACATTCTTTTGTCATTTTTAAACATTTTTTTCCACTAACTATTGCAATCATAATTGGTTATAAACTTTGTAATCATTTAGGGATCATGGACACTAGAATAGCTACTTTTTCTTCAAATTTTATTATTAAAAAATAATATTAGTATTTTTTCTAATATAAAGACGTGTTATGATATTATAACAAATAAATTTTAATTAATAAAAAACATTATATTTCTAATAAAATAAAATATTATGTTATTATAATAATTTACAAAATATAATAAAATGATAATAAAACAATCACTATTATAATTACAAAGTATTGAATAAAGATATAAACAAATTAGTAAATTATAAAAATATGAAGAAAATATTAATATAATTTTAATTTTAAATTAAAAAAATTCTTAATGATAAATAACATAAAGTTAGAATTGAAATAAAAAATATGATGTTAAAATTAAAATTTAAAATATAAAGTTAGAATTATAATATTAGATTATAAGAATATTAAAAATTTTAATAATTCATAATCAATTATAAATAAGATATTGAAATTGTTTAATATTATGCAAAATATTAAATATTAGAAACATTAATAATTTCTTAAATATTTGTACTACAATATTATAAAGAATAGGCTAATTGGTAAGTATTATATTATGTTTGTAAGGAAAAAAAATCTTATACCATTTAGAAATAAATAAAAATAATTATAATATAAAATTTAAATGATGACATGATAAATTATAAATATTATTTGATTTTCAAAGTTTGCAATAAATCTCAAATATTCATAAACCTAGTAAAATCATGATACATTCCACTTGAACTAATTTGTTGATCTCAAAATATTATGTAGCTTACCTTTAAATTGTTGTTATGATTCATCCATCAACTACACAACAAATACTTTATTACAATCTTACAAAACATGTACTTGCAATAATATATTATTTCAAACTATTATTGACATGCCCCTAAATTTCTATTCCTCAAATAATTTATTATTCAAACTATTATTGACATGCCTCTAAATTTCTATTCCTCGAATAATTTATTGACTACCCAACAAATATGATTATTCCAATAGGCAAGTACTCACCATTATGTGGCCTTGTTCTTGGAATGTGTTGAGGGAATATAAGCTTAATTTAATTATTTTAGTTACATGTGTGAGATGGATAATAATTGAAAAGGATAATTATTTATTTATTGAGAGGAGATGAAAAATATGGTTAATTAAATAATATGATTATTGAATTAAGTGATGAACTTTAGGTAAAGGGGATATGCCCTAGGTGATGATATTAGTCGATTAAGACTAGGTGGTGGGGACTAGATTAGGTAGTGATGGTTAGGACTAGGTGAAGATGATTAGGTCTAGATGATGGAATTGACCAATTAAGTCTAGGTGATGGATGATTAGGGAATATTCTAGGTGTCTACATGATACATTCACTTAGTACCATTCTTGTGAGTAATTGTTTCACAAAATAAATATAGCAACCTATAAGTTTCTCAAATATTATCTCTTTTCAATAGTTTTACTGACTATTATGTTTATAGTATTATATATAAGTGTTTCTAGATTTGATTGTGTAATAATTTTTGTCATCAACATTCCAAATCATGTGTCATTTACCATCAAGATATAAAGAACACAAAATGACAATGTGATAACAGATCATATAAATTACTCACAAACCATTATCAGCAAAATTATAGTACTCCTAAACCATTATCAACAAAATTATAGGAAAAACAAACCTGCCAAATCCCAAATTATTGGACAATTCGTAGACAAACTCTTCTCCAACTAATAGGGTAACGTATAAGCTAAAAATTCGTTTGGAAATGGAACGATAGATGCCAAAGTCATCTCAACTACCCTCCAAGTCAAATGTGGGACAATACTAACCAGCCTTCCAACATACTGTTTCGTTCGATTTTGTTTCCTAGTTTTAGAAGCTTTGACCTGAAAAAGGTAGGCCTAGTGAACTTTCTACACGAACCACCTACAATCCTATTCCTACCTTTATTGACCAAAATTGAAGCAACTTTGTGGGGTCGCTCGCAGGCCCCTCGTTTGTGCGTACCAACTGCGAAAAACCTACCCTGTATCGACATCGCTGTTATGCACATAAGTTGCCATTAACAAACAAAATATTTGATTGTTCAAAGTACCAGAAATCAACAACCGCAGAACATTTTGTTGTTTAGCGAATTTAATTCTCTTGGAAAGAGTCCAGGACACGTGGAAACTTAGAAAGTATCGCCACCTACTAATTGAGATCTACCTAACACGACCAAGTGGGCGTCAAATCTCACGCTCACCTAGCCCACGACTGCACCAACCCCAAACTTTATCAGCTGGTTCATACAGAAATCAATATTTCACCATCTCTTCTTCGCTCCACGGGGCTTTAGGACTCTTCAGCCTACCCATTTCCCACTTCCCAAAATGGTTGGGAATAGATAAAACCGTCCCTTCTCTCCACAGGGCTTTAGGACTCTTCAGCCTCCGCCCATTTCCCACTTCCGATAATGGTTGGGAATAAATAAAACTTAGGAGCCTTTCACTGTCACGCCAGTTCAGATTTGGTGGTACCTCATGTCGGTGTATCTACTCATCCAGTCCAAAGGCAAATCCAATGTCTTTTTCTGCCTACAAACATTCAATTTGACTGGCTGGCCGCCACGTTCACATAGTTAGCAGACCGATATAAATACATTCTTTTGTTTAACATGTTCTGAATGTTCGCTTACAACGACGAGTCTGGCTTTGGGGCAAGCTTAAATTTGAAAATAAACAAGGGGATTGATTTCACATCTGGTAGAATGTGTAAGCTTACATACTGTTCTTGTCTCAGGCTTAGATCTCCATTCGAATGTGTATGTCAGTCGATTTGGTTGTTTCTGTATTCTTCTATGTGTATCTATCCATGATTTGGGAGTACCCACTTTTCTTTACTTGCTGGTTCTATACTTATAGGGTTCTATTCGTAGAGTAATTTTTCATTCTATGATAAACCATTCTGTCAGATGCCTTTCCAATTTTTAGACGTTCTCTGCTATAGGTCGGAGTATCTTTTGATTTGGGTGCAGAAGCAAATTAATATTATAATTGTTTAATAAAAAGTCAATTTTCACTCAACTCTTGCAACTGATTTGAGTGTATCGGGAATTGGGAATAGTAGGCGAATCGGAATAGAGAGTGAAATTACAGGAATGAGTGGATTGATAGCATAAACCTGCCATTTATACGATTCAGATTAACCCAAACTAGGGGTTATCATGGTGTTAAGGCAATCTGATACGTGGGGTATCAATATCCAGTAACGTCAGCTATATACTAGATTGGATGCCTGCATTTATCTGTATTGTTAAAAAGCTATTTTAGTTGTGGGGTACCATATTTGTCTTATTGCTGATACCAAAGATTCGTCTAAGATTTAACATGCACATAACAAGCTATTAATATCATGCTGTAACATTATTCTTTTTCTTTGGAAGATAGAAATATAGGATTTTGAGTTCAGCGTTGAGCAAATTCTTATTATGTTATTTGTTTGTGAACAGAGCAGGTCCACCTAATCTTGCATCGTACTAGTCACTTTCACGTGTGGAGCATTGCTTTCGGTAAAATCTTCAAAGATAATTGTAGATTTTATGAATAAATCTGAGTAAGATAACTGACAATGGTGATAGCAATGGCGTCCCAAAATGGTTGTTACCTCTGTATCCCCCTTGTGGCTCATACTGTTGAAGAGATGGTGTCTCAAATGCAGCAGGCGCATATTCAAGGTGCAGACTGCGTAGAGATTCGTATTGATCATCTGAAAGTCTTTAATCCTCAAGTGGATTTGCAAACCCTTCTAACATCCAGAACTTTGCCTGTTATTGTTACTTACAGGTATACCTTTTTTTTCATAAACGTTGCATAGTTTATTAAATATCATTGACTGATATTGCTATCGGAAGAAAGAAAAATATTATTTCAAATCAAACAGGTCAAATGGGTACAAAAGTATAGCAAGTTAAAACCTCTCATTAGAAGTACAAAAAGAAACCCAAAAAAATGATGCAGTACCTAAAACTTAAAGTAAGTTGAATTGATCCATTTTTTTTGAAGAAAATAAAGAAATTAGTCCAAATCAATCAGGTCAATGGAACTAAAACTCAAACGAAAACTAGAAGGCAGGTGAGGACGGTGATCTTAAACTAACACAAGTTATATGCATAGAATCTTAATAATAAGAACAGTCCTGTAAGAACTTGAAAGTTGAAACACATTTTATGTTTGAATTAATTATTGATCCTGCTTCCTTCAACCATTGGAGATTCTCTTTTGCTGTTCCGATGAACTTTTTCGTTTTTGCTTCTCTATATTAAGGCATTTCTGTTTTCTTTGAAGTGTTTAAAATACCATGGTACTCTTCTTGATTACTTGTGATGGGCAGGGTATAGCCCACTATTGCTCTATGATCAGTATAAGCAGTTAGCTATGATTGCAGCAGCAAGGCAAGGCTGATATGGGGTAAAGGATGCCACTAGCTGGTTCCTGTAGCTTTCATCCCTTTTGTTTCTCATTTATTATGTATACCATGCAGCTGAGGACTGGTTTCCTAACAAGCACATTGTTTGGTTGTTTGGTTGATTGTCTCGCATTTGTGACATTTGTAACTGAATGCATACAAAGTTTTGAAACATCATTAGCATGCTACATTCACATAACATTATAGTTTTATAATATGCCTCTAGTAAATTCTGTTGCTCTTATATGCCATGGTACTCTTTCTGGCTAAGTGACATGGGTTGGATATAGCTCACTATTGCTCTATGATCAGTATAATCACTGGAGCCATGATTGCAGGGGAAAGGTGGGAGTGAGATAGGGTAAAAGGATGCCACTAGTTGGTTCCTGTAGCTTTTATCCCTTTTGTTTCTCATCTAGTGTATTCTGTGAAGCTGAGGACTGGTTTCCTGACAAACATGTTGTTTGGTGGATTGTCTCGCATTTGTGACATTTGTAACTGAATACATAAATTTTTTTGAAACATCATTAGCATACTACATTCACAAAACATGATAATTTTATAATATGCCTCTAGGAAATTCCGTTGCTCTTATAGGCCATGGTACTCTTACTCTCTTAGTGTCATGGGTGGGATATAGCTCACTATTGCTCTATGATCAGTATAATCACTGAAGCCATGATTGCAAGGGAAAGGTGGGAGTGAGATGGGGTAAAAGGATGCCACTAGCTGGTTCCTGTAACTTCCTTCTTTTTTCTTTCCCATTTATTGTGTATGTCATGCAGTTGACCACTGATTTCACAACAAGCACATTGTTTGGTTTATCGTTCTGCATTTGTGACATTTGTAACCGAATGCACACAAAGTTTTGAAACATCATTAGCATGCTATGTTCACACAACATGATGAACTTATAATATACCTGTACAAGTTCCATTACACTTATCTATATTTTGGGTAATACTAATATTACTAGTGCATAGCATTTTGGGTGGGCTTATCTTTTAGTTGAACAGCAAGAAATTTATGCATTCTTTACTGTTGTGTTTATTCAGGGTAATATTACTAGTGCATAGCATTTTGGGTGGGCTTATCTTTTAGTCAAACAGCAAGAAATTTATGCATTTGAAGTTGACGTTATAGTATTTTCAATCAATGCTTAAATACAACATACATGTTAACCGTAGAGATATAATTTCTGTGACTTTTTTTAAAGCTTTTCATTTCTGTTTATTTAAGTGCCTTCTTGTCTTCATGCTTCACTTGATAATGTTTCAAAATTCTTATATGATGCTACTTGTTAGCCGATGTTAAAATTTCTATTCTCCTGCAGTCTACTTGCCACTATATAACTCTGATTCATCTCCAATATTTCAAAATTCTATTTTCAGTAATTCAACAATGTACCATGAGTGTTTTATAACACCAGAAATATCTGTTTAAAATTTATTATTTTCTGTGTTTTCATGTTTGGTGATCCATTTTTGCCCACACAAACTGTGCTTTGTGAATTACAAATCACCAAATATTTTTTTTCTCTGTTGTTACTCCTTTGTAAGCTATGTGATTAAGATGGTTTCAATTAGAAGAGCATTCATCAACACAAACACATTGGAAAACACAATTATACTGTGGAAAGTTTCACTAATGAAGGAAAAAGCAGCTTGGTAGGTGCTAATAGCACGATTACCTATCTGTGTTAATTATATAAACAAGTACAAAGAGGGGTCTTTATAACTTCAAGCTGCTTCCTACTATCTGTTTTGGTTCTTTGTTAAATGGAACTGACCTTCCTTGTGCTTCAATAATGTCAAAACACCTAGCAAAACTTCCATGGGTTTCAAATGAACTTCTAACTCACTTTTTCAATCCATGGTGTGGTCTCTCCATGCATTGGAAACCTCCGAGATAAAAAATGAAACGTTAAAAGCTGTGACTGTTCATGTCCCAACTGTTGCATGCGTTGTGACATTTGTGCTTCTTTCCACAACATTTCTCTTGCTATGGTAATCTGTCATTTGCTGCAATATATCATTCATTTATTGCGATATATCATTCATTTATTGCGATATATCAATCATTCCATGTGATAGATAGTTGTTTACCATGGTAGATGGAGCATTGCTGTGGTATTCAGATGTTTTCGCTGCTCTTGCCAGCTGCCAAATTTTTATGTCACAAAACAATGGTTATTTGCACAGTTTCAAAATTTGAAAAGAAAACATCATTTCTTGTTCTTTAGTTCATTTTGATCCTATCGGATCATACCTCCTTTCATAGAGAGAGGCTTTTTGTTCCACAAAAGCTTACTGAGACATCAAGTGAGGAAACATTGCCCTGTTAGTGTTTTGTAGCAGCGGGAGATATTTTCTCTTAAAGATAATTAATTCAAGGCAGGTCGGCCTTTGCATTATAAACAAATATTGTATTTTCCTAGGTCGGCCCTAGAAGAGAGCTTGCCTAGCTTGCTATATAAGGGAGATAGAGTCTCCACATTTTAGTATCAAATCATTCCATTCCAATTTGAATTTCTTCAGCAGCAGTTTTGCCTTCTAGAGCAGCAGATTCGCTTCAAGGAGAAGTGTCATTATTTTGTGTATTCAAGGAAATCGCACTATCTTCAAGTGCAGATTCATTGTATGAGATTCGGCCTTTCTAGAGCCTGATTTTGAGTGCTATTTCTGCACTTATTTTTTCTGATTTATAAGAGAATATCTTGCTGGGTTTTTCTCCCTCGAGTAGGAAGGTTTTCCCAGGGTAAAATACTGTGTCCATTGTTCTATGTGTTGTATTTTCTGCTTATTTGCATTTCTGATCTGAAAAACTAACATCCCCCAGCTTTTCCTTGGATTACCATTGGGCTTCATTGATCATTTGTCATTTGAGTTCCACTTGCCAAGGCTCTTGGACTCCCCTTCTAGTCTCTCTTTGTTTCCTTTGTAGAACTACATCCTTGGGAAGTATCACTTGCTTGTCATAGACGAAGTTTTTTAACAAAGGTAGTACCAAATCCTCTTCTTCTTCATTTAACATGGATGGTTCATACAGCTGGAGGTATGGACAATTGGTCATTGGATGGAGTTCCATAGAAAGAGGTAGGTCCAATTTGAACCCATTCTCTTCAGCTGTTTTTTGGGTTGTCCTTGCATCCACTCGTTCCCTAGGGATAACCATACTTTGTCTCAGGTCTTGAGACTATGCTCCATACATGCCGGTCATGTCTCTCCTTGTATTTCAACTGAGTCTTCGCTAGTTGTGTTCTCACCTTGAGTGGGACTTGATGAATCCTCTCAATGAATTTTGTTGCTTTTGCCACCTTTGAATCCAATCCTACTTGCATATCTTGCTGATCAAGTGCAACATCAAGTGAGTTGGTAGATACATAACCCAAACACACTTCAAAAGGTGACTGTTTTGTAGAGGAATGTATTGCTTTGTTGTATGAGTGTTGTAAGGCAAAGACTCATCCAAAGCCTTTTGAAACTTCTTGTGGTAACCTCTAATGAGCTGTACTAGGGTCCTATATACCACCTCCTTTTGCCTATTCCTTTGAGGATGGAATATAGTACTCTTTTGGAGCTTGGTGTCCATTTTCTCCCACAAAGTGACCAAAACTTATCAACAAACCGTGTATCTCTATGTGAGACAATTGACTTTGGTCACCCTTAACACACCCACACATTAGCAAAGAAAATATATCCAGTCTTTTTACCATTAATTGTTTCCTTCAATGGAAATACACATCTTGCTGAACCTATCAACAACAACAAAGTCATAATAATTGCCATGCTTGATTAGTAGCAAACCACCCACGAAATGCTTTCCTACTTTAGTATGCACCAGAAGAGGCATGCATAATCCTTAATTTCACATCTTGGATTTGCAACATAACCTGCATCCTCTAATGAACTTTGCCACTTCTACTTGCATTCTAGGTCAATATGTGTACCTTTGCAAATGAAGCACCATTTTTCTAACATAAAAATGACCTGCCACTTTGGAGGTATGTACCTCCCTCTCTAGCATCTGTCTCAGCCTAAAGAGCAGCTGCAAATTAGGCAATGCAAATGCTGGAACATTACAGATCTTGTTCTTCAATGTATTAGAAGCATCATTGTGTATCTTGCTCCAATGGAAATTCTTACTGAATGCTGCAACTGAGCGTAAAGGAGCAGCTATTGAAGAGAATGCTGGAATGAATTTACACATATACTGAGTGGCACCTACAAAGCTCCTTGTGGGCCAATTCTTGATGGCCTCTACCTTTGTGGGATCCCCTTTAAACTCACCTCTTCCAATCAGGACCCAAATATGTTAATGATTCTTTCACAAACTCACACTTTTTTGAATTGCACAATAGCTGTTTTTCTTTCAATTCTTCCAAAACTTGCACTATAAATAAGAATGTCATCCCGATACACTATGAGAAATGTATCTATTAACTCTCTCAAAACATTACTCATAGTTGGTGGATTACATAAACCAAAAGGAAGAACTTACCATTCATATGTTAATGATTCTTTTTTAAACTCACACATCTTCAAATTGCACAATAGCCATTTCCTTAAAGACTTCCAAAACTTGCTGTAAGCGAACTAAATGTTCTTCCCATGTTGTATCGAAAATAAGAATGCCTTTCAGATACAATATGAGACATGTATCTATGAACTGTCTCAAAACTTCATTCATAGTGGTGCATTACATAAACCAAAAGGAAAATCTCACCATTCATAGAGTCCCTGCTTGGTTTTGAAAGTGGTTTTCCATGTATCCTCCTCCTTTCATACTTGATGCTAACCTGATTTTAGATCCACTTTGGTAAAATATTTTGCATGTAGCATCTGATCCAACAAGTCATCTATTTGTGGAAGCAAATGATGGTTTTTTATGGTGATCTTGTTGAGAGCTTGATAATATATGCAAATTCCCCAAGATCCATTGTTCTTTCTTACTGTTACAATGGGTGAATCTCATGGGCAAGTACTTGGACATATCACACTTAGATCCAATAACTCTTGAAGCTGCTTGTTCATCTCATTGCTCTACATTAATGATTGTCTATAGACTTTATACAATCCTATGTTGGGTAGAGGAGATTTGGGAAGCAATTGAATCTCATGCTCTACCTCTCTTTAGGAACCAGCTCTTTAAGCTCATGAAAATCCTCCTCAAATAATGCCGAAATCTCATCTATCTCCTCGGTCTTCTTGCTAGAATGAGATGTAGGAGAAACTTCAATATCATCCTCTTGTTTATCTTTCAAAAGCAATAAACAAAAATGCGTGGTCTTTTGAATTTGCTCAAGGGCTTGATTGAACCTTATGATGGCAATCCTTGCTTTGTTTTGGTGTCCCTTGACAATAAATTTGATTCCTTCCTTGGCCCATTGGTATTTGTTACACTCTTCATGAATATAGCATCTCTCACATACAAATATGGACTCCCAAGCACAATATCAGATGCATCAAGTGAAATCACATACACCTCTACTTCATCCACATATTGAGCATTAATAGCAAACTGAAATTTGCACCTCTTCTTTACTTGTATCTCAACACCCTTCTTGACCCAACCCAAAGGATAAGTTTGAGGATGATCACAAATCTTCAAACCAAGCTTTCTAACTCTCTTAACTGAAATTAAATTGCATTGAGAATTGGGGTCTATAAGTGCTCTTGCCCTTCTTTTCTTCACTTGGAGTTTAGAGTGAATAGTTGGTTCACTGCCTCAAGCTATTGTTCACTCATGACGGTTCTTTGGTCTTTTGAATTTTCTTGAATGCGTGATTGGATTTACGATGGCAGTCCTTGCTTTTCTTTGGTGTCCCTTGATGATGTACATTGTATTTGACTCCTTCCTTGACCCATTGGTACATGTTAGCCCTCTTCATGTATATAGCATCTCTCACAAACAAATATGCTCTTCAAAGCACAATATCAAATGCATCAAGTGAAATCACATCCATCTCTACTTCATCCACATATTGGTCATTGATAGCAATTTGAAATTTGCATCTCTTCTTTACTTGAATCTCGACACCATTCTTGTCACAACCCAAAGGGTAAGGTTGAGGATGATCATAAGTCTTCAAACCAAGCTTTCTAACCATCTTAGCTGAAATTAAATTGCATTAGGAATTGGGATTTACAAGTTCTCTCACCCTTTTTTCCTTCACTTGGAGTTTTCAAGTGAATAGCTGGTTCATTGTGTCAAGTTTTTGTTCACTCACGATGATCCTTGTAGCTATGCTTTCCCAATTTATCATCAATATCTGAGCTTTCCTTTAATTGTACCTTTTCATGGATGGCAGCCATGGACTTTTTGGAGTCCTTCTTGGGCTTATTTTCCAGGTGCAACTTGGTATGCAACCTCCAACACTTGTTTTTAGTGTGACCATCAATATTGCAAACATTGATTTATGGGATTCTTGCATTGGTGAAAATTAGAAGTAGTCTTCTTACCTTTCCATTTATTGGTAGATTTGCTTTGCTTTTCCTTTGAAGATTCTTCCTCACCCTTCTTCCTTTCCTCATTGATGTAGTATGCCATACACAAGCCTTATCTAAATGAGTTGGGAAAGCGGTGATGACTCTCCTCCTAAGATTTGAATGCAATTTGGCAAAGTATTTGGCAAGGATATCTTCTTCCTCTAAGTCCATACAAAGTAACATGGATTGCCCACAAATTTTCGTTGTATAATTTTGGACAATTTGACCTGTTCCTTGCCTATAGTAGAGCCACTTTATCTTTTGATCAGTTTCATGGTCAATTGGATAGGAATTCTCCCTTAGCATGTCTTTAAAACTGCCCCAATTGTACATTGCTGATTTCTTTCTCTTTTCATATGAAGAAAGATAGCACTCCCACCATACAAGAATGTGTACACTCATTTTTAATTGAGCAAAATAAATCTTTTGAGCTTCACTCATCTTATGGGCACTAAAATACACCTCCATTTGTGTTATCCAACTGTCTAAAATTTCTGTAGTAACTTGACCTTCAAAAGTTTTGATGTCTACATTGATTTAAACTTTAGATGGAGTTGTTCCAGATTTTAACTTGGGTTATCTTTCTTCCTAGTGGCACTCATGGGCACCCTTCTTGTCTTCTCCAATTGTCTTGAATGCCATAGCTCTTGGCTAGAGCCCATGCTAGAGTATTGGTATATGACTGCTCTCAGGTTATTTGAGCTTGTTGTCTGGTCATGTGCTCTTGTTGAGTAATCCACCAGTGGTTCTTCATCACTTGTTACATGTGATTCTCTAGGGCTGAAACTCCTGCATTCGTGACATCCATTCTTACTTCTTCATTTGAATGACATGTTCCAATCTCCAGATCCACTAGGACTAAAGTGTCTCCACCAGAGGACCTTGTCATTGCCATACAATTGCACTTTCCACTTGAATCCCAATAAGTTTTATCTTGCTCTGATACCAAAATGATCTGGAATTGCCTACAAAAACTGTGCTTTGTGAATTACAAATCACCAAATATTTTAATGCTTTGTTTTAGAACTGTTGTTAATACTTTGGAAGCTATGCGAATAAGATGGCTTCAACTAGTAAAACATTCATCAAAACAAACACATTGGAAAATGCAGTTTTACTCTGGAAACCCCCTAATGGAGGAAAAACCATTTTGGTAGGCATCAATAGGATGACTACCTATTTGTATTAGTTGAAAACAAGTATAAGAGGAGTGTTTACAACTCCAAGCTGCTTTGTACTCTCTGTCTGTTTCTCTGTAAACTGGAACTGACCTTCCTTGTGCTCCAATGTTGTCAAAACTGTTCTCAAAACTTCCAAGAGTTTCAAATGAGTTTCCAACTCTCCTTTTCAATACGGTACACTGGAAGCCTCCAAGATAAAAAATGAAGTGTCAAAAGCCATGACTGTTCATGTCCCTGACTATTGCTTGTGCCATGGCATTTTTTCCGCTTTCCATAGTATTTCTTGTTGTGGTAGTTTTCCATTAGCCATGGTATTTTGTCATATGCTGAAGTATATCAACTATTTGCTGCAGTAGACAGTCATTGACCATGGTAGATGGAGCTTTTGCCACTTTTGCTAGGCAACAAATTAGACCATCACAAAATGCCGGGTGCTTGCACATTTTCAAATTAAAAAAAAAACATCATTTCTTGTTCTTTAGTTCATCTCGATCCTTTTCAGATCACTTGGCCTGTGGCAATTGAGGTTGAAGAAACTTAAAAAATTGAAATGGCATTATGGCCCTGAAGTTGTTTCTCTTTGGAATCTCTGTAATAGTATTTGTTCTGGTCTTAATCACTTCTAGATTCTAAATGACACCGGAAAACATCTTTTTTCTTTTTGTTACTTTCATCTCTGCATCATTTAAATTTTCTATGCATTGACTGATTTGTACAAAATAACTGAAATGCATGCTTAAAATAGTGAGGGATATTTTTGGCTGATAAGTATCACACGAAACTGTTTGTTTTGGGGGGCAAAAAACAGAAAGTTGATCTCCAGGAGTCTGGTAAGCTCTAGGATTCGATGAGTTAGGTCTTTTTGTCTTTTTTCATTTTTTCTTTTCGTCAGGAATCATATTTCCAAAAAGGGAAACTAACTGATAAAACCAAGATATTGTAGATTTGCTTTGGCTATTTCAACTCGTATCATTTAGACAGTGACGAAGTAGACCAATACCTTGTAGGCTGTATACTGTATATTCTTTGCTTTCTGTTGCACTTCTATTGATTGGTTTCTTGTACAACTTTTAAAGGTTTACTGCCAACATATATTCTATTTGGGAAAAGTAATGTTCCAATTATGTTTCTGATTGAATTGCAAGAAACATGAAACCTTTTTTAGCAGTTAATTTAAGTAATTATTAAGTGGTTGAAAATCTGAAAGCACGAGGATTACATTCCTGAATTCATTGTCAATCATTGAGATCTTATATTTTCTTAAACAATTTTGGCCAAGTTGATACACTCAATATAGTTTAATTTATAGTATTTTGGGTACCATCAGAGGGATTGAAAGTTCCATTCGTTCCTGATGAAATGAATTTTGTGCCAAGATGGAACTGTAGGAACGTAGGCCCCCAAGAGGAATTGGAAGCTCAAGTTATTCATTGATGGATACTTATGCCTTGGTCATTACAAGTATATAGAAACATATGTGACATGTGATTCTAACTATCAGAGCAATGTCCTGATTTTGACAATATGGCATTTGTATCCATATTGACTGATCTCATATAAATTAAATGTGTATCATTATGAGTAATCAAGTATGGAAGATACCTACTGAATGGAAAGAAAGATGCAAGAGAATATTACTTTTTGTATTGCATAATGAACTAGATTATGTCAAAATAGGGATTAGAACATTTGATAATTTTAAGAAAAGATTTATCTTTTATAGAATATTAAGTAAATGCTTTTCCCCTGGGAGGTATGGGCTTGTTTTACCTTATATTCTATGTAGTGCGCCTTCCATTTTTTTCCACAGTTTGGGTATGAGGGGGTATGTACCCCTGGGTTTCAAACTGGGGAAGTCACTGTTATTAAGGCAGTATGTTACCACTACAGCCCAGGCTTGAATATGACAAAGATTAAAAGTTTGTTTCAGAACATATATACAAATTAGAAAAGACACTATTTTAGATAGTATTCCATGAACTACATATTTACAACTGATTGAGACTTATTTATTGCCAATGCAAATTCCTACCTCAAAATAGTTTCAACTTATTAGAGAAATCAGAAAATTAAATGCATTGCTTGTATATATTCTTTAACGATTCAGTCTGATATTCTTTATTGGATTTTCTTCCATATGCTTTTTACATTTCAGGCCAAAATGGGAAGGTGGAGCATATGAAGGCGATGAAGAAAATCGCATTAATACGCTTCGTTTAGCTTTGGAATTGGGAGCTGATTATGTTGATGTGGAGCTTCAGGTTACTCTAGCTGTTTATACTTTTTTAATTTAATGGTTGATAACTATTGTATATTGAATTTTAGTTGAGCCTATTATTTTTAATTAACCAATTGTCCTCATTGATCTGCTATGACAAAGTGAAGTAGTCCTTTATGGGCCTTATAGTTAGTCTGTAGTCAAGCAGGATGGAATTAATATTGTTGCTTTGGTTACAACTTGGTTCTAGTTATTTTTAGTTTGGACTTAAATTAACAAGGAACTCTCACTTAGATTTGTCTTATTTTCACCAATTCTTGTGCAAGCTATGATGCTTCCAGTTCTGAGATTGTTGTTTACACTTTAATTGGACAGACCCTTTATCTAGCCTTATTTATATGTACATACATGAGCTTTTTTGGAGGCAGTTGTGTAAAAAAGGTTTCAAGGTGGTTCAATAGACTATCTTTGTGGCAATTAAGTGGAGAGGTGTAACTGAAATGTATCTGATCCCATCATTCTAGAAGCCAAATTTGACTCAAATGAGTAATGGATCAGCATAAATGAAAATTTCAAGCCTAAAAAATGAAGAGTCGAACATCTAAAAGCCAATGCATGCTTTAAAAGTAAGCTTCTAGATGGTGTAGAGAAGCACTCACCACCATGATTCATTGTCAATCCATCCTTAGAAGGATTAGAACAAATAGTGCTGATTAATATGCAATGACAAGGTGTTGTAGACATTTGTTGACCTCATAGTTAATTTGTAATCAAGCAGAATTGTATTAGCATTTTTGCTTGGTTTGCACTTGGTTTTAGTTATTTTAAGTTTGGAGCTCAATTAACAATGAATCTTTGCTTGGATTTCTTGATTCATATGCCCTACAATATCCAAAATTATAAATCACTTAAATTATGCACAATGATGCAAGTTATTATAAATGTGATGATATATCCCTCTCCACCTCCCTTCCCAACACATACATGATGATATGGGAGACCTAGCCATATATGGGGTTGATTTATTGTTAATCTTAAAACAATGACCATTATTGGGATAAAGTGGGCCCCTTTGAGACCGCATGTCTACATACAGTATTTTTACCACTAACAAAACTCAAATTAATGCATCTATGAATATTTTCATTTTGCAAATCCTGGTAGCTTTTTCTGAATAAGTGTAATTTGTTTTCTGTAATTTCCTTTTAGTATTGTAGGGAAATATCAACTGCCAATATATTTCCCTGAACAGAATTGATTGAGAAAATTGGATGGAATGAACTCTAGGCTCCATCAGATCCTCTATATCTCCCTTTT
This sequence comes from Sequoia sempervirens, assembly GCA_007258455.2. NCBI lineage: Eukaryota > Viridiplantae > Streptophyta > Pinopsida > Cupressales > Cupressaceae > Sequoia > Sequoia sempervirens. The sequence continues at coordinate 80,479,762 of VDFB02000003.1, read as the reverse complement.
AATCAATTAATTATGTTCTAGTTGTTTGTTCTTCACCAAGCATATTGTATACTTGGACATAGGTTGAACTATTCTTAGCATCTAGGATTTTCTGTACATGATAACCTGTATAACTTCTCCCATCACTGTAGGATGTGCATTCACCAAAGGAGTAGCTGACTTAAGTGTGTAGATCATTAGTATGAGTTGTGTTGTTGGTGCTTTTGCTCTAGTGGCCAGTTACAACATGGATCTGCTTCTTTTTTGGAGAATACATCATGTGAAAATTTATAACTTCCTACCATCAATGTGAAAGACATATATATTCATGAACTAGGTGTGTTCAGATTTTGTTGATATGATGTTAATAATAGGAAGTGCTCTCTGCATGTGCTTTACTTTTAGGTGATCTGTGCTTTATTTGACAAGGTTATGAAGTTGAGAGAGTCACTGTATGTCACTGATGCAAGTTCTGTTGGTTTCTTTCCAGGCCGCTCCTGATTTTCTTAGTAGTATTTCCAACAAGAAGCATGAAAACAGCAAGATCATTGTATCAAATCATAATTACAAGATTACTCCTTCACTTGAGGATCTTAGTATTCTTGTGGCAAGGATACAATCTACAGGAGCTGACATAGTAAAGATTGCAACAACTGCGACTAATATTACTGATGTTGCTCGAATATTCCAAGTTCTTGCACACTGTCAAGTGAGTTTGCAGAAATAAAGATAATGCTTTTTGTTGTTTCTTTATATCTCACCAAGTTTAAAGTAATATTTGCATATGAACAAGGGACAATTTGAATGTTATGTTGGTTATTCTCAAGTTCTCAATTTCATTTCAATTTGTTTTTCATTTCTCATTCCAATATCCTCATTCCTTCATTTGAGTTATTAATTTAATAATTATTAATATAATAATATAAATATTAATAATAATATTATTATAATATATATTGATAATATAATATTATAATAATTATAAATTATAATATAAATATATAAATGTTATAAATATTAAATATAATAATATATAAATATCAATAATATAATGTTATAAAAATTTTCAATAGATCCTTGCCGCATCAAACTGGATCTTGAATCTGGTTCGAACCGGACCCAGATCCGGCAGCTTGGCCCACAGATCCAGCAAAATAGTAAATATTCAATGAAGCCTAAAAATGTTGAGATATACTGCACTAGTAATTGATGAGACCAAAATGTGCTGTTATCATGAGGCAATGACATCCATGGAAATAAATGTTCTTTTTTTGGAAAGTCTCATAAGTTATTATTTCTTAGTAAGTACATGGAAAGGCCAGATTATAATTCTGACCTGAATCTTGCACTGAACTTTCTTCTTCCTAGTATGTTTGCTGTGTAAGCTTTTCTGAATAAACAATATTTTTCCATTTGAGACCATAGAAACAGAAATCTTTATTAAATGGTGATTAATTGCTATAAATCATCTCTTAGTCAGCTGGGCGATTTTTTATTCAAAAAGTCACTGTTCTTTTTTCCAGAAAATTGGTCAAAAAATCAGTTTCTGGATTAGGGTTAGGGTTTTCATTGATTTTTCCTTTTCAGGGGTTTGGGGCACATAGATACTTATTCTTGTCACATTTTGATAAAGTTTGCAATTTGCATTTTACAAAGTGTCTTTCCTTCTTTTCAAGGCCATTTATAATGCAATGAAGAAAACAAATGGATGAGGAGATTTTGGATAAACATTAAAGCAATCAAGTTTAGAACTACTATTCTTTGGAGATCCCAGTTATGTCCTTGAAAAAATCATTTGGCATGTACAAATCTTCACATTGTTAAAAGTATAATGATTGCTCTCATACATTGGATGTATTCTCCAACACTTTTGGATAGGCCAGCTTGAGAGTAAGCCTTTCCATGTGATTTGGGATGCAGGGGTGACTTGGAGGCATAACAGACCAAATGTTTCCACCAAGTTATCTGTGGAGGGGATTTATAATGATAGAGTACATTAATCACAACAATCAGAGTGCTGAGACAAAGGGAATACAAAACAAGTGGAAAAACATGCTAAAAGTTTACAATTCAAATGCAAAGTTCTATACAATGATCTGAGAGATCAGATGTATCCACCAAAGGACTCCATTTGACTTGATTATCATATCCATTGAGGAATATACATCTTATATAGATATACAAGGGAAGGAGATGAAGAGGTGTAGCAGCACAAGAAACATAATTGCTCTTTTTCTTTTTCCAGTTTGTATACTTTGTTTTGTTGTTTACGTGTGCTGCAAAACAAATTTGCTGAACAACACTGACATTGTCATATTTGTGCTCAAGAATATTTAGGATATTGTGTTGTGACCAAGTGTGCATAGGATAATCCTGAAGCTGGTGGTGAAGTTGGATTTTGCGTGGAGTGCTGCTGTTGTACAACAAGATGATCTTGAAGCTTCCTAGATCAATGGACCTTCCTTAAGAGCAGTGGTCTCTAATGTGGCAAGTTAAAAGAGAAGATATGGAAAGTTCTTTGCAACTTGATGTATGGTGAACTATTACCTTTGGGAAGAAAGAAAGAAAATATATTAATGTCCATGAATGACCAAAATAGATCAAAGGGATTGGAAAGTACAATAGTTACAATAGCAAAAGATGATGGCAAAAAAGGCCTTAGACAAAAAGAAAAAAATGAAAAGTGATCATAGTTGTAACACAGGGGTTAACCTAAAAAGAGTGATCCCCAAACTAGTACAATTATAATTATAAAAGAGCAGTAGAACCCCACAGAATAGTGAGAACAAAAGAAGACCACCCATATGAGGAACCAAAAACCTCAGTCTCAATGTTCAGTAACACATTGGAGGAGCCAGTGATATCTTACTGAACATTGACACTAACCAATATGAGGAACCAAAAATGTCAGTGTCTTTCCTTTTGCAAATGAAGCCATACTTTGTCACTAACCTTGAAGGTGTGTGGCACTCAATGTTGATCATGGTGCTGCTTGTGTGTAGTGTAGGACTTCTGTACGATGTTTGCAGTTGCTAGTAAATGTGTTGGATGCACTCAATGAATTTGACAACTTAGTTAACTTCCTTTTGAACTTAAGGAAAGCATAGAATAAGCTACATTGATGGATGCCAATGGATGGATACTGAAGTAAACCTGAAAAGGACTATGCCAAGTAGAGCTTTGTTGTAGTTGTGTTGAATGAAAGGTAAATTTTCATCCCAAGTGTGATGTTTCTTGGAATTGTACATTCTTTGGAGATGCACAACCATCCTATTTATTGTTTTGAGGATGAAAATGGTGGACTATGTTGGCATTGTGCCCATCATACACCCATGTTCTTTTTAGAGATGGCTCAAGAATCTTGTATGTCTGTAATATATGATGATGGATGGTAATCCAAAGTGAACCCAAACATTTTGGAAGAGTAGCTGAGTTGTTTCCTAGGTTGTGAGACAGCCTATATTATATGGCATGACAATTGCCATCTTTGAGACTATCTGCGAGAACATACACACAATCATTTCCATGGTTGGTGGTTGGAAACATTTAAAGAAATCATGGAAACCAATTCCCAAGGTGTGTTATGTATCACAAAGGAGTAAATATTCCTTGTTTTGTGGTGGCCAGCTTGGCTATAGCACACGTGTTGCAAGATTTGATGTATTTTGCAACACTTGACTTGAAATATGGCCAAAATAAGTACTTTTTCATATTAGAAATGTTTTTAAAAGTCCAAAATGCCCTGCAACCTTGTTGAAGTGAGCCTACAAGAGTGTGGTTGACATGACCATCCAAAGTGATGAAAGAGTCCATCTTGTAAGAAATAACTTGGGATTGACTTAGCACTATGTAGGGCTTGGTATAATTCTGCAAAGCCTGAATCTGGTTTGTACAATTTTGACTGTGTGAAGTCTTATGTCCACACACATCAAGCATAAGCATAGGGACGATAACTTGGACCACGAGTCTACTCAAACAATTTTATACAAAGTTGGCACTCCCATTCTTATATGCTTGATGTTCAGTTGGAAGTGTTGAAGAAATGAAAACAATTTTTGATGTCAATTTTCCACAAATTTGATGGTTGCTTTCCTCTCATGTTGTGCTTGCTACTTCCAATGCCTACAAGCTAGGACAATGACGTAAAATATTGGTCACATGTGGAAGGTTGTCCCACTGCATTGCATGTCTCATTGTGGTAAGCAATCGAGTGACCAAATTGCTTAACTGCTCCTCAATCTCTAGACTTATTGAAGTCAGGTAGTGTAACTACTAATAGGAGTTTGGAATTTGGTTCCTTGAATGCTTTTCATTGTGGTATTGCCTATCTTAAAAGTTTCTAGGTAACTTAATTGAAGGGCCAAGTGATGCATAAGGAAATAATTACAAACTTCCTATAGAAATTTACCAACCCCATGACACTATGAAGTTTTGTGAGTCTTTGGTGGCCATGAGGAAGATGCATAGATTAAGCTAGACCCACGTGTATTCCATGTGCATGAACTATATATCCTAGATATTCCATCTCCATGGCAAAAGAATATTTTTCCACATTTGCATACAATTTGTGTTGCCCCAAATTGTTGAGCAATTGTTGATTGTAATTCAAATGTTCTTCCCATATTCTCCTAAAATGAGTATGCCATCAAGATAGACAATAAATGAAATAGTGAATGGCCATAGGATGTCATTCTTTCTCTATATGAATGCTATAGAAAGATTGGTTAGGTCAAAGGGAAAAACCAATCTATTTAAATAAACATTTCTTTGCTTTAAATCATGTCCTCCAAACATTTGAGGGTTCAACAAGAACTTAATGGTACATCGATTTAAGACCTCTCTTAGTGAAGAAGTGAGCACTGTGAAGCTAGTTTAGTAGATATTCTATCCTTGAAAGAGGGTAATAGTCTTTCATAGTTACTTTTTCAAGGCTCTATAGTCAATACACAACCTCCGTGTGCCATCATATATTTTTCAAGGCTCTATAGTCAATGTACAACCTCCATGTGGCTTTGGTGTGAGCACAATTGGGCTGCCACAAGGTGATGAGTTGGGATTGATGTAGCCTTTATCCACAAGTTCAAGGATCTTCTGTTTGAGCTCTTCATTCACTTGGAATGAACAACGGCATAGAGAGGTATCATGAAGAGGTAGTCCGATAACTAGATCAACGATATGCTTTACAATGCATTGTTTGGGCCATAGTAGCAAAAATCATTATTGGGCATAAATTGACAAACCAAAAGATAAATAAATTTTCAAATAATCATGATTTAATTTGGGGAAAGAAGGCGAAAAATTAGGCTAGGGTTAAGGTTTTTGGAAAATGGAAAATATAAGGTCAGGGTTTTTAGAAAAATAGAAAAAAAATTGCCAATTCAGAAAATTGTGATCAGAATTGTCAAAAAATTGCCTAAAAGTGCGATTACTCCCAAGTCTGCGAATTTATTTGCAATTTTATGGCAATTTAGTGGCTAAAAGTTGTGAATTTTTTTTTTTTGGCATGACTGATTTATTCAAAAAGTCGTAAATAATTGCTTGAAAAAATCATCCTACCAGCTGATTCTCTATTTCTCATGATTTATTGGCAATTAATGCTTCTCTGGTTTAGATACTCCAATTGGAGACTAGAAAAGATTGTTGTATTCCTCCAATACTTGATTCAATTATTACTTTTTTCGTTGAAGGAGGTGCACTATTATCTTGTATTGTAAGGATGCCTTTCTTACGTGTAGGTCTCACCATCAAAAGTATGATTTTTTTTAAGAACTCACAAGCTTCTTGCATTAGCACTAATGAGTGAAAGCTTGGGTATTGCATCCAATATACGGTATCTATTCTCTTCAACATCTATGACAACATTCTTGATATTTTCTTTGTGGATTGCAAGGAGTGGGAAAAGATGGGGCTGCTGAAGTAAAACATTATATACTTTTAATTGTGATACATAACAAAGAAATGCATCTTGATAAAACTTGACTTTGTACACCAAACGGCATGTTTTTTTGAACCTAAGTTGAACCATCCAATGATGCATGGTTTTATGTGAGGTGCTAGTGGCAAGTTTAAACTTCAGATCTCTTTAGGTGAGATGAGGTTCTTTTGTCTTCCATTGTTAGTGATGAAGTGTATAGGTTGTCCATTGACCCCCATCTGAGAACAAAATAATCTTTTTATTTCTTTAGGATTTGAATTGGAAGAAGAGATTGTGCTAGCAATTTCTACCACGGCTCTTGGGTCACACTCTGATTTTTTTACCTTTATCTTGTGCGATTGTGATATAACTTGATGTTTCTAGTCTTGCAATCATGAATTTCTGAGCATGCCACTCCTTGGTAGAATGACCATTTGAATTGTATACAGTGCACCATTTGCTAGTCTTGGTTTGCTTCTTTTGTTCTTCAGGTGGTATGATCTTCTAGGTATTGAAACAAAGCTCTTCAACTTTGTTGCTTTTAGTTTGGCTTTGCTTCAGGCTTGGAGTTCTTAATCTGCAATTATTTCTGAGGTTTGGAGTCATCATTCTTGGACTTATATTTTCCTTTTGCTTCAGACTTTCAAGCATATAGGTAGACATCTCCTAAGGAAGATATATGGAGGAAATCCTTGCTGGTGTATATGTATGGTCTTAATCTTGACCTATACTTCAAATTGAGATTTCACTCGGTTACTAGAGTTTAGAGTATGAAGATGTTAGTATATACTTGAATAGATTTGCCATGACATTGATGAAGTTAGGACAACTTGATATATTGATCATCATAGTTTCCAATAGGATATAGGTTTCTTTCGAAGCTTCAAGAATACATGTAAACTTCTCCGAAGGAAGTTATGGAGGAAATCCATGCTGGTCTATATGTATGGTCTTAATCTTGACCTATACATCAAGTTGAGTCTGCACTCGGTTGTTAGAAGTTAGAGTATGAAGATGTTAGTATATACTTGAAGAGATTGGCCATAACCTTGATGAAGTTGAGACAGCTTGGTATATTGATCATCATAGTTTCCAATAGGAATAGGTTCTTTCAAAGCTTCAAAAAGAACCAGTCTTGGAAATGCAAAAGTTATTCCATCATTGCTTTACATATAATGAAACTCTCAAAACTGCAAACACGATCTTTCCATGATTAGAAAATGCATTAAACATATAGAAGTATATTAGGTTGAGTGAGTTATTAAGAACATCAACTTCTGTCTTTCCTTCAAATATTGAAATATCCATATTTACTTGCATCTTGTATGGTGCTTGGCCTTCAAACAACTTTTGATGAAGTGGATGGGTCTCAAGGGAATTGTACTTGCTATAGAAGTTGAGGGAAGTGATCAATAATCTCGACTTTGATGCTTTAAGTCATCTCTTTGTCTCTGCAAGGCATCCTCTATCATCTTCTAAAACATTGCTTAAGTCAACATGTCTAGCATGAATTTGCTCATTATCTGCTATGGTTTTGGAGTTATTGAATAGGAAGGTAGGACAAAGGGTCATGCATTTGAGAACAAAGTTTTGGTAGTCATACCATGTGTGGGCAGGCTTATAAACTACAAAGAAGGATTGAAATGAGAAATTTGTTCGAATACCACAACTATGTGAAAGGAAAAATTGCTTTGATACCACTAGTGTAGGGTTCAGGGGTGCCTTGGAGGATAACATTCTAAATGGATTCAATGTGGTATGTATGGAAGTAACTTAAAGTGATAAGAGTGTATCAACCACAACAATCAAAGTGTTGAGATAAAGATAATATAAGAATAATGGAACAACATGCTAGAACTATAATACATTGTTATTTTATGCAATGTTTTGTACAATGATAGGAGAGAACAATTGTCTTTACCAAAGGCTTCTATTTGGCTTAGCTATCACACTCTTCAATGAATGGCTATGTTATTTAGTTATATAAGGGAAGGAGACAAAGAGACATTTGGACAGTATAGGGGACACGAACTCTTGCCTTTTGTTGGTCTGTATCTTCCTTTTTGTCATTCTGTGCATGTGTAGCAGAATAGATGCATTGAGTAGGGATGCCAATATTGGAGCTGTGCAGCTTAAATTATTGAGAATTATGACTTTATGGTATGTCCACGTGTGCTTGGGATCATACTAGTGTGAGGATAGGGTGTGACGCAGAGCACTGCCATTGCACAATGAGATGATCTAGGTACCAAATCCACTAAAGAGATCACTAAGGTTGTAGGGAACAAAATAACAATTTGCACTGGTGAGAACTGCTGTTTGGGATATTAGTAAAGGAGTTCTCACCTAGCTTGTTGAAGGACTGGCATTTTGTATAAAGCAATGGGCTGTCCTTTTGTGGAGGAGAATGGTTAGGCATTTGATACAAATATTGTCTAAGAGAAATCAATTCATATGGATCAATAATGGTGTATGTTGCTGTGTAAAAGGTTGAATTTTAGTGGATCAATACTTTGTGTTTAAGGATAATCAAAATGAATTTCTTTTTATAGTGTGGGTTTCTTTAGGATTTATTTGTCAAAATAATATATGGTCTCTAGTTTCATTATAACATGAATTCTGTTAGTAAATCATCAGTAGACTCAAAGTTGCAAATGAAATGAAGTTTAAGTAAATGATGTCTCACAATTTTTTTTGATCTCTTTTTAATAATTGGAACTTGCTTGTCAGGTGCCCACTCTTGCATTGGTGATGACCGAAAAGGGGCTAATAAGTCGGCTTTTGTGTCCTAAATTTGGTGGATATCTTACATTTGGTACTCTTGGAGCTGGGAAAGAATCAGCTCCTGGACAGCCAACTTTGAAAGATCTATTAGACACATACAAGATACGGTCATTGGGAAGAGATACTAAAGTCTTTGGACTTATAGGAAATCCAGTTGGTCACAGTAAAGGACCAATTTTGCACAATCAAGCATTCAAAGAGATTGGAGTTGATGCGATATATGTGCCCTTTTTAGTTGACAACATTGCAGAATTTCTCAAGGTGTACTCATCACCAGACTTTGCAGGTTTCAGGTGCAGTTCATGAAACACCATAGTTAGATTATTTTCCTTTTTTCTTTGTATCCTATTTCTTAGGGTGAGATATGTATTGTATAACCATACTTCGTTTTTTACAAGATATTTACAAGCTAATTTAAGCAATAGGGACATATAGTAGTTTTCTTGATGTCCACCGTAAAAGTCAACCATATAAAATGGCAAAAATTTTAGGCTTAAGGTGAATAGTCCAGTAAATTTAATTAAAAACACTCTTGTTTATTTATTATTTTCTTTATAGCAATGTCAAGTAATACTTATGGCATGGTCAAAGAGAACAATTTTCTGAGGGAGGGACTGCATTGTGATGCAGTTAAAAAAAAAAAAAAGTAGTCTGATTCAATTTGTTGTGTTATAATGTGAATACATTTCAATCATCCAAACAATGTATATTCCTTAGTGATATGTTTCTGACCTAAAAAGGTACAACTGAGGTTAGTGTGGGCTAAGATCCCCTTGACAACCCAAACTACACAACTCTAGCTAAAACAAATCCAAACAATTTTCATGATGTTTCTTTGAGCTTAATGTTGTGACTCATACAAGTCTTACAATTCAAATGTTATAACAACAAATTTAGGATGTATCTTCAGATTAAAAAATATCACTCCTAATGGGGATGTGTCCCCATGGTCTGGGTGACATCTTGGATGTCCTGGGGACTTGGAGGGGAAGTGCCCTCTTTGTACCCCTTGTTTTGAAAGTTTTGGGGATTCGCCCTAAAGAGGGACATCCCCTTTTTTTGGTCTTGTTGAGGGGACTTCCTGGCATTCCCTGGTTGTTTCTAGGACTGCAGAGCATCCCCAACATCAAATGCTTAAAAAGCAACAAAAGGAAAATTAGAAAAACATTCTTAAACAAGTAAAACCATGAAAGATGGCCCACCAAGGATGTCCAACCCCAAAAAAATACTTAAAAAAACCACGGCCCCTGCTGTTTTGCATTCACCAAATGAGAAGATGAAAAGAGACACAGAGGAAAGAGAAGCAGAAAAGGAAAAAGGATGAAAAACAAGAGAAAAGCAGTTTCCAAGGTATCAATTGGATGATGACTTTAATTTCTGAACTTTTTGCTCAATGCACCTATGTACTATCTTACTATGCATGATGCAATTTTTTTTTTTGGCATCTCTCAACATAAAAAATGTTTCATATTTATGTCTGATTATCACTCTATTAGATGGATTATGGAATCAATGAAGGTTGTTCAATTCACTTATAGAACTTCAGTTTCTTTTGGTTTGTTCATGTTGTTATTAGGTGTTCTTGTTTTTTATTGGTATTATTAAAAATTCAAATATTAATTTTATATACTATTTTAATAGCCTATCACCCTGCCATCTTCCAAATCTGAAATTGAAAAAAAAAGTTGCTTTCAAGGCAGTCCCTGAAACTTGCAGAAACACCGAATAACATTCATCAACAACATATTAAAAACCTACCAAGATTGCTTTCCATAGAAGTTTCTACATAAATAGTGAGAATAAATGCGAGCACACAAGTTTTGTTAAACAGAATGTTGTTTTTAAAAAACAATAATATAATGATGACAGGAGTGGAAATTTAACTTGCAAACAAACTAATTTGTTTGCCTTTTCTTCTATTTTATCTTTTTTTATTTACTGTAGCTTTTCACTGATCAATTTTCTTTCTTCTTTTACTGAAATGCAAATGCTTTACACAGTCAAGACTCAACATAATGAACAATGATATTCACAAATGTGATTGGTATCTTGGTAGCATAGTTACCAGGTCTGGCTAGATCTAGTCTGATTTAGATTTTCAGATGGACTGGATCAATTTGATACAGATCTCACTTTTTTCTTTTGATTTTTAACTTTCAATAAAAAAATTAAAGTTCCAATTTAGTTCTATCAATAAAAACATATCAACATTTAAAGAAATATACCTAAAAAAGAAAAGACAAATTTTGGTTTATGCTATGAAAGATAGTGCAATTCAGAATAATTTTCATTTCAATGTATAGTTTGTTTTTAAAGATATAATGAGGGGGGTTATATGGGGGCCCATGCCCTTGAAAAGAAGTATTACATTACTATCCATTAACTATGAAACTACAGATAAACAGCTCCCAGGAACTACAAATAGCTAGCTAACACTAACAAGACGTCAAAAAGTATATTGTCTGAGCCACCAAAAATGTGCACCCAAAACTGATCACCAGCCCTACAAACCTACCAGCAACCTAGGAAATAAAGACAAAGCAAAAATCAGAGACATAAAATACTATATCACACCCTACCACTCCCTTCCACTGTGAAGCTTGGTAGTGGTATCTGCTGCTCCGTCTACTGCATAGAGCTTGACTCCTCCCATTGAACATTCTCATTTGGAGCTTGACCCCTTCAGTTACCAGCTAGCATGGGAAAACGAACACCATAACAATTTTTCTAACAATGCCAAGACCTATGTATAGAGGGGACACAAAAAACAGGGATAGTATAATCACTACCAACCTCCAAGTGGCCATGGTAGTGATGGATTTGAAAAACTGGAAAGCACTTTGCCAACATCATCATAGAAGGTTTTCAAAAACTGAAGTTCTCTCCACATATTTTCCAACACATTAAGCGAATCATCCTTTTGGGAAGGTGAAGATGCTGAGTCCACACCCTCCACTTGAAAGGCTTCCCATTCTGCCTCGTTGTTAGCACATATACCCAGAAATAGGGAGCCACCTTGAATTAGTTCACCTTTCGAGTTGCAAAAAGCAACACTCCTGCTGGCCCAAGATTCCCTTTCGTTGCTCCATCAAAATTCAACTTTGAGCTCCCATCTGAGGGAGGGGACCAAGACACTGAATTACGTTTTTCGTCAAACTTTTGCATAATCTTACCTCAAGATTTGGAACCCCTTATCCCTTGAGCTGGCAATTTCAATTTACAGTTTTACAGATGTCTTGTTATTTTAAAATTTTCAAACCAGCCTTACTAAGCCTTTTTAGAAATTCTGAATTCACAAGTTTTATTCCCCACCCCTACAAATTCTGATTGCCAGATATGTTAACTATGCTGATTAGAAATAAACTGAAGCACTCCTAAACTTTCCTCCATTAAGCTGCAACTTATTTTGACAGAAATGGTGTGTTGCTTCTTCTGCATTTGTTTTCTAGAGTTGAAGAGATGAATCAATTTTAGTCCTCTCTATGCTTTCTTTTCCTCATAGTTTTCCATTTACATATCAGAAGAATGAAAGTTGATTTTCAAAATTGAGCATAAGTGTTGGAGAAATAAGACACACCCAAACTGTAATAAGGAGCCTGGTAAAAAGCTCCCATAGCTCAGTGGTAGAGCACCCCAGCATACACAAAGGGGGTCCTAGGTTTGAGTCCTAACTGGCCCATGAAAAATAACATGGTATTAGAGCTAGATTAGGACCCCTAAGCACTATAGTGTGGCTCAAGGTTGGTGTTGGAGAAATGAGCCAGACCCAAACTATAATAAGGAGTCTGCTAAAAAGTCTCAGTCTCAAAGAGGGCTGATAGATTAGTGGTAGAGCATCCTAGCATGCACATGGGAGGTCCTAGGTTCAAGTCCTAGCTTGTCCATGAAAAATAGCATGGAATCAGAGCTAGATTAGGAGCCTTGAGCACCAAAGCGTGGCTCAAGGGGGGTGTTGGAGAATAGATGCACCTTAACCATTATGAGGATCCAATTAAAAAAAGCCTTGGTCTTAAAGAGGGCCAGTAGCTTGGTGATAGAGCACATTAACAAAGTTTGGGAGTGCAAGCATGGGCTCCTTTGTCACCATCTTCAAGAGCACAAAATTCTTAGCAGCTGCAATTGTCCACTCAAACTTGCCATTCCGCATGTGGTGTGCCAAGGGTGTGCAAATACCATTGATGTTTTTGACAAACTTTTGATTGAAGTTTGTTAACCCATAGAAACTTTTGGCCTCTCTTGTGCTTCTTCATACCAGTCACTCAAGAATCATGCAAACCTTCTCAAGATCCATGTATAGTACATCTTGAGATATCATAAATCACAAGTTCGTCAACTCCTTTATGAAGTTGCATCTCTTCAAGTTGATATACAAGTCTTCTCTCCTTAGTTATGCTAAAACTTGTTGCAGGTGTGGAAGATGCTTCGCTTTCATCTTACTGAACACCAGGATGCTACCACAAACCTGTCGAGGGATGGCTTTAGAGCCTTGTTGATTAGTCTCATGAACATGCTTGTGGCCTTCTTTAGTCCATATGGCATCACCATCCATTCATACAAGTCTTTCTTCATATTGAATGTGGTCTTCCATTCATCTTTTTCCTTGATCTTGATCTAATGATATCCACTTTTGAGGTCTATCTTGGAGAAGTAGCAGACTTCATTCATGTCATGTCCCCAAAATTGTGACATCGAGATAACAAAATATATTTTCAAAATTATTAAACAATTTATACTATTATTAATCACTCGATAATTATAATTGTCAAGAGACAATATTATAATTATAATTATTATATAAAAATATATAAATATTAATACTTCAAATATTGTAATCACTATGATGTAATAAATATTAAAAATTTATAAAATTAATATACAACACATTACGATTATCAAATATAATTTATAAATATTAAACAATAATACAAGGGACATTGCATTTCAAATTAACACCAAAGAAAATATTACATCTGAGAAACTGTTTTAGACGATTCCTTCAGATTGGCATCTCGTAATTTGTCTTGTCTGAGAATTAATCCAAAACTTATATTACCATTTCGTGAATACAGTAATTAATAATCTCCCAACCTGTATTGACCCGACCCTCAATTCTTTATATGGTTGAGAATAACTGGGCCCGATAGTCTTCAAGGGAAATCATCGATCATCACCTTGTGCGACACCTAGCTATCGGGCCAGCTTATATTAGGCAATTCATCCAAACATTATCGCACCATAAGTAAGATATCGGCTTATTATTATTAAACCTTAGGAAGCTTGCTATCTATTGAAGAGCTCGATATTCTCTATTATTATTGATATCGGGCAACCCTGTATTATGCGTCAAAGAATATACAACATAGCGTCGCCTTGTGGATTACTATCGGGCCTTCTATCTAAGAGTAGCACGACAGCATTCTTTGAATTCTAACGTGGCTTGATAGTAGTGTTAACTTCTGTTTGGGTGACGTGGAGTCAGAGAGCCTTTGGATTACGCCTATATGCCATTTGAGAGTTGTCTACTAGTGAGCATCTGGCGTGGAGCTTCATACAAGTCATTCATTCTATATTGGAAGACTTCAAGTCTACAGAGATATCAGTCTTGGCATTTTGCGGGTGAACAAACATACAAATTTACCCGATCAAGGTCTTAATAAGATATTAAGGGAGCAACGGTTAATACTAGAAGAAAACTTAATTCATGAGTAATAGTTATTAGTTACAAGGCAGCGATAAAAGCATAATTAACATAAGACGTCGATTATTAAAAAAAGCCATCGATCAGGGTGTTAAGAGAGTAAAGTCGGGAATGAGAGAAGTCAAAGACAACGCTTAAAGCCTGGGACACGTCTATTCTAAAAGGACATCACCAATTGAATCAACACAACCTTTCAATCAAAGGGTATATCCAAGAAGGATCATGGGATAGAGACGGAAGAATGCCTACCTTCTTTAGAAAATCAGGTCACATCTAAGGAGTAAAGTGATCACCGTCCTGACTGAATATTCACAAGGATAAAATCAGACAACAGTCCCAAGGAAAAATCGCCTGAATCAAGTGTTCTTACCAGTGGCAGCGATCGAGGCCCTGCACCAAACTGCCAATCTATGTGTGCGTGTGATCAGTGGAGAGGCCAGAAGTAGCGTCTAAGTTTATAGTGCCAATTCTGCACCCTTAAGGTGTCATCTATTGCAGATTGCATATCCTCCGCTCCCACAATATATATATATATATATATATATATATATATCAGAACCCTTTATACCTGTTGCAGATATTCATCGGAAGATTAAATGAGAATTTAAAGACAACTTAATAGCAGATTTATAATCAGGAAAATATGGATAGAAGTTTGAAAGGCAATCTACAGATTATAGATTAAACTGGGAGTAATTTATGACTAATATATATACCGAACAGCAGACCATTTAAAACAATATGTATATAAATATATACTACTGATCTGATAATCAAGCCAGTATTAGCCCTTGGAAGTGGCGCTTAATGGGATGGAGAGTTTATCATTAAAGTTATTGGTTCTGAATCTATCGAGTATCTCAATTTAGAAGACTAGAAGGCAAAAAGTTTGGATATCCCAAAAGGGAACATTACAATTCAAGCAATTTGTTAGGTCATGCATGCATGGCAACAAAAACATGCACTTGATGGTGATCTTATGGATCACATGGGAGTCTATACACACTTCATTCTCCATCCTTCTTAGGTGCAAGTACTGTAGGCACTATGCAAAGACTTAGGTTTTCCCTAATCAAACCTCATTCCAATAGTGTCAAATTGCTTGTTCAACTCTGCACTCTTGTCAACTCATTTTGTGCGGCACCTTGTTTATCGATTCATCTATCACTCCCATGCCAGTCACATTTGCAAACTCCTTGAGCAATGCAGTGACTTCTAGCTTCGTAGAGCTACATGGCTCTATCTGAGGCTTTTGTGTGGGCCTAACTACTAGCACATAGCAATCCTACAAGTCTATACACATTCTTTGTTATCCATCCTTCTTAGGTGCAAGTACTGTAGGCACTACACAAAGACTTAGGTTTTCCCTAATCAAACCTCATTCCAATAGTTTCAACTTGCTTGTTCAACTTTGCACTCTTGTCAAGACTGATGTTTTCCCTAATCTAACCTCATTCCAATGTGTAGCTAGTCAATATAAACTTCCCCTTGAGCTTAGCCGCCATGCAATC
The DNA here is from genome assembly GCA_007258455.2 of Sequoia sempervirens. Lineage (NCBI taxonomy): Eukaryota > Viridiplantae > Streptophyta > Pinopsida > Cupressales > Cupressaceae > Sequoia > Sequoia sempervirens. Next base: position 80,463,876 of record VDFB02000003.1, on the reverse strand, counting down.
CCACTATGAGATCTTGCTATTCTCGTTCTGCACATGACTCTTTTGGATCAAGTCCTATCATAAGGCAACATGCCCTTTCAACTTCATGACAGTGTGCTTGACTCTCTTAAGTTTTTGATTGTTTCAACTCTCCAATTCAGTGATCCAATCAATCTGACTCTTTTGGATTCAAGCTTCCTAAGTAGCTTGGGAGATCAAATGCCAATGTGCTTCTTGACTTCATAAAGGTGATTGCAAATGTTTCCTCTGTCGTGATGTTCTCCTCTATATTATCGGGTCCACAACCCCATTTTGTGTGTCATGACCTTTTACCTCTTCATCACTGATGTCTCCATCACTACCCAACCTTATCTCTTTGTGGTTTCAATGACCTTCAGTAGAGCTTGAATGGCTCTAATACTGCATGAAGAAGACCAACAGGTTTTGATGCAAAGAGAACTTGTGCTTAGCATATCTGCATGTGAGGATGCACCAACAGATAGCAACATGTGCAAGACACTAAAAGCCACTCAACACAACACCAGAAATGTGTGACAAACTGACGTAGATATTCTTGGGTGACAAGATTGCACTGACCCAAGGATGCTCCTGCATCAGGTAGCAAGCTGAGTGCTTGATTGTGGGTGGAATTCTATGGTTAAGTGCACATGAGCCAAAGTAGTATTAGAATGGGTGATGTCATGGGAAGACCTGGTGCTTCATGCATATAAGCATCATCTAAATGTAATGACTGCCAAGTGGAGAATTCGTGCTTGAGACTAGTTATCGTGATTTGGTACTTTTGAAATGTGGATTGATATAGATTAACTCAACACTACACAGCTAGAACCTATGAAAATCATATTACATAATGATGAACTATGGAAACACCACTTGCATAAAAATGGATGGGCTAGGGGAATCCACAATGAATGTTTCAAAGGCACCATACTTGCTTGAGTTTTTGTGAATGGGTATCAAGCTAAGTGCTCAATTGTGGGGGAAACTCTATGGTTAAGTGTGCTTGATTTGGAGTATTGGGATGGGTGACCTCTCATGAAGTCTCAGTGCTTCACTAACAAGCGCCCAACGGACCATTCGTGCTCATGCATATTGGCTCATGTGATTGCTACTTGTAAATATGGTTCACTGTAGATTGACATCAAATTATGCTGCTGAATCTTGAAAAAAAAATCTTATTACATTATGATGAACTGTGGAAATGTCACGTGTATAAAATCATTCTGTTTTAGTGTTGTATAATTATTTAATCACAATCTGCAAGTTTATATTTGTCCGTTTTGAGGTACAGGAATCATTGTTGGCCACTACCCAAATTCAAATACAGGTGTTTTCATCTATTTAAATGTGTTAGTAATTGTTTTTGAAGATTCTCTTCCTTATGGCAATGTTAACATCCATCTCAAGGAGAGCTCTTGAATATGGTAATGAAGTTATAATAGTTACGGTTTTAATATAATGTTTCTTGTTGCAGTGTTACCATTCCTTTCAAGGAGGCTGCCCTTGAATGTTGTGATGAAGTTGATCCACTTGCACAGGTATCAGTTCCTCCCAGCTCTATTTTCTCTGGTAGAATTCCTAAAAAATAGTATAATTTGGCAGAAATGATGTTTCTCTGCTTGGTAGTTAGGAAGTGAATACTTTTATCTTGTTACAGCTTGAATATGTAGGATCCATGTGGAGATTAACTGAAAATAGTATGCTTTGAAGATATAGAAAGTTTTCCTATAAATTATCATGGTTTTGTGTTTCTTATTCAGTCTGTGGGAGCAGTAAATACAATTGTGAGGAGAAAAAGTGATGGAAAATTAATTGGTTATAATACAGACTGTGATGGTTCAATTTTGGCAATTGAGGATGCCATAAAAGGTATCAGTTTTTTTTATTTGTTCAGATCTCATTCTTTACTAGTTTTCTCTTTTCCCTTCTCATCATTTTGATGCTAATTATTTTTGCATAAAGAGCAATCATGCTTGAAAAAACATCAAGAGAGACCCTGCGGCGGACTTCCTGAGCTGTCTGTTGTGTTACTTTTCAGGCAAACATGCTACCGAAGATTGGACACATATCTCCCCCCTTACTGGAAAGTTGTTTGTGGTTGTTGGAGCCGGAGGAGCTGGTAAAGCACTTGCATTTGGGGCGAAGCAAAAGGGGGCAAGGGTTGTAATTTCCAACCGAAATTTTGGTAATTTTCCCTCTAATATTTTTGAAAGTACATTTTAGTAAAGATAAATAATTTGACATATGCATTTTTCAAGAGTTGAGAGAGAGAGAGAGAGAGAGAGAGAGAGAGAGAGAGAGAGGGGTTGATGTGTAGAGAGCAGTGCTGCCAATAACAGATGGATACGCAGAGGGGTTGATGTGTAGAGAGCAGTGCTGCCAATAACAGATGGATACGCTTTTTAAATTAATGAGTTTTTTATGTTCTATGTTTTAATTGTATTCACTCCTATCTTGAAGAACACAGAGTGGGTAATTGATAATTCTATAAGGTTGATACGTAGAGAGCAGTGCTGCCAATAACAGATGGATATGCTTTTTAATTTTATTAAGTTTATAATGTTCTATGTTTTAACTTTTAATTGTATTCACTCCTATGTCTTACTTGAAAAACGAACCAAGGCTTTAGCAAGCCAAGTTGGTCGAGAGTAGGTATTTCTATAATGTTGATACATAGAGAGCAATGCTGCCAATAACAAATGGATATGCTTTTTAATTTTATATGAGTTTATTATATTCTATGTTTTAATTGTATTCACTCCTATGTCTTACTTGAAGAACGAGCCAAGGCTCTAGCAAGCCAAGTTGGTGGAGAAGCTATTCCTCTGGACAAACTGGATACCTTCCATCCAGAAACTGGAATGATCCTTGCAAATACAACTTCGGTGGGAATGCATCCAAATACTGACCAGACACCTATATCTAAGGTTTGAAATCACCCATGGCTACAAAATTTTAATATAATTATTCATGTTCTCACCAATTAAGATAAAGAGTATCCTCGTATTCCTAATCACCATGCAATTGCTCAGGTTGTTATTGCCAACACACCCTCTTAATGTGATGCTATGTTTTCTCGTGCCTGATTTTTTCATTTTTCTTTACTTTTTCAAAATTTCAACCTTATAGTGTCTTATTCTGGTAGTTTTATAAGAGAATGCTGCTTTACAGTCCTTGATGCTGTTTTTTCAGGATGCTTTGATGTCATATAGTGTGGTTTTTGATGCGGTTTATACACCAAAATGGACAAGACTCTTACAAGATGCAGAATCAGCTGGAGCATCTGTTGTAAGTGGGCTGGAGATGTTCATAAGGCAAGCCATGGGGCAGTTTGAACTATTTACTGGCTGTAAAGGTTAGCAAGCTCTTATTCCTTAAATTTGTGTAAGATATTAAGCGATATTAATTAGTTCTTGTTTATTAACTGTAACAATGATGCTTGAATTGAATGCAGCACCTGAAAAATTGATGCGGGAAATAGTTATGAATATTACTTGAGGACTTCACCTTTAGAGATGACAGCATTATTGCACTGCTCAAGTTGATGAACTTGCTGGTGCTGAATTCAGTTGACGTTTCTTTTGAATGATGGTGGTTATTCTTGGGTACCCTTATAGCTCAATATTCACAGATCCCTGTCCTAGAAAAAAGGGACACTTTTGCTATTGATTCTGTGTAAATTGACACCAAGAAATGACCTAATAAATTATTTGCAACTCAGGCTTTTTGATAAAATTCAGCTGTTTGTAGTTGCAAATATCATGCAGATGCCTCCATAATGTTGTTCCATAGAGCTATCATTTTTGTGGGATGAGAAGCACTGAAGAAATAATTATATTAACTATGGTGTCACTTAAGTGCACTGTTGATTGAATGCTAGAAAAATAAGCCCCTCAACTTGAAAAAAATGATTTTGAACAAGTCGCGCAAGAAATTATTGGTCCCTAAATCAATTGAAAGAGAGTATTCCTTAACTATCATGCATGTGTTTACAAATGCACTCTAGGATTTCGCTACCATAACTACGAGGAGCAAATCAAAATAATTGAAATGAATGAGGTTGTCATGGAATCAATTTTGGATTAAACAGAGGACCAACTTTAAATAAATCTTGGATTAAACAGAGAATCAATTTTAAATAAAAGTAAATAAAAAGATATTCTAAAATCATTCTTTGTCCAATGGTTAAGGTGGCACATTGGTAGAAATAGCGATTTAGGTTTAAATCCATACTTACGCACTAAGGAAGTCTATTATCTCGGAGTATTGGAAAAAATGGGATATTTCAAGCATACAACTCAAAAATTTGGCCTAGAATAGCCATCACTACTACCAAGTTTTTAGGATGGATATACAATGGGAAGTAGGATAGAGTAGAATTTACCAAAAAATGGATACAAGCTTGAGAAAACAATTTTTTTTTTTCCAATTCTTTGATGCAAAGGAAGCCATCATAGATATAACCTGATGTGATTGCCAAGTCTCTTCACTTCTTGCCCAAGCTTAGATTAAACTTGGGAAATTCATCCATTTTTTTATCATACTATTTTCAAATATATTGGATTGAATAATAAAACAATTTCTAATCTATAATTTAAAGAATACAATAACACCAAAATATTGGTAGTTAACAGTCTACTATGCTTGCGAGATGCAAGTGAAATTTAATGGATGGTGAGGCAAATACACCTAGCATTTATATTAAACATTTACCACACTTGACCATTTGCTTGGTATATGTGGATGTTGAGTCATATCGAACAATGGATAATAATTCTAAATATGGTTTCAAGGTAGATTCAATAAGGTAAACCCATGCTAAGATGCACAACAAAAGCCCAACTAGATCCAAAGAATACCATAAGATTATTTTAATAACGATTATAACATGTTGGCACTAACACCCTTAGCCAAACTTGTGAGACCCAAGAAAGGTGACATTACTCCAAGCCTACTTTGCAATAATCTTCCTAAACCCTAAATGAAGAGTATTATACTCCATTTTTAATTGTAGCAAAATGCCTTAAAAATTAAGTCTTGACATAGTCTCCAAAACTAGAGACCATGATCTACATGACAAACTACAATTCTTGGACAACTACTCGAAAGAGTTTAACATTTACAAAGGTCAATTATCCATAGATCATCAAACATAGAGAACTTGGATCATAGGAATGTTATCTCTAAATAGCCAAGGGTAACCAATTACAAAGGGCACAAAGGTGCTTAACTACACGGGATTGAAAGAGTCGCCACAAAGAGTCAATGTTGTGCAACTATAATGGGCCAAAGTATCACAAAAGGTAGAAGTAACAAGTTAAATAACTATAGATAGAAAATATGCTCATTCTTATAGGGCCAAATATGATTACTGCAAGTAGCTATAGCTGAATTACTACAAATAGAGTAATATGTTAAAACATCCTCAAAAGTTGCATAATGACAAAGTCCAAAGTCCTACCCTACAAGGAGCCATAATTGAATTTCCATAAATAGAGCAATAATACATCACCATGCCAATACCCATATGGAGTGCTCAATCAAGATTAAGTTTTAGTTTCCAAATTCTATCCTTGTGACAATGATAATCATGTTTGCTTGGTAATCATCTCATGAATAGGGATCATCATCATGAACATAGATGAAACCAACAAAAAAGTGTAGGTGCCCACACAAGAGCTTAGTAAAGATGAGACCATCATAAGAAGCTCATATGACTTGTGTGATGATTCAAATGACTCCATGTTAGACTTGTGTGATGATTCATATGACTCCATGTGCATTTCTCAAAATGATGGAGAAACCTTTGAAGTGATCAAAAATTTATATCTATTCAAAAAGAGGCATGTTATTTAGAAATTTTTGGCTCATGTGGAGAAGACATTTATTTGCATACCAAGGGTGATATTAGTCCAACATTGATTGGCTCAGATATTCACAATGAAGATATGAATCAAAATTTAGTGTTATCTCCAAATGGTGATATGAACCGAATAATTATTCATCATTTCGAAGACAAGAGTTCAATGGAAACCATGAATCTTAAAAGGAATTTAGTATTAGTACTTCAAAATGCATAAGTACAATGATGTAAGGGAAAATAAGCCACTTACATAAATACTTATGCTAATTAAGTAATGCAATCAATTAGACATATAATTAGCCTAGATAAATGAACTAGAGTTGATATTAGAGTTTTAAATAAATGTTCAAATAAATGTAGAAATAAAATGAAGTACAAATGCAAGTTACTTAGTGTAATTCCCAAAGCCAACACGCTCAGAATAAAACTTGATGGAACAATTTTTGTTGTTGAGAAAATGACAATAGTGCCATTAATGTGACAACATGTCACACTTGCACAATGTACACACAAAAGTCATGTGAAACCCAATGACAAGAAGAACAATCTCACCATTGCATAAGAAAGGTGGCAACAATAGAAGACTTAACAATCATGGGATAAATCCACCATGACGAACATACGAGAGAGAGGGTGACACCTACACAACAATCAGTTACTAATCCACAATAGTGTTCTCTCGCAACACCACTCCAGAATATGATGAGGGAATCATCAACCTCCATTCCACACACAAATGCCTTTACAACATTGAACATAAGGGCCAACCTTCATAGGAGGTTGCCTAACTAAGAGGCACAAACTCTCCACTAACTGGAATGACGATGAGTCACTTCTAAGCACAAACATGCTTCCAAAGGAAAGGAGATGCCATAAATCTTTACATATGACACTTGTCAATGAAATGACATCATGAGAAGACTCACAAGACCAAGGGGAACAACTTTTGTACACAAGGTTTCCTCAAGAAACAAACAAAAGGCTCTTCGATCGATGAACGAAGGAGAAATTGAGTAACTGGGACACTAGTGCCCAGAAGGGACATTATCACCTAGAGAGGACACTAGCGCCTAGGCATTGGCATCCCTATTAGCATGCTGTCATTCTATAGAGGCGCTGGTGTCTTGGCTAGTGAGCAAACTCAAGCTAGGGTTTGGTTCTCAGGATATGTCAACCACCCAAGAACTACCTAACATTGCACTTGACAATCGACAAACTCAAAAAGCAACAAAATGGCTCTAGGCCAACTAGAGTGTTTCATCTCCTAAGCACCTGACACACTAGAAGCAAGAAGGAGAAGGTTTATAGGGGTATTGTGACCTCTCCAATGCCCCTACCTCCTACCCTCAGCAAGAAATCACATGAGAAAGGAGATACATCACTTTCCATGTTCTTCAAGAACACACAAGGGACCCCTGAACAATCCCTAAACGTGCCAATTCCCTAAGAGGAGGCACCTACAAACCAACTAACTGATTCACACAATACCACACTAAACCATTTTCTACACACCAAGGTTCATTTTAAAACCAAATGAATGTTCCTAAGTTCATTTTAGATCCAAAACAAAATGTGCTCTATGTTCATTTTTACCCAAAACATGAAAACATAGAAAGTATACAAGATTACATGCATGCCCAACTCCAACTCCAAAGTATGTAACAAGATACAATAATGGCGCCACTTAAATGGCATATTACAATCCATCCCAAGAGGGAGGTATAATAACATATTACATTTACCAGAGGACTCAAATGTCCTTCAACATCAATTATATCATATTAACAAAATAGAAGAAAGCATAATAAAGCATGCAAAACCTTTCTCGAATTGAAGTTGTCATCAACTCCAACCACGATCCTCCGATTCCCAACGGTGTTCTCCATGCCACTCAACCTCGTGGAATCAAAAGATCCACTCCCACTGTACTAGGAGATAGTCACATGGGCCACAAGCACACACTCATGCCAAACACATTGGGGGAGGACTTACACACACCATACACAAAGTATGCACTCAACATGCACATCACACAAAATACACAACCAACATCATAAGATGGATCAATCACAAGTCCTCATTGGGCTTAAACACCAATAGCATAACACAAAGCACTCTCATTGGGCATGATCACCAATAGTATAGCACCAAGGATCCTCACTGGGCAAACTCACCAATAACATAACACAAGGATCTTCATAGGGAAAACTCACCACTGACAAAGCATAAGGATGGTCATTGGGAAAACTCATCAATGGAAAAACACAAAGATCATCATTGGGAAAACTCACCAATGACATCACAAACACATTAGACACTAGGATAAGATGCTAAAGAGCTAGTTAGGGAGTGTCATCACGATGCTCACTAGTATGACATCACATGGAATCTAGTACTCCTTTCGTACAAATGAGGATATTTGATCTTACAAGACCCAAGCTTCTTGAGCTGGCATGTCTTCCCAAACATCCTTAGTCTATACTAACACTCAAGGCATGAGAGGGGCATCCATTATCTTGGTTAATTAATTACCATGTTTCATTAGTCTCCACTTGATTAAACGACTCCTCACCCATGATCAACCTACAAGCCACTTTGGGTTAGGGACACATTGGGAACCACTCCCTTAACCCTCTCTAGTACCTTCATCCTAGGCTCATCACACTCACTAATGAGTGTGGCACGAAAACCAATGCATAATTCCATTTTCAACAATTTTTCACAACATGATTTCAAAACATTTGTTTCAACATTTCATGAATTACACCTTCAATCACTCATTCTAAAACATCGTAATTCATTTGAAACTTTCAAAATTTTCTAACTTTTCAAATGGCCAATAACTAGGAATTTCTTCAAAAACACCATTAAAATAGCTTAATTTTTTGCCAAATTTTAAATTTCAAAATCCAAAAATTCTAACAATACCCTTTGGTTCTAACTCAAAAATAAATAGGGAGACTTCTTTCCCCGCATTAAAATTCCTCATAAAACATGCACAATTTCAAATTTTCCAATTTTGTTTTACATTGGAAAATCATAGATTCCCAAAAACTCCATTGATGAAAAGCTTCAAATTTTAAAGTTACAATTTCAAATTTTTAAAAATACCGTATGGTTCTAAATATGCCCAACAACACACTTTTAAGGTCAATTTCACTTTTCAATGATTTTGGAAAAAAATTGCCATGATGAGAGGCACAAATTGGGATTTTCTAAAAAGATCACAAAACAATTTAAATGAACTAATTTTGCTCAAATTGAAATCTAAATGGGAAGTCCTATGCTCCCTTAAGGATGAGCATGACATCCAAATGACAAAACATGATCAAAGGGAGAAGAAATGATGAACTTACCTCAATTTTTTTGCCACACACAATCACACAAAGCTTGGAAAACACAAAGAGAGATGAAGAATCCACACACCCAAGAAATCCTCTATCCATTCCTATCCAATCCAAAACAAATCCCATCTCTTCCCATCCACAAATGCATCCAATTCAAATTTTCAAAGAAAATGGCAAGGAGAGGGTTTCAGAGAAAAAAATCCTCCAAAATGAACAATTATCCCAAATGGTTAAGTCTTTTTCCCTTTTAACCCATTTCTCTTTTCACTATTTTCCTATTTTTCTTTATTTTTAATTCCAAAATTTCTATTTAACAAAACAAAGCCATTTGCCTTTATTCATTAGCAATTATATAACAACATTCCCACCCCAAGAATTTTTTGAAATTAAATTACTTAACCATATTTTCCCCAAAATTTACGAAAAATAACACCTTAGACATAAAAACAATCTTTTAACTCAAATATTGTTTTATGATCAAAAAGGGAATTTAAACTACAATTTAAATGGTTTACCTTATTTCACAATTAAAATATGATTAATCAAAGCAAATATGCAACTAAGAATATTTTTTATGGAAAATGCAAAGTTTAAGAAATCATTTAAATCATGCATACACTGGCATTTCATGACACATATGGATTCCAAAATCACTCCTAACTTGGATTCGGGTCAACACTAGTCAAATATGACACATACAATACTCAATTTGAGTACGAACGAGCAATAGATGGGAAGGCCCAATGTGTCATCTCCAAAATAGCCACCATTGAGGAATAACTTGGATTTGTGTAGCAGAGTGGAGAAATAACCCTATATATGTAACCCCTCAACACACATCAAGAGTACCTGCTCAACGTATATATAGCCAAAGCACAACATAATCACCCAATAGGATACAATAGCATAAAACATAAAAGTAACACCTATACATTCATTATATAAATCAATCATTTTAAACATCAATAATCAGGTTCATGCTTAATCACTGCATAAATAATGCACATCTCTACGAACTAAAGCATACCAATAAGATAGGAATATAACATACAAAATGCAACAATCAACACATATTGAGGAACCTCATCTCAAACATGTGGTGGTTCACACACCATTCAGAGCAATAATAACAACCACAACAAAATCACAAGGAAATGATGAAGTTGAAACACTGATTTCACATCCAAAAGTTATAAATGAGAGAGGCATTACACTAAGATTTAAATTTATTAAAGATGTTGTTATGTAGATGTTTGGAACTCATTAGCCATAATGCCATTATTTTATTATATGTACTGTCACTAATATGAGAATTTGACTGTGTACTGTGTTAGTTCACTTATGCAAGTGTGGACCTAAACCTATACATAGAACTGAATTGTGGCTATCCGAGGGACACAAGAATACCAAATTATTTCATGCTTAAGTAGAAGGTAGGTAGACTCCATTCTTTCTATCAATTCCTCTTAAGGTCAACTACTCACTAAAAAATTGGCCATCCGATTTGAAGTTGTTTCTTTCTTCCACTCTAAATGTCTTGGATCTTGATTGCTATCTTCTAGAGTGTAATAACTCTGACCCTCTTGGATCAAGATTATTGCGATTACACAAGTTTGACAATGCTACTTGTCAAACTAATTTAATGGATCTGAAATAACTTAACCTTGTATATACAGAATAAAATAATCAACTGTTTGCAACTGAATATCCACAACCCATTGTCAAACTAATTTGATGGTTTGATCTGAAATAACTTAACGTTGTATATGCAGAGAAATAATCAACTGTTTGCAACTGAATATCCACAACCCATTTTCAAACTAATTTAATGATTTGATCTGAAATAACTTAACCCATTGTCAAACTAATTTAATGGTTTGATCTGAAATAACTTAGGCTTGTATATGCAGAGTAAAATAATCAAGTGTTTGCAACTGAATATCCACAACAACCTCAAACCAATATCACCATTTCAAATATATTGCAAATATACATATATATTCAGATGCACATTACATATCAAATGTATATAATTGCTTGTTACATTCAGAAGTTTATATCAAAGTTTCATAACATTATTTACTTCTGATATTACATAAAATATCAATGAATTCCTGACAAAAGGAGAATAGCTATGTATAAACCATAATTCACAGTACTCCTAATCTGATCCGTTGACACCCAGGCGCATCTTCATACGACTCCCAATATTCAAATTAATATTATCGCTTCTGAATATGTTCTACCCCTTGCGATAACTCCAATTACGACGACCAAAATTGGAGATAACGACTACAAATCCTTCTGGATTTCTTTGTCTTTTATGGATAGCTGGCATTAATTTGTTTCAGATTGAATGTACAAAGTCACCACTTCAGTTGTTATCGAACCTTTGAATGTTTAACTCTTCAGCTAGTAGCCGCAGTGCTATGAATTTGTCTTATTTGCCTTCATCAGCATATGGATATATGTTTTCTTTTTATCTGATTGTCTTTATCGAACCTTAACAATAATATTGGTATCAACGATATCCGATAATGTTCTCCCTTTAATCTGAATGCAGCGCTTAACCTTAGAAAATGCCACGATTTGTCTTTTGAATAGTTTGGCGACCAGAATCAAAGGCTGCAATGTCCATGCAATAGCACCAAGAAAGTGGCGGTGACTTGGTTAGATATCTTCATTGTCAACGACCAGGAGTATAATGAATTATATCGCTTGTAATACCTTTGGTATTCCTTGAATGAGTCGCCTGAGAAATATTAAAACGTGGCCCTTTGGAATAAACTTGCTTGGACTATGTTCGGAAAACCAGACTCCAAGTGGTGTAGAATTATGCATCCAAAGTATATGGATACCATGGAGGGAGAAATAATATTCACTTTGGCATTCCACCCTTCTAACTCCAAAAATGTGGAATTTTATAGTTAACTTCAGATATGTCTTATCCCTCATCTTTAATGGATAATCCATAATGAGAAAAAGTCTTTTTTTTGGGAAGATTCTTGAAATGGGCAAACCTCTCTGAATAACATAGAAGAAGCAAAGGAAGGTAAACTGGCCCTCAAACAAATATGGGGTGAAAAAGTGAAGGACTCCATAGAATTATTAGTTGATTCTCTTTTGTTAAATCCAAAATGGGAAAAACTGTAAGACTATCCTATCACTTCTAGCCAAAAAATATCCTCATGAGAATTCTTTAAGTGAAGGAAAATTTTGTACTCCAACAAGCTTGACAAACTCTCATGGGTGCCTTCCAAAACAGGTTAGCACTCAATCAAACTCGATTACTAGGCTCTAACCTTCTTAGCAGTAGTGGAAAATTGTGCTAGAATAAGTTCTACCTTCTAAAGGCCAGAGCCTTCTCTTGGATTTCTCTAAATGATAGAATTCTCACAAGAAAAAGACTTAAAAAGTTGGGCATCTCCCTTGCTTTCAATTGTATTCTCTGTGGATTAACGATAGAGGACATGAACCATTTGCTCTTGAATTGCTTCTTTGTCAATAACTGTTGGCATTGGTTATGCTCTAAATCGAAATGGCATGACCCCCTTCAAAAAACTTTACTACATATTTAAGTTTGTTGGTCCTTTGTTTACTCTAGTTCCACTTTCGATTACATTTGACAGCTTGCCTCTTCTCTTCTATTCTGGAATATTTGGCTTGAAAGAAACATCAAAATTTTCTATAAACAATCTTCAAGTTGGAGAAGTCAATATCTAAGGACATTATGACACAAACCAATAAAAGCAGAAGCAACAACTCAATTTTCAATTGGATGTCATGATTCTATAAAACATTGGAGTTTTATAAATTCCACCTTTTCTCTTAGTTCCACTCAAATTTTAAGAGCAAGGACATAAGAACTATAAAATGGAAACTTTCATTGTCTTTCATGGTGAAGCTCAATTTCGATGGAGCCTCTCATGGCAATCTAGGGGCCTTAGGAGTAGGTTGCATGATAAAAGGCTGAGATGGAAACTTGTTTATAGCTGCTACAAGAAAATTATTGAATGGTACAAAAATGAGGGAAAAGCCTAAGCATTACTTTCGGGGGTCTCACTAGCTAGAAGAGAGAATCACAAACAATACAAATTGAAGGCAATTCTATGGTAAGTATCTCTGCTTTGAAGAAGAGGTTATGTCCAAATTGGAAAGTCAACTACATTCTACTAGAAGTTTGGTCTATTCTAGATGGTTTTGAAATGTACGACTATGCAAATTATTACGAGGGGGGAAATGAGATGGCTGACTATCAAGCTAGTTTAGCCATTGACCAAAATGAAAAGGTAAAGTTTTTCAATCACAGTACTTGCATGACTCATCCTCACCTTCTCAAGGCCCTCCAAGATGATAATTTTGAAATGCAGCCTCCACATGACTCCTAAAAACAAGTTATTTCCACATTCTCTTCCAAGTTGTGTAAATCTCATCGATAGTACTAGCATTTCACCTTCAAACTAGCTAAAATCCTCCATTCATTTCTTTCCTCCTTATGTTGCCAATCCTCTTTCATTTGAGTGAGTGTTATTGCTCTTGTCAGTCCTCCCTCTTTCCATTGGTCTATACTTTTTGCAATCATTTCTCCGCAACTACCTGTCTTCATTTTATCCCTTTCTCTTTCTCTTTGTTCTCTTTTGGCACTCTGCACTCCCAATTATGGTTGTGCTCCAAAAGAATAATCACATTTTTCTTCTAAGATAGAAATGGGAGCCCCACATTCTTGGTTGTTTCAACTCCATCCACCTTGCCCATGTCTTCAATATGGATTGTAGTGTTGTTGATGAGGCAGTTTAGGTGGTCGTTGGCAAATAAATCCTACAGGATCAGCTTTGTACTCTATTCTGGTTTGGAGTTGGGTCTCACATTCTATCTAATGCCATGTATCTCCTCTAGGACACTCTACTCCTAAGGATGTTGGTTGAAGACTACATTCAAAGCTACCTCATCCCTGAGGAAAAAGCTCAACACTGCGGTGGAAGGATATGACCTGCTTAGCTCTCATTAGGGGTCTATTTACGTTCAAAGAAATTAGGAAGGACCCTATGGTCGTATGTGTTTTCAGTGTCATTCAAACTGGTCTATAAAATGACAACCCAAACATCATGGAATCTGTTGTGAACACACATCTTCTAGAGTTCAAACCAGTTTTTGCATCCAGGGTATGTTAGACTTTTCATACACTACACTTCCTTCTGGGCCATATCCCTCATTAGCAACCTCCTCCTCTTGTTGTGGTGTCAACCAACTCAAATAAAGACATGGGCTACTTTGTCTCATAGTTTGCTAGCATATGAATAAATTTGATGGTTAATTTTCTTTTTGACTCTTATTTTGCTTGACCATGAATCATGCTATGTTTATGCTTTCCTTTTTGGTGGCCCATTTTTTGCTATTCCTTGAAGCTCTTTTATATCATCTGTAAAAATGTCATTTTATAAATAAATTATGTTCAGGTGTCCTCACCTTAAAAAAAAATCCATTTAACTCATGAATATGATTTTGTTGAATTATGATCTTTGAAACTTGTATGCTTTTGTGTATGTGCTTTGAATATGATAAGGAACAAGCAATGTTTAGAAATATCTTTATTAAATTTGTTGAATTACGAATGTCATGTTCTCCATAGTTAGAGCCTTTAATGGACTGATGCAACAATGATGACCGATTTTGATTGTAGGCAAGTGTGTAACATGCTTCTAGGATGATGTCACAAGTAGATAATGCAAAATTGATCTTTCTTTAAGCTCATTGACCTAGATGTTCTTTTAGCATTAAGATACTAGCTGATTTTTTTCCAATTAGGGTTAGTTGTTAAATATAACATTTTAGTGTGCAATTTAAATTTTTCATAATTTAGCTAGGTTATAGTGGCTAGCAAAAATGGAGGGAATGAGCCCTAGTTTAAAAAATTAAATTTGAAAAGCTTGGTGTTCAATTTTGTGGGGGTGGTGTTATGACGTTTCTTGGAAATAAATGTAAAAATTAAAAAAATAGAAAACCACTTCAAGGGGCTAAACTCCAAAAATTAGAAAATTATATATGAATTCAATATTAAAAGTTAAGATGATTTGGAAGAGACTTATCCTCCTTATTTATAGGCTTAACTATGCGGGGATACAACCTTTCATCCTTACTAAGCCATCTTAACTAATAAAAAAAACTATTAAGATTAGGCATGCCACAAGTGCTTATCTTTATTATGCTTAGAAATATAGAATATTAGTATCATAGTATTCCCATTCCCTTAAAAAAATGTTACTTTGAACACTTAGCAGTTGACTCTAGAATCTTTTCTATGAATTGTTCATAATTTTATATTTTACTATAGATGAAGATGTCATTGAAGGATAACAACACCAATTTGTCAAGAAAGGGTTAGAATATTGAATTTATGAGGCTCTTTACGAGTGATCTAATCAAGCTCCTTGTAATGTGAGCACATTCTCCATGGCTCATCCTTCTTTTTAGCATAATCATTGGGGATAAATATGCACTTTTATTGAGATGAAAAATACTTTACGGTATTAATTCAATGGAACAATCATGATATTTGATTGGGGGTAGACCCTTGGGTTCTTGAAATGCCTCTTGATGGTGTTGAATGATCTCTTGAATCTTTGTTTGATCTTGAGTTTTTACATCTTATGCTTCTACAAAGTGTAGGTGTGCCCTTATGCTATAAGAACCTTTCTTAAGTATTTTTTCATCCTATGGGAGTTAATAATTTGGACTTGGTAGTAATTGTATACCTATAAGTTTATACTTCTTTTTTTTAGAACTAAAATTCATAAATAATTCCTAAAAATTAAAGCAAGTTATTTCTAATATTGTAGGCAAAACAAATAGAAAAGTCTCTAGAAGGATTCAAAAACCAAATACATTCATCTTTCCTATCCAAACAACAAAAAATCAATCACCAATACATTGAGTTAATTGCTTAATCTCATCTCGCAAAACTTGTTGTCTTCCACCCCTCAATGTCTTCCTCCCATTAGTTGTCCACCAAAGTCTTTCCACTTAGGTTGATCACTATTGCATTCAATATATCCATGCTATTTTCCCCCATGAATTCTTATTAAAATGTATCTTATTTGAGAGAGACCCCGAACCAAGGACAACAATGATCCTTCTCTCTAAGGGTCACTCCAAAAGTAAATTTTTTTACCATCCCCCACCCTCAACATTTGCACCATGCTAGAGCATTAACATAAGATGCAAGAAATTTCCTCATAAATAAATTGCATTCATTTTGCTACCAATGAAGATTTATTGAGACATAACAACAATCATTATATAAGGGGAAAACTTAATATAGGATTGGTAACCTAAAATATAAGTTATGAACAAATTCAACATGTAGGGAAATCAAGGCAATAGTCACCTATGAACCACTTTCTACACAAATAAAAGTACATATTGCATAGACTAGGAATCATAGATCATCTTGGAATATGTCACATACAATAACAGGTATATTAAACCATTGATGCAACTTCCACAATTGGATTAACCTTGTAGAAAAACTCTATGAATTTGACATCCTTAATCTCATAAAAAAGGAAAGTATTAGTTTGCATGCATAGATTCCATGTAAATGAGTTCTACATTTTATATTCTTACACAAAAATTAAGTAGTTAATTTGAGACCCATATGCATTCATATCATTCCTATGCTCATTCAAGCAATAGATAAACCCTTTTATAATAAAAATTACATTAACTAATGTGTTTGAACATAACTTCCTTATATACATCATATCAAAAAACAAGGAAAGGAAAAGTATCATGTGCAACACTATGAAGTGCATTCATAAAAGAACACAATCGTAATCATTGTGAATAGGAAAATCTTGTGCAATACATTTATATACTTAATGTTATGCAAAGGAGAAGAGTGAAATCACTTTTCCCCAAGACTTTCATATTTCACTTAAATTCTTAGCAACCTCATTCTATTACCAAATATCTCATATTAAAATTTTAGAACAAAAATAAAACTATAACAGAATCCCTCTATCTAATGCAAACTTTGTTGTCTCCCAATAAATCTCATTTACTATTCTTTTTTATATATTTCATTTCATCACTTGAATTTAATGGAGACATTATATGAGATATTGTGAAAGTAACACATGAAAAGTTTTAGACTCTTTCCACCATAAGAGATCTTCCCAATGATGGTTGTGGTTCCATTTGAGGGTTGAGATAGAGTGGTGTGACTATGAGCATATTATACCATCCTTAGTTTTGTGGGATGAATGCCACAACTCCATCCTTCACATACATATTTCAACTAAATACCCTAATATTTAGGGGTTTTCAACAATATTAAACCATCTATTGAATATTCAAACTTTCAAACTTTAGTCTCTCCACACTAGATCGTACAATGCGACAAAGGCTACACCTCCATCTTTTGCATATATATTTCAACTAAATACCCTAATGTTAAGAGTTTCTTTAATAACATTAAACTATCTATTGAATACTCCATCTTTCAAACAATTATCCACCCCACACCTTGATTAAGTCAACTTTAATGTTGATTTGATGATGACAGTGGTTTATGGTTCAATATAGGCTAGGATAGAATTTAGACTCCTTAACACATGTAACTATACCATGCATCATACAAATTTTTATATGTATAACATTATAAGTATATTAAATGCATATAAAAGTATTCACTCATTATAATACTTTATGATCAAAGAAATACATGAAGACCTCCACAATGACTAACTAATGGTACTAAATAAAGGATATAACTCAATGAATTGTTAAAATGATTAGTGCATGAAAAATAAAACTAAGATAATAGTAACTTACTAATACATTATTTATCATAATTACTACCCATAATATTGCCTATTCATGAATCATCTTTCCTCATGATATTATCCTTCCAATTAGGGGTAGGACACCTCACAACCACATTTAAAAAATGAATGAATTAGTAATCCATCATATATTTGAATTAAAATTCAATAATAAATCATTTATGAATAGTAGAAATTAACAATAAATTAAATAAACATAAGAAGATTCAAAACATTATTTTATAGTGCCAAACTAAATGTCCAAAATAGTCTCATCAAAATGTAGATAATTGTCATAATAATATCAACATTAGACTTAATCCTAATTATTTAATTATTAAGTTTATTTATGTGCAACATCCTACACCCCTTATAAGAGATTTGTTATAAAGATTGATATCTTAAAAAAGAAAAAGAAATAAGAATAATTTCTTGGCCATCTCCTCAAGTTGCACTCTCTTTAGAGTATAGTCCCATTGTACCTTATATTGCTTGAGATTATGAGTATGCAATTGTATTCATTTATTCTTGAGTACTTTGAATACTTGCATGAATATGATTCCTAGATCTCACATCCATAAAGTATCACATTTTAAATCTATGAGTAAAGTATGCTACATGTAGTTTCAAAAGTGACACATGAAACACATTATGACTGTTGTGTAGAGTATGTGATAGATCAAGTTTTTAATCCATTAGGTTGATCATTTTTAAGAATTAAAAAGGTCTAATTTTTTTAGATGTTAGCTTGGTGGCTTTGCCAAATTTTACTGAAATTTTATGTGGTTTAACTCAAATAAAGAATTTATTTCCAACTATGAACTATTTAGTGTTTGTCCCTTATTTAAGTATCTATTAGTATTTTATTGGTTTCATTCAATCTTTGTATTATTAGCTTGTCCTATTTCTCCATTTCTTTTAGCATCTTAGTTAAGGGCACACAATCTATTGAGAGGGGGGCATGAATTAGTAGATCAAATCAATTTAAAACTCTTTAATTCAATACATATGTCAATCATGAAACTTGAATCAAAACAAATATTGTTAATCAAGAAACCACATAAGCATGCACATCCACACATGAGAACACCAAATATACGTGGAAACCCAAGATGGGAAAAACCACAATGAGAATAGTTGCTTGGATCTATTGTCCAAATACAGCCTCACAAAGTAGGAATTTAATAAGGGAATTACAATATGAAGTAGGTACCAACCTATTGGAGACACCAATCCACAATTGTACTTGTAGGAACCAACCTACTAGAGACACCAATATCTAATACAAAGATTTGAGCACCAGATCAATAATTAGAACACCAGTCCTACTAGATTACAAAGAAAAAGCTTGTAGAATTTCAATGTCGATTACACAACTTACTCCAGATCTGAACTTGCTTCAGAAACTCTCTTGAACTGCTTATGATCTTCTGATGATTGCACATGATGATTGAGATGCAACTCACATTGAATAACATTTTCTTGCATAATTGCTTCTCACACTTGTATACTCAATTATATTCACTTACCACCTCTTCAATTTCTCACATTTATCATGTGAAGTGAGATCTAAATTATATACAAGACATTACATAAATACTTCATTCATGTTGGCCAAGGATCTGTAATCAACCAGGAGGACATAAGGTGGACCTAAATTCAAATTACATGAAACATGTAATGGGTAGGTCCTAAATCAAATTTGTTGCCGCCAAAACAACATGATGTTGTGCACTTCCACAATAACCTTAACCTGGACCTATTTTAGCTCCCCACACTATCTTTGAATGCTACACACTACTAGTCATTGCCACACAGTTCCAAAACTATCACTGGTTGATAGACAAGCACACAGAACCTTTTGTCACTTCAAACTTCTTGCTTGCTGAACATAACTTCCAAAGACCTACTCTTCATTCAAACCATAAAGCCAAAGACATCTTCAACAAGAAATATTGAACATAAATGTATTAGCGGAGAAATATCTCTACCCTAAGTAACAACCTGAAACATTTCGGATCAAAATTCTAAATTACTTCTATCAACATGAATAGATGTAGTATGATACTATAGACAATCCTCAATTTATTTAACTAATATAGCTAGAAATATATACTTCCATAACTCAAAATGATATGACAGTATATTACATTTAATTCTCACTAATCTGTTGACCATATTTATTTGACATCAGTGAGCACCTTTGACATCAATGACAACACATGTTCAAAAATATCCCCTGTTTTCATTGATGGAAAACAACAAAATGTTGGCCACACACGAAGACAAATCTAATATTGTTCAGATCACATTGATTCCCACTTTCTCCCCTTAGAAGATATATCATTTTGAGTTCCATTTCTCCCCCTTTGAAATCAATGGTAAAGGTCAACTGATTTTTCAACACTCTACATAATCTGTATAGCTATTTCTCGGATAGACTCCCCTTGAGTCCTTACCACACTGGTTCTGAAAAAAATTCCACAAGACCACCAAGCCTTCTTGCAGTAGGGAGTTAAAACTCCCCTGAGCTTGTACTATCCTTTTGATTCAGGAGGAGGGAGCAAAAAATCCCAACTTCTATCAGAGATATTCAAAAGTCTCCTTAGGAATTGGTTTTGTGAAAATGTCTGCTACTTGCTCCTTGGTTTCAACATACTCCAATTTCAATTCTTTTTATGTAACCTTCTCCCTCAATAAATGATATCTGATTGCAATGTGCTTTGTCCTTGAGTGCATTATCAAATTTTTTGAAATGTTTATGGGTGTGTGCAAGAAGTTGAGTCCACTTTTTGGCCAAAAAGTGGAAGTGTTTTATCTGATTTTCAGCATTTGACACATTTGACTTTAAAATTTGAAGCACTTAGAGATGAAATCTTTAAAAAAGTCACTAATCATAAAATGTAGTGCTCGGAGTCTAGTTTCCAAATATGTAATTTATTTCAATACCCAGATTGTACAAATTGAGTTTTAATAGGAATTTCTAAAAACCACTGTTTAAAAGTCATTTTTTTTACCATACCATGCACGTGTACGACATCCATATTTTGACTTAAATTATCATATTTTTCTAAATCCTTTTGGGATAAGTTTTATGACTCACTGAAGCTTGTTCTTGATTTTTTTGTATTTTTTTATTGAATATTTTTTTTTTGTTAAATTTTTATTAGGGATTTGTCATTTTGAAAAATGTCGGTACGACATGCATAAGATGACCTAAACTTATCATTTTTTGATTTTTTTTTTAAATTGAAAAGAATTGTCTGAAGTTTGTTCTCGCGGCAATCTGCTTGTCAAAATGTTATGTTGATCAAAAGTTATTAAAATAGTAAAAAACTCTGATATTGAAAGTTTATGGACCAATTTTATTAGAAATTAATTGAAAAATAGAAAAAATAATCCAATTGCAAAACAAATTACATATTTAGAATCTGCATTGTTTCATCTAAAATGGGTTTTAATTTCGTCAGAAAATTCTGCAAAAAAGGTCGTCAGCCATATGTCCAAAGTTGGTATTTTTCTTTGACATTGTTAGGACCTTCAACTTGCAGGTCAAACCAGGTTGAAGGTTGAGGTTCGGACTTCCAATGCTTTTCCCGAACCAAAAACCTAAGCAAAAACCCGACCACAATGCAAAAGGAAATTCAAATTTTAAAAAAATGGGATCCCGCTTATAAAACGGGATCCCGTTACATTTGAACAACATTCTGACCGTTGTCAGCGTAACGGGATCCCATTTGATAAACGAGATCCTGTTCACTAAGCAACAGCTCCGACGTTCGAAGTCAGTGAACGAGATCTCAATTATGAAACGGGATCCCGCTTATGCATAGACGGGATCCCATTTTATAATCGGGATCCCGATTCATTTGAAGCGGGATCCCGTGTTATTAACGGGATCCCGTTTATATGATTTAAATTCACTGTGCACAAGTTTTCTGATGTCTGCAACTTGCATGTATGGCCGAGAGCACTAAAAATGAATGATTTTTCATAAGCTATTGTATTTACAGGTCAGAACTTAATTTTTAAAGTGGAATTGTGGTAGTTTTTTACTTGTTTTGATGAACACAAG
This sequence comes from Sequoia sempervirens, assembly GCA_007258455.2. Classification (NCBI taxonomy): domain Eukaryota; kingdom Viridiplantae; phylum Streptophyta; class Pinopsida; order Cupressales; family Cupressaceae; genus Sequoia; species Sequoia sempervirens. The sequence goes on along the minus strand of VDFB02000003.1, from coordinate 80,441,769 downwards.
AGGAAGAATTTTGTCTTAATAGGTATTCAACTTCCAATTTGGATTGAATATTTTGAATAATTTCACTATTAACATTCATTTGTGCTTGAGAATTTTATAATCATGGGAGATAAAGCTCGTAATAAAAGAAGGAAGACATTGACTCCTCTAGAAGTTGAAGCAAATAGGGAAAAAGAGAGACAAAGACAAAGAGAAAGAAGAATGAGAATGAAATCAATGAATGATGGTGGAGCAACCAATTCAACAACTATTGAAGATGAAAACATTGAGGATACCATGGTTGTAGATGAAGTTAATTTGCAAGGAGTCGATTTGGAGAAGAATATGATTATACAAACAAGTCCTACTATGTCTTCAAATCCCTCTTTGAATGCTATGGAGAATGTTTCAATATGCACAAATCCAGGTACGTCTTCAAATCCACATGTTAGTGAAATGGTAAATTTGTATGTAGAAGTTTTACAAGATGCTGGACTTAATGATGTTGACATTGACTATATTCAGAGAGACGAACCTTTTATAGAATTTGTTGAAAACGAAAAAGAAAAATCTTTTGTTGCAAGTGAAAATCAAAATGATCATTTTCTTACCTGTATTTTAAATGAAAATGAAAATGAAAATGAAGATGAAGGTGAAAATGAAAATGAAAATGAAAATGAAAATGAAGATGAAGATAGAAAATGAAGATGAAAATGAATGAATGAAATGAAACAAAGATGAAGATGAAATGAAGATGAAAAATGAAAAATGAAAATGAAATGAAAATGAAGATGAAGATGAAAATGAAATGAAGATGAAGATGAAAATGGAAAAATGAAAATGAAAATGAAAACCGGCTTATTGATGAAAAATGAAGATGAAAATCTAGGAATGTGATGTTGAATTTAATGAAAATACTTTTTAAAATTGGAAGTGGTGTTTTCGATAATCTTCCTGGTCAAATTTCTTGGAGGAAAATAAGAACACATGCAAATAGAATATACACCAAATTCTTTTATCGTAAAAAAATTGCATTTCAATGTCAATTAATGATGCAATTGATGAGAATGTAAAAAATGAGGAAAGTAATGAATAGGTTAGGCTTTTATGTTAAACCAAAAAGAAAAGATCAATCATTAAAACATGCTATGTCTAATATTGCTAGTGCCATTCAATTTATTGGGAAAAATAGTCGATCTAAAGATAAAAACGCAGTAAGAAGAGCTATAACTACTGCTATAGTTAATAAAGCAACTTTAAATAAAAGAATGGTAAACAATATTAGTGAAGTTTTAAAAATACATCCTAAAACATTACTAAGAGCGGCAAAAAGAAGAGAAAGTATAGAAAATGATCCTATCAATCAATGCTGGAGTTTCAGTGGACGACTATCGAGGTCTAATATAAAATTGAATGTTGAAATTAAATCTTTGATCGAAAAATATTGGCATGATAATACTAGGGTTTCATCTAATGTTAGAGATGTTTTAAAATTAAGGGTAGGGTCCAAAGTTCACGATCCTCACCCAAAACACGTATTAGATACAACACAAACTGAATTTTATGGAAAATTTTGTGATGATTCAGTGTTACCTGGTAATATTGAAATAAGTCAAAGGTCTTTTGAAAAATGTAAACCCTGGTATGTAAAAATTAATAAACAACGAATATCTTGTTGTAAAATACATGTTCAATTTCATTATTTTTATGATGTTTTTCGATATATACGTTGTACCTTGCATACTAACATGATTAGACAGGATTGTGGTATTGATATGCCACCTGAAGCAATAAGAGAGTTTATTTCAGGTTTGTTTTGTGAAAAATCTAATGATAAATTATTTTATTTAAGTTCTTGTATTTCCGGACAATGCATTAACTGTGGAAATCTCTCATTTTTAAGAATTTGTTTGCATGAAAGTGTTGACTGGGCGATTTTGGACAACAATTAGTAGATGTCAAAAGATTTAGGAATGTTCAAGATTCTTTAAAAGTTACGGAAAAATAGGGAAAAGCTGCTAGGATTTAGTTACATAAAAAAGTTAGTGGCATGCATTTATGAGTGAATTTAATAATGTGTACTGTTCTCAAAATATGTCATGCACCTCCAACATGCTCGATGGCTTGATGGCCAATTTCGCACATGTAGAAACACATTTCCAATTGGTACTATACTTTCAGTGGTTGATTTTGCAGAGAATTATACTCTCACTCCGCAAGAGGAAATTCAATCTCAATATTATAATTCAGTGCAAGTAGCTATGTTTTTCCATATTGTTTATAGACATGCAAATGATAGCACTGAGGAATCAAGAAAATTTTTGAGGGAGTATCATTTTTATTTGAGTGACAACCGGTTACACTCATCAGAGTTTGTTCAATATTGTTTTAGTATATTTTATAGAAATTTAAGAGAAAGAGGAATCCATATGAAAGAACACCTCATATGGTCAGATAATTGTACGAGGCAGTTCAAAAATGCTAGAATGTTCTATTGGTTAAGTAGGGTTCACAAGGAACTTAATGTCCAACATATATGGAGTTTTTTTGAAGCTGGGCATGGTAAAGGAGAACATGATGGAGCTGGTGCGTGTGTCAAAAGAATTTTTGCTAGAGAACAATTAAAATTCAAGGATTCAGTAAAATTTAAAAATGCACATGAGATTGTAGATTGGTGTAATAGAAAATTATCTGCACTGTCTGGAAAGTGATTACCTACAGCCTACTCCATTCTTTTACAGGGAAGAAGAGAACACGATTCAGAGCTGATTGTGAGACAAATTAGTGGATCTACTAAAATGGCATTCATTTAGTGTGAGTGCCACAACAAAGCACATGGACTATCTAGACAAGGGAGCTTGCATTTTTTTTCTAGTTTTGTATCTCAAGAGATTGGGAAGCATGTGAAAATGCATAAAGTTTGAATAGTGGGAGCAAAGATCGTTGACACCTACACAAGCACATGATGAATATGAAAGAACCATTGGAAGAAAACATCAATTGTTTGCATCAAGATACAATCGTTTCGCACCTTGTACAAGAAGGTAATTTTAATTCAATTCTATTTTATTTTATTTCTACCCCTTTATTGCTATTTTGTAATACTAAATTATTTATATGGATATGCACAAGTTATTAAATTGAATTTTGTTGGCAGGACATGTGTATGTTGTTATTGCACCTGATGGGAATGAAGAGCAAACAAAATATTGGTTGGCTCATTGTGTGGAAAGTAAACATAAGTTGATAACACCTCGAGAAGATGATGATGGCTTTCATTATCCAACAGGTACGGTGATCCCCTTAAGACACCTCCTTAAGAAAATTTCAAATGGTAACAAGTTTTAGATCCCCTTAAGCAATTTT
>VDFB02000003.1:80395169-80434641 GCA_007258455.2 Sequoia sempervirens | reverse complement strand
TGAAACATATATGTGATTCAATTATAAATTTAAAACTCAAGTTAAATAATTTATGATTTCATATATAATTTTAAAAATTGAAATCAAAATACCCCATAAGGGTTGCCAAGTATGATCAGTGTCGATGTATGTACTCGTGGAACAGATGATTGCCCTTGCATCGTTAGTGTCATTTGTACACCAAACAATTTGATTGTTAAAATGTATTGCAAACTTTTCTTTGATATACACAACCATAAAAATTATTATAAAATGAACGTACATCTAGATGCATATTTATACCTGTGTCGTAGTGTCCTTAGGGTGATGTTTTTCTATGAGGAACTCTACAAATGAACTGATGTGACCAGATGAACCACCAGAATCTCCCCATCCACCTGAACTAGGTGTAGCCTGATCAGGTCCATAGCATACTTGATGACAACTAGTACATATATGGGGGATGGGTCTCGACACTCCTCGAGCGGTACTTGGACCAGCTCCATAAAAAACTCCTCCATCATCATCATCGTCTCTATGCTCCCCACTCGCTATTGCATAAGCGTGCTGATCAAGGTCTCCTGCGAGTGTACTAAGGGAACCTAATGTTGAGACCAGAGCTTGATGATGTACAGGTGCAGGAATGGGAGGACCAGGAGAAACAACAAGGGGTTGTGCATGCACGGCACGGGGATCAACCCTTGCCCTAATCTCGCTGGTGGCAGCCACCAACACCTCAAATGATCTTAAAATTGAAATAATTGGCTTTTTGCCACAAAACAAACTCTACATACAAGCTCAAAAATACAATGGGCACTCCCAATTAGCATGTGGGGACTATCAAAACCATATACCATCGATCCCAAAAATGTGCAGTCATCTACGGATGTATGCACCACCTCATGGATATTCTAGATTTGCTGGGTGGAATGGGTTGTCGAGTAACGGGGTCAAGAAAGTAGGGGGATAGATGGGCTTTTGTTATTTTAAGGTCTAATATTTGTTTGTAAGAGAGATCATCAGAATAAAATTGTCTCATTTGTTCTCTGTCTCGTCGATGCCTATCAAGATCAAAATCAATCATCCTGATGGAATCAACAACGTTTTGCATTGCAGATGCAAAACGTCTCACATGTGGAGGAATCAATGCTTGACTCTGCATATCATTGATTTGATTTTGTAAGGATGCAACTTGATCATTTATTCGTGCTCTCAAGCGAGCCTCATCAGATGCCATAGGTGTTGGAGGTGGCATATTAGGTGGAGGTAGAGGTGGAGGGGGGGGAGGGGGAGGTGGAGGTGGAGGTGGAGGGGGGGAGGGAGGCGGATCTGGCTGTGGCTGAGGTGGTGGATTGATGATATCATCAATGTTAAAATCATCCATGATATGCTTGATATAATGTGCACCTCATTAAATCATAGAAAATAGTCCATGTACATACAAAAATTAAGATCATATATTTAATTGAAATAGGATGAGCAACATATATATTAAGCTCATATATTTAATTGAAATGCACATATATATACATTGATTGTTCAACTCAAGAGCATGTCCATACAAAATTAAAAATTAAATGTATGTACATGTACATTTAAAATAAAAATATGATGCATAATTTGCATGCATAAACTCATTAAACTAAACTATACATACATACATACAAATTTCAAAATTTAAGAACTATTATAAAATTTTAATACATGCACATACATACTAAACATTAAACTTGAAACATTCACAAAATCTCATTTTATGTCTAACACACACACACACACATATATATTACAATTTTTCAGTAGGAGAAATCATGATCTAGTAGATAGTCATAAAATATATACTATTATATCCTATTCATTATAAGTTCATAAATTCCACCAAATTCACAACTCCATGTCACTAAAAATATCCATCTAGAACCAAAATCATAAATTCATGTCACTAAAAATATCCATTTGGAACCAAATTTATAAATTCATCACACAAAATATCCATCGTTCACCAAATTTATAAATTCATAACTATTTAAGATCATTGTTTTAATTTATAAACTATTATGGCTCTCTACTGCATAGATATTCATTTCTTTGTGTTTTCCTTTTCAAAATTAGGAGTTCTCCTCTCCTCTAGCCATTGTCGATGCTCATCTACGATCCCATCCATAGCCCCGATAAAGATCAACAAGGGTGCATCCTAGATGCAAACATCCTCACAGGAGGTGCGACACATTCTTCATTTTGAATAATGATTTGATCTTGGATGGTTCTCTATAAGCATTGATTTGTGCTTGCAAAAACGAGCATGCTCATTGATTTCAAGTGGTGGAGGTGGGGGGTTACAAGGTGGAGTGGGCGGAGGTGGGAGGTGAAGGTGTTGGAGATGGATGGTGTGGAGGTGGATTGCAAATATTATTGAATGGATCCATGTGATCTTTAAGATATGAGTGAACCTGCATTAGATTTGTAATTTCAAGATGTAAGATAATGTTTAGGAAATACCCTTAAACCATTCAATATAAATGGACTTAAATAATTGAATACAAAATGATAAAATTATATGTAAGCCTCATTTATATGTCTAAGGCACATGTTACTTGAATGAAAATACAATTAACTATTGATATTGTATAATCTTGCAGGATCTTATTATTGTTAAATTTGGTTGGGACTTGGGCAACTTTGATCACCAAAATTTAAGAACTTCTTTGATCCCCTTAAGAAATGTCATATTGGAACCCCTTAAGAAAATCGAATTACGATTTAGGGTGACAGGATGGCTTAAGGGGATTTACGTCTAGTGAGGTCCTAGGAGAAAATGGCATGGCTCAAATGAATAAAATTTGGTGAAGTTGCCCAAGGTAACCAAATTTCATTAAGAGCCTTTAAAGAAAAAATGATGGCTTTAGGGTTTAGGGTTTAGACTTTAGAGTTTAGGGTTTAGGGTAATAGGATAGCTTAAGGGGATCTACATGCAGCAAGATCCTAGGAAACAATTACATGGCATAAGGTAATGAAATTTGGTGGAGTTGCCTAAGGCAACCAAATTTCATTAAGAGCCTAAGAAAAAATGATGGCTTTAGGGTTTACGGTTTAGACTTTAGAGTTTAGGTTTTAGGGATTTAGGATAACTTAAGGGGATATATGTAGTAAGATCTTAGGAAAAAATTACATGGCATAAGGGAATGAAATTTGGTGGTGTTGCCTAAGGCAACCAAATTTCATTAAGAGCCTAAGAAAAAATGATGGCTTTAGGGTTTAGGGTTTAGACTTTAGAGTTCAGGTTTAGGGTAATAGGATAACTTAAGGGGATGTACATGTAGTAAGATCCTAGGACAAAATTACATGGCATAAGGGAATGAAATATGGTGGATTTTCCTAAGACAACCAAATTTCACTTTATGGTGTTGGGTAGGACAAAATGAATGGTTTAGTGTTTAGGGTTTAGATTTTAGAGTTCAGAGTTTAGGGTTTACAAAACTTAGGGTAAAGTTTTGGTGCCCCTTTGGAATATTTAATGAACTTGCAAGTTAGTGAAGAACATTTTCTTGTGGAATAGTTGATTGAGATCTACTCTTGTTTCAACTGACCAACCTAGATCATGAAATCTCATTCATATTATAATCTTGCACTATCTTATTATTGTTAAATTTGGTTGCCTTGGGCAACTTCACCAAATTTTAAGAACTTCTTTGATCCCTTTAAGAAATTTGTCATATTGGGACCCCTTAAGAAATCGATTTATGATTTAAGGTGATAGGATGGCTTAAGGGGATCTAGATGTCTAGTGAGGTCCAAATTTAGTCATACTATAGCCTCATTGGTTCCATCTAGCTCTGGGTCAAAAGTGTTTACCCCTCTAATTAAAAAAAGTATCATGATGTTAAAAAAGAATCAATCTATACATATCACAAAAATAACAATAATCTTAAATGTAACCCATACTCTAACAATAATAGAATGCTAAATGATCCCCACCCCTAACCATATCCTAATTGAATTGCAAACCTAATTGAAACTTAATTAAATTATAACCTTTACTAGGTAATCTTAAATGTATTCCTATATTATATTATATTTAAATTAATTTATATTTGTACTATAATTATATTAATATTTATTATATATTCCTAATTGTAACCTAACTATTTACTACAAACCTAATTGAATCTTAAGCCTAATCCTCATTAAAACCCCAAGTAAATTGTAACATTACCTATCCTTAATTGTAATCTTATATTATATTTTATGATATTAAATATTTATATTATTTAATATATTATATTAAATATAATATATTAAATAATATAAATATTTAATTATATTTCTTTTATATGAATCATCCTCCTAGATCTCTAAATTGTAATAATAGCATGTAGTTCCTCCAAACTATCATCATGTACCTCCTCCCTTTCCCATGTAATAGGTGTACCTTGTAGGTGTTAAATGGTTCCATCTTGGTCTCCTTATTGATGCATTTCTATCCTTCCACATAAATCTATATAGTATCAAAATATAGGTAATTTTATGGTTATTAAATCTCTCTTAATTGCTAAAGAATCCATTATGATTGAGGATGGGTGGATTATTATCTAGGATCACATCTTAAAAATCCTATAGAGGTCATGTGGTATGTTTTTCTTAATACATATATTCCCATACAAACCCTCTTTCCATGTATTATCAACTCTCCTATATAATAGACACCTTCCTAGATTTAAATTTCATATGATATATATGTACCCAAGTGTTTCCAATTGGAATTGCTATAATTATACTTTTATGGCATTCTAGATATTCAAAATAGTTTTCATAAATCTACCAAATAGACCCATTCTTGACATTGAACCTACATAATTTTAGGTATGTCCAATGAAAGATTAGGGTCTAGGGTTCATAAATTTCAAATGCTTTAGTGTTATGGGTTTAGATTTTACAGTTTAGGGTCTAGGGTTTAGCAAACTTAGGGTGAAGTTTGGGTGGCCCTTGGCATAATTTAGACTTGCAAGTTAGTGTCAATTGGAATCGATTGTACGTGTTTAGATTTACAAATTTGCTAACTAAATTTGCAAACAAACATCAAGATAAACTTTATGAATTTTAACCATTCTTTAACATATTGATTTCTAATCTAATTATAATTTAATATTGAAACTAAAGTTTAATATATATCATTTTTTCCATACAAAGCAAATAAAATTTAAAACATTTAAGCAATGCAAATGATTTTTTTTGAGCTCGAAATTACCTAGTTTTCAAAATCAAAATGATTTGTTCGATTCCAATTTAGGGTTTTAACAATTTTTGTTCCAATTCAATTTAGGGTTTCAATTTTAAACAATTAGGGTTTTTAATGCAATTTTTTCGTTTCAATTCAAACTAGGGTTTTCAAATTCAATTTTTTTCGTTTGATTTGAATTCAGGGTTTCAAAAAGCTTGATTTGGATTTGTAAATGCAATGTTTTTATTTCATTTCGATTTCTAGGGTTTTGAAATGCAATTTTTTTGTTTTGTTTCAATTAGGGTTTTCAAATTCAATTTTTTTGGGTTTAATCAAACAATTTAGGTTTCAAAAGTTAAATTTTGTTTCTAAAACACAATTCAAGTTTTTTTTTTTCATTTTTATTAAAGAACATTTAGGTTTCATTGCATTTTTTTGCCTATTTTTACAATTATTCAATTCTACTATAACAATTAAAAAAATGCTTAAAACATGAAATAAATTAAAAAAAAACATGCTAAATTAACTTATTTCTTTCAAAATTTCAATTCAAAATAGAAAAATGCAAAAAGATGGCGTGTAGGTGGGTACCTATAGCTGATCGTGGGGGTCGCTGTCACCAATACTCGGGGTCTCGTCTGCTGAGCAGTGAAAACTATTTTTTTTAAAAATAAATACAGTATAAAACGGGACCCCGATTTATATAAATCAGGATCCCGTTATTTATAAATCAGGATCCCGTGTTTTATAAATCGGGATCCCGTTTCTTATAAATCGGGATCCCGTTCTGTTTCCATTGGTTCGAAATCCTATGGGAAACGGGATCCCGATTTTTAAAAAGCGGGATCCCGTTTCGTCTTAGGCTTGGGATCCCGATTTTTAAAAATCGGGATCCCGTTTCCTCAATGTCGATTTCAATTTTTTGGTTAAGGCAAAAAACTTCCACGTTTCGTGGACTCAACTTTGTGCACTTACCCTTATATCACTGGTATTATCACACAAAATGGAAATGGGTTCATCAAACTCAATCTTCATCTCCTTTAGATTTTGTTTCATTTATAAAACCTAAGTACAACATGAAGTTATTGCAATGTACTCTGCTTCTACTATAGATAAAGCAACTAAATCATGTTTCTTAACCAAGATACTATATTGTCACCAAGAAAGAAATCTCCACCACTTGTAATCTTCCGATCATCTATGCTTCTTGCCCAATCTATATTTATGTATGCAGTCAGAGTAAAATTTTTACTTTTAGGATACCACAAACCAAATTTTATTGTAGCCTTTATATATTTGAATATCCTCTTTACAACTTTGACACGATTTTCCTTGGGTGCTTCTTGAAATCTGGCCACCATCCCAGCTACTTACATTATATCTAGTCTAGATGCAATCACATATAACAAACTACCAATCATGGATTTTATAAAGTCTAGTATGCCAGAGCAGATTCATCATCTTTACTCAACTTACATCTGGTAACCATAGGTATACCTATTGGTTTGCATTCTTCCATCTTAAACTTAGAAATTGACAATTCACCACATTGACATTTCAAACTCACTCTGCATTGCATTCCAGAACTCCTTGCACATATCATCACTACTTCTGCAAAAGATAATGTCATCAACATAGATAATAACAATCAACATTTGATCACCCTTTGTTTTTATGTATAAATTACTATCTTTGCTGCCTCTTAGGAACCCTTGCTATTGTAGATACCTATCCAAATTAGAATACCATGCTCTAGGTGCCTATTTAAGTCCATAAAGTGCCTTCTTCAATCTACACACAAAATATGGATTAATTGAACATTTAAAACCTTCTAGTTTCTCAATGTAGACTTCTTCTTCTAGTTGTCCATTCAAAAGTGTGGACTTCACATCCATTTGATAAACTATGAAGTTCTTGAATGCTAATAAGGCCAAAAACATTTTAATTGTTTCCAATCTTGCTACCAAAGAAAATGTCTCCTCAAAGTCAATTCCTTCAACCTAAGCATATCCTTTACATACCAACCTGGCCTTGTTCTAGATCACTTCTCCACCTTTATTAAACTTATCTTTTAATACCCATTTGGTACTAATAACTTTATTTCCTTTAGGTCTTGGAACCAATTCCCAAGTCTCATTTTTCTATATTTGAGTTAGCTCTTCCTCCTTAGCGTCTATCCATCCTTTATCTTTGCTTGCTTCTGTATAGGACCTTGGTTCAATCTTTGATAGTAATGAAAAGTGTACCTACTCATTTTATTTGTCAATTCTTCTTTGGGTCTAAACTCCACTATTTTTATCTCCAATAATCTAGTCTTATGGGTGATTTTTCTAGACATTCCTTGCTAGATTCTTTGTAATAGTATTCTTAGAATCAAATTTTGAGTCTTCATCACTACTATGGATTGGCCCTTCATCATCTTCTACTTTCGAAAGGTTAGTAGACTAAATTGTCTCATCAATACTTACATTTATACTTTCAATAATATTTTTCAGTCTTTTGTTATATCATCTATATGCCTTACTTGCCATAGAGTAGCCAAGAAAAATACCTTCATCTAGTTTAAAATCGAACTTACCCAATTCATGTTCTTCCTCCCTTTTAATGTAGCATTTTCTTCTAAATATCATGCAATGTCTAACTGAAGCCAATCTTCCTCTCCATAATTCATATAGTGTTTTATCAGTTTTAGGTTTGATTTGAGCTCTATTCAAAATATACCTACAGTATGAACTACTTCTCTCCAATACATATCTAGTAAAATTGCTTGACTCAACATTGTTTTGGCCATCTCCTGTATAGTTTGATTCTTTCTTTCTACAACTCCATTTTGCTATGATGTCCTAGGAGCATAAAATTGCCTCCAGATCCCATGCTCCTCACATAATTCACCATACTAGTCACAAGTGAACTCTCCACCTTTTTCTGATCTCAAAACCTTGATTGCTCTTCCGATTTCATTTTCAACCATAGCCTTGAATGCTTTGAATTTCTCAAAAGATTCTAATTTATCTTTTAGAAAAGTAATCCAAGTCATTCTAGAGTAATAATCAATAAGCATCATGAAATACTTGTCGCCTTGTAGACTCTTTATCCTCATTAGTCCATAAAGATCCGTATGAATCAAATCCAATGGCCTTGTTGTGGAGTATTCCTTATTAGGAAACCTAGTATTTGTCTATTTTCCTTCATGGCATGGTTTGCAGCTGGTAAACTGAGGCTTCTTGATCTTCGACACGTCTCTTACCATTCCCTTTGAACTAATCTTCACAATATCATCAAAATTAATGTGTCCTAGCCTTTTGTTCTAGAGCCAAATTTCTTCTCTTTGTATAGAAAATCATTTTTGTCCATTCAGCTCATTGAGATGGTATACATCACTATCAGTCCCGTTTCCTTCCACAATCAATTCTATGGTACCAGCCTTTCTTATTTCACACCCTTTAGAACTAAATTAAATCTTGTAACCTTTTTCACACATCTGATTAACACTTAAAAGATTATGTTTCAATCCTTCAACATACAAAACATCATGAGTTATGGTCTTACTACCATCAAGACTCAAAGTACCCTTATCGGTAATCTTAGCAATACAATTGTTTCTGAGAGTTATAGATCCTCCATAAAACTTCTTAACGTGCATACACTTACATTTGTCTCCATTCATGTGACTTGAACAACCGCTATCAATGACCCACAAATTTTTCTCCTTTTGAGCATGTAATACTTGGTCTAAGCTACCATGGGATTTTTTGATCTTTTCTCTTCTAGTTTCTTCTTCCAAACTTTATCTGATTGATTATTCTAACAACCTAAACTCTTTCCTTTTGTTTCCAATAGCGGAGGACTCACAAAAATTGCTTCTGCAGTTCCTATCAATGTGTCCAAAGTTGTTGCATTTGTGGCGAACAATATTGAAATTGTACAAAGGTGCAAATGCATTATTGCTAACAAAGTTATTTATTCTTACCATAGCTTTTCTACAATTTATAGCCTTATGACCAAAATTGTTGCAATTAAAATGATAAGCAAAAGAATAATGATTGAACTTGGTATCGTATCTTTATCTTTTGGATCTTTTGTTCTTATGGACTTGGATGAAACCAAATCATTCAGTTCCATGCTTTCATCACTTGCAAAAACTTTCTTAGACTTTGAACTTTCAGAACCAATCTCTTCCAAATTCACATTATTAGACTTCACATATTTCTTGGTCACCTTTTTCTTTTGTATATTAGTAAAACCAAGTCCAATTTTGATGTGCAATGATCTTTGACTTGGACCCAATATTTGATTCAAAGCCTTAGTACTCTTCCCAAACTTCATTTGTAGTTGATGATTTACCTTTTCAAGCTCTTTTATTATTGACACAACTTCTACTTCAAGCTTTTTACAGTCCTTGTCTCATGATAGTAATCTCTTAGTCAGAACTTCTTCAATCCTTTTTGCCTCTTCTGCTTGAGTCTTAAGATCAATGACCATCTTTTCTGCTTTCTCAAGATTTTGAGATAAATTGTCTTTAGCCTTTACTTCCTCAACAATTATTTTCCTTAGTCCCTTAATCTCTTTTCTAGCATAGAGCAATTCTTCCACAAGATCTACCTCATCATCATAATTTTTGAAATTCATTTATACATCTTCTTTGGTAGTTTCCATAGCCATGAATATAACCTTTTATCCTTCATCTTTAGAGATGTATTGATCCTCTTCATCAATAGAGTAGCCTTCCTCATTAATGAAGAAACTCTTTTTCTTTCTCTAAAAGTTATTCCCTTTTTAAAATGATTTCTTTCCACACTTTTTCTCAACATTGTTAGAGTCTTTATAAGGACACTTATCCATAAAATGTCCTACTTCACCAGAGTTAAAAAATTTAAAAGGGAGCTCACCTTTATACTTACCAAAACCTCTTTGTAACTTTCTAACAAAGTTTGCTTCCTCTAGATCTGATCCAATATTAGAATCTGGTTCAACTTGCTTCTTAGATGCTTTAAAATATACTTATTTCTTTGTAGAATTTTCACTATCAATCCTCATTTCATAGGTATTTAAGATACCATGCAAATTATCCATAGTTAGAGTATTCAATTTTTTAGCTTCTTCAACATCAAAAACCTTTGCATCAAATCTTTTAGGAAGGGGTCTGAATACATTTTTCACAATCTTGCAATCTTTCAATTCTTCACCAAGACCTCTAATGGAATTGACAACATTATCTACCTAGAGCAGGGAAGTGGTGATGTTTTCTTCTTCCTTCATTTTTAATTTCAAACTAACCTCAATGGGTTTGAAGCTTTGCTTCTTTAATCTTTTCATCAGCTTCATAGATATTGTGCAATTTATCCCATACTTCCTTTGTTGTCCTGCACTGCATAACCTTCACAAACTAAGAGTTAGATAAACCACATAAGATAACATTCCCTGCCTTAGCATTATTTTCACAAGAATTCTTTCCATCCTAATCTCTTGGTGCACTATTAGGAATTATGTATCCATCCACAACTGATTGCAAAACCTCAAATCCTAGGGCCATAGAATATGCTTCCATCCTCGTTTTCCAAAATGCATAATTAGTTCCATCAAAGAGTGGTTCCTTATTTGCAAACAATCCTTATTGAGCCACTGAGTGTGCCATCCAAAATCTACCTCAAGCTATTAATCTTCTTCAAAGGAACTTGGCTCTGATACCAATTGAAGGGCACACAATCTATTTTAGAGGGGGAGTGAATCAGTATATCAAATCAATTTAAAACTCTTTAATTAAATGCATATGTCAATCATGAAACTTGAATCAAAACATATATTGATAATCAAGAAACCACACAAGCACACACATTTACACATGAGAACACCAAATATATGTGGAAACCCAAGATGGGAAAAACCACGGTGATAATAGCTACTTGGATCTACTATCCAAATCCAACCTCACAAAGAAGGAATATAATAAGGGAATTACAATATGAAGTAGGCACCAACCTAATAGAGACACCAATCCCCAATTGTACTTGTAGGAACCAACCTACTAGAGACACCAATCCCCAATACAAAGATCTAAGTACCAACTCAATAAGTAGAACACCAGTCCTACCAGATTACAAAGATAAAGCTTGCAAAATTTTAATGTTGATTACACAACTTACTCTAGATCCAAACTTGCTTCAGACACTCCCCCAAACTACTTATTATCTTATGATGATGACACATGATGATTGAGATGCAACACACATTGAAGAACACTTTCTTGCACAATTGCTTCTCACACTCGCATACTCAAGTATATTCACTTACCACCTTATCTTTAATTTCTCACACTTATCATGTGAAGTGAGATCTAAATTATATACAAGACATTGTATAAATCCTTCATTCATGTTGGCCAAGGATCCACAATCAACCAGGATGACATAAGGTGAACCTAAATTCAAATTACATGGAACATGTAACAGGTAGGTCATACATCAAATTTATTTCCACCAAAATAATATGATGCCATGTGCTTCCATAGGAACCTTAACCTGGACCTACAAAGACCTTGATGTTCATTGAAAAACCTACATTCACAAGAAATAAAAAATAAATATAATAATCAAATTAAAATATTTAAAATTATATTTTTTGGAAAACTTATAATAAGAGATACATACTTATAAAACATAAATTTTAAATGAATTCATTTGATCCCCCAAAAGGTAAATCAAAAGTGGTTTTTTATTAGTATTTTGATAGGTGTAGAGGAGACTCCATTATAGGTATGGTTTAAAACTAGCAGGGTTCTATCCAAGGGGGTTTGATCAAACCCTATTTAATTAAAATCCTTTAAATGGAACCTTTCAAGGCTTAAATTATTATATTTTCTAGAAAAATATGTGATTTCAGGCAAAAATTAAGATGTCCTAGAAAGTGTAACCCATTATTGTGGCAACACCCTACCTCGATCACAACATCTTGATGATTTTTCCTTTTTCAAGGTTCCCCCTTCGAACTTCCTTAATTTCACCTTTCTTGGCATAAATTTATAATTAATTCTAAATTTTGATGCTATGGCCATATGCACGAGTTTGAGTTCACTCTTACCTCTTAATTTTGACACTCACACCTACTTTTTGCTAGTTTCTTTGTAACTCATCGGAACAACCTAGAAAGCCACATGATCACCAAAAAAGGAATCGACATGCCAAAGTGGTATTGACAACCATCAAAGCCATATTTTTATTTCCCAAGAAGAATTAAGTGCAATTTTGGAATGTGATTTGAGAGATTTATGCTAGCATAAATCTATAAGTAATTATGGTTTCATTTATGGCTTGATTTGGCCCTACACCAACCAAAAAATACCTAGAACCATTTTTTATGTGGAAAAGGCATGAAGCAACAAGGGAAGATACAATGGCCATGACAAAGTTATTGCAAGTGATCATTTCTTTTATGGATCAATTTATCACATCTTTTTGGATAATTTTTGTAGCGATTCTCAAGGATATTTTTGGATTTTATGCATAGCTATGGAAACCAATTAGTAGGTAATTTAATTGTAGATATTTGAGATTAGATTTTGGTGACTTCTAGCATGTTCTTGAACCTTGGGATGATATTTTGTAGGCTAGAGGACACAATTGATGACAACAATAACATGGTTCCTCTTTGCACACTCTTTTGAACATGTTTTATGTGCCCTAGTTTCATATATGTGCAAGGGAATTTATTATTCATTGTAAAGGGTTAGATTTTTTGCATCCAAATGGGAAAAGCTGATTTGGAGCAAGCTATATTTTATTTGTAATCTTTGTATATGATTGTAACTTAAATTTTTGAGTTTGCGGGATATTTTTATTGGTATTACAAATACTTTTTTAAAAATAATGTAAGATGACTTTATTCTTGTCTTGTAATTTATCCCCATAAATAATTTTGTTTTAGGGGATTCAAAGAAACCGTGGATACACATTTATTATATTTTATATCAAATCTTCATTAGTTTGCATCTAATGGGGTTCGATAAAACTTTTCATTATATGCATGTGTATGTTGCATGAAAACTTTTAGACTAGTACATGAAGCTTTAAAATCATTTAAGGATTATTAAGTAGGGATTGTATCACAAGGGACAAAAGGTCATTTGAGGCTTTGAAATCTGTAAGATAGAGCCAAGTAAATTAGATCCATCTAAAATTAAGGGTTTGTAGTGTTATTAAGGTGTCTATTTAGGGTAGGCTTTGTGTTATAGGAGTAGGAAATAATCTCATGGTAGACTACTGACCCCCACACCATTTCAAATTAAAAAGAAAATTTAAAAATCATTTATTTACTTTAAGTTTTATTTATTCTATCATTATACATAGTTCATTGCTCCAAATTTGTACTAAAACCATCGTGATCCTAAGCATGTTATCAACCCTAGAGAGTTGTGTATGATGTATTGTATTAGGTCAATGGTGTTGTAAGTGACTATAAATGAAGATATCTATAGAAATATGTGACCGAGATCCAATTGTTGCATCATTGAACCTAATTTCCTAGAGTTAGACATTTGCACTTTCAATGTATAGTAGCCTTCACCAAAGAACAATAATTAAAGTTAAATATAGAGTCATCCTTGTTTGAGAGTTCACCTAAGTTCACTTAATTTTAGTATCTTTAAAATATCTTTAGGATTGTCCTCTCGAGCTTGGAAAGGCTCAAAGTGTAGAAAAGGTCTATAACCCTCTTATTTTTATCTCCCCACGCTATCTTTGAATGCTGCACACTACTAGTCACTGCCACACAATTTCAGAAACATCACTGGTTGATAGAAAAGCATAGAGAACCTTCTGTCACTTCAAACTTCTTTCTTGTTGAACATAACTTTTGAAAACTCTAGAATATGATAAAACATGTGTAGATATACTCTCCATTAAAAGTTAGGCATATTAAGAGTGTGCCATAGCAGAAGTTGGAGAGGGTCCAGGTCTTTATATTTTATGTTTTCTCCATGAATTTCTCTCACATTACCTCACAGAGGTTGAATTCCTTCCCCTCTACCACCATCTAGTACGGTGTGTATTGTTGTTGCAGTAGCAGAATCCTCCCTATTGGTGTAGTAGATTTTATAGGTGGTACCCATGGTTGTGTACCACACTCCAAGGTTTGTGATCACCTGAATGCTTAGGTTGTGCCCATCTAGTGTTAACTTGTGAGGTAGGTGATGAAGTCATTATTTTACATCTTTCTTTTTTGGGACCTCCCCAACCATGCCCAACCTTGTTACCACGTGTATTGATTCCTTTGTTATATGGTATGATTTGTCCATATAGATGAATTCACCATGGAATCTTCTTAGCACCAATTTGACCCAGTCATGCTCATCACAGAAATATGGGTAATCCTTCCAAATGTTGAGGTGTTTTCATCCCACCTCTTGATATTGTGGAAAATACAAGTTTTGATCTAGAGCGAGTAGGGTTTTCCTCAACTCCTCAAATTTTGTATGGTTTATGTTTGCTATGGTCTCATGAATGTATTTTGACACATCCTCTATATAGACCACATCAATTGGAATGCTTGAAAATGTTCCATTTTTATTGACCTCCATGGCTTTGGATGGGTACTTTTATATTTGGGTTGGGGTTTCTCTATGACATCTATGATAGTTGGGGTTGCCATCATTGGGAGTTGTGTGGGATAGTGTAGTAGATCTCAAGCTAGCACAAGCATTAAAAATGCAACATGAATCTAGTGGAGTTGTGTGGGTTTAAATAGCCTTGTGGTTGGCAGCTACATTGATATGACTTTCTTGTTAGCTTTCACAGGTTTTTGTAGCCGTTTGAAATCTTGTGTTTGCTAACGGCTTGATTTTTATTTAATTAGAATTATATTTTACATAATATACAGTTTGTGTCTACTACACCCTTAATATTGGTGTACATCGGGTTATGAATAGTAGGCTTGTCGGTATCTTAACTCTTAATTAAGTCATATTATCATTATTATATTGTTATTTAGTTATTTAGGTCAGCCTTAGGATTATATAGGGCTATCTAAGTCGGCCTGGGTGATATCCTAGGCATAAATAGGTATATATAGGAGGTAGTGAGTCCTATTTCATCATCATATTGTGAATTGTGTTCTCATTGAAGATATTTGGAGGTTTTCGCCCTCAAGGTGGCTTGATATTTGGAGGTTTTATTGTGCAAGTTATTCCATTACAAGTGGTATCAGAGCATGATCTTGGCACCGTAGAGGCAAGGCATCTTCTTATTATTGGAGGTCATTTTGGAAGGAACATATCTTCCAAATTTTGGTGAATTTTTTTCTAATTTTTAAAGGGTTTTTGAAGAACATATTAAAGAAGCTATAGTCCAGATTTCATAGGAATTGGAGTAGATTTGAGTGAATTAGTGTAGAATTAGGGTTTCTACACAATTTATTTGGAAATTTCATATCTCTCACATCCTACTAAATTGAAGCTTGATTTTTAATTGGATTTTTGAAGAAATAATAGAGGAGCCTACAAGTCAAAATTGGGAGAAATTAAAGTAGAAATAGGAGAGTTATTATAAAATTAGTGTTTCCAAAAAATTCATTCTCAAGGATGCAAATCTACTAATTTCTTAGAATTTTTCTGGGTAAATGGTATCTTGGTCCTATTAAGTTATAGTAAAAAGTTCAAAGAATTTAAGTTTCATTTATGTGATTTATTTCAAAATTATTGGTTTCCATCATGATGGGGCCTACAACAAGGGGCAAAAAGAATGTTGTCACACCGGGGAAAATCCCTAATAAGGATGAGGTAACAATAGATGATATTAATCCCAATGAGGAAATAAATAAGGTCAAGGAAGAAATTTCCTCAATGAAGATGGATATGTGTGACCTAAGAGGAGATATATCAGACATACAAAGCATCTTAAGCACCTATATGAATGAACCAAGAAAGGAGTTCTCAAGCAACCAAGGTGAAACTTCTAGGTCAACTAATCTTGACCCAAATTTTAATACTCCTATGGGATCTAAGAATTTTTTTCCAAAAGTGGATATGCACAAGTTCAATGGCAAGGATCCTCTAACATGGATAAACAAATGGAGATTTTTTTTTAAGTACATCAAGTCCCAAATGGACAAAAGGTCACAATAGCTTCCCTATATCTAGAACCAAATCAATTCATTTGGTATCGTTGCCTTTGTACTCATCGAAGGAAAAAGGGTCTCACTGTCTAATGGTCAATTTTTACGGAGGAACTCCAAGCACAATATAGCAATAGTGTGACAGACAACTTCTTCAGCCAGCTTGATAAACTTCAACAAATAGGATCAGTTAAGGATTATATTCATCAATTCCAAAATCTATCCTTAAGAGTGGATATAATTATAA
Source organism: Sequoia sempervirens (assembly GCA_007258455.2). Taxonomy (NCBI): domain Eukaryota; kingdom Viridiplantae; phylum Streptophyta; class Pinopsida; order Cupressales; family Cupressaceae; genus Sequoia; species Sequoia sempervirens. Next base: position 80,418,094 of record VDFB02000003.1, on the reverse strand, counting down.
AGGAGAACTTGAATGATTTATTCTTGGGTGCTATCAAGGATCACATTCAACATGAGGTACACATGTTTAGTCCTATCTCTACAAATGAGTCTTTTATCTTAGCACATAGGGTAGAGGAGAAGCATTTGATTCCTAAGAAGCAAGGGCCTAATGTGACATGAGAGAAAGGATATTTAACATGTTCTCTTCCTCAACCTCCTAAGTTGACTCGCAAATTGAGGATAAAAGAGAAAAAGGATTGTGTTTCAATTGTAATAGCAAATATAGTCAAGGACATAAATGTAGTGAAAAGGAATTGTTCTATATTGAAGGTCCAAGTGAGGAAGAAGGGGAGCAACCCATATTAGAGGATTAAAGGGAGTCAAATGAGGAATCACATGATTCTCAACAAATTATTTCTTGTCATGCACTCTTAGGTTTAAGTTCTCCACAAACTCTCAAGGTAGTGAGTTTCTTAAAGAAGTAGAAAGTAACAGTGTTGATCAACTCATGTAATACTTATAATTTCATCAACAAAATGTTGGCTACTCGTCTAAATTTTTTTATATATCCAACTCTAAAGTTTCAAGTTTTGATTTCAGATGATGGTACAATTAGTTATTTTGGGAAGTGTCAGCATTAAATTATCCATGGGGGCAACCAATATTGTTTTGGGAGTATAATAGCTTACTACTTTGGGAACAATTGAGATGAACTTCCAAGAACTATTCATGAGATTTCAATTAGAAGGAAAGACAGTAGAGCTAAGAGGATTGAAGGAAAGGTCTCCACAAATGGTAAGCTCTCATCAAATGCAAAAGTTGCTTAAGAAAGAAGTTGATGGATTTGTGGCCCAATTATGTTCATTAGAAGTCTCTCAGTCTAAGGCTCCCACCCATCTTTGCAAGCAATAATTGATCGTCACTTAGTGGTTTTTAGAGATATGCCTAAAGGGATTCCTCCTAAGAGGGATCATGATAATGCCATACAACTAGTTCCAGGGAGCCAGCCACCCAACATCAAGCCTTCTAGGTACCCACATATACAAAAAAGTGATAGAAAAAATTGTTGAGGAGATGCTAGAGGCAGGAATTATCAGGCATGCCAAAGTGCTTACTCCTCGCCTGTGGTGATGGTATGTATAAAGGATGAAACTTGGAGCATTTTTCCATACTATAGAGTGCTCAACATGTACACCATTAAAGATAAGTTTCATATTCCAATCATTAATGATTTTTTAGATGAATTTAATGGAGCTATGTATTTTACCAAGTTAGATCTTATATTTGGTTATCACCATTTATTTGGAATAAGGAAGAAGATTTTTGTAAGAAAACATTGCAGACTCATGAGGGTCACTATGAATTTTTGGTGATTCCATTTGGTCTGACCAATGCACCATCTACATTTCAAAGTTTGATGAATTCCATTTTTAAGAAATTCTTGAGGAAGTTTGTATTAGTGCTCTTTGATGATATGTTGATTTATAGCAAGACATGGGAAGAACACTTCTAGCATGTAGATCACACATTACAAATACTCAAAGATCATCAACTCTATGCTAAGCCATCCAAGTGTAGTTTGGTCTTAATGAGATGGAGTATTTGGGACACATAGTTTCACATGGAGTAAAGGTGGACCCTAACAAAATTAAGGCTATCAGGGAATGGACTATTCCAAAAACCATTAAGAAATTGAGGGGTTTTTTTGGATTGACAAGATACTATAGAAGATTTGTGAAGAATTATGGCTGTATAGTAGCTCCTTTCATAGATTTATTGAAGAAGGATTTTTTTCATTGGAATGATTCTGCTACTACAACATTTGAGAGATTAAAGGAGGCTATGTGTACAACCCCATTTCTTGCCACTCCATACTTCATCAAGGAACTTATTGTGGAATGTGATGCTTCAGGAAATGGTATAGGAGCAGTACTCATACAGGAGGTTTGACCAATTGCTTTGGAGAGTCGTCAATTAAAGGGGAAGAATCAACTCAAACCTATTTATGAGAAGGAAATGCTAGCGATTCTTCATGTAGTTAAACAATGGAGGCCTTATCTAATGGGTAGACACTTTAAGGTTAAGACAAATCATGATAGCCTAAAATATTTTTTGGAACAAAGATTATCTTCTGACAAACAACAAAAATGGGTCACTAAGATGTTGGGATATGACTTTGAGATTGTATATAAGAAAGGGAAGGAAAATATTGTGGCAGATGCACTTTCTAGGAAGGATGAGAAAGATGAAGCCTTATTGTGTGCCCTTTCAATATTACAAGAAAATTGGGTGGAAGAAGCCAAAGCCAAGTGGAAAAATGATGTTGCAACAAGTAAAAATAAGTTTTTTTGGAAGGGAGATACTCTTTGGTATAAAGAGAATTTGTATCTCTACAAGAATTCCACTCTTAAACACAATATTCTCATAGAACTACATGAGTCTCTAGTTGGTGGTCATTCAGGATTTTTGAAGATATATCATCGAGTTAAGCAAGATTTTTTTTGGGAAGGGATAAAAGGTGATGTTCAAAAATTTGTGGCTGAATGTTTGGTTTGTCAAAGGAATAAGGGGGAGACAATTAAGACACCAAGCCTCTTGCAACCCTTATCTATTCCTAGCCAACATTGGGAAGAGGTATCCATGGACAAGTCATCACAGGGCTTCCAAAATCTAAAGGTCATAATGTCATCATGGTAGTAGTTGATTGCCTCACTAAATACACACATTTCATTGCATTATCACATCCTTGTACAACAAGTGCAGTGGAAAATATTTTTTGGAGAATATAGAAAAGCTGCATGGTACACCTAAGGTTATTGTCAGCGACCGTGATCCTATCTTCACTAGTCACTTTTGGAAATATTTATTCTCATGTTTGGGTACTCAATTGGCTCATATCTCTTCATACCACCCTCAATTAGATGGGAAAACTGAGGTTTTTAATAAGTGTTTAGAAGGATATCTACATTGTTTCACTTTAGAGAAATAGTCTCAATGGGTAGATTGGCTACCACTAGCAGAATACTGGTATAACACTTCTTTTCATAGCTCATCAAAAATGTCTCCATTTTTGGCACTCTATGGATATCATACTCCTTCCATCACATCATCATTGAAGGTTTCACCAAGATTTTAAGCAATAGAGGACCACTTGCTTCATCAATAAAAAGTACTTTTAGGACTCAAGGAGAATTTAGCCATGGCACAAAATCAAATGAAGCAGTAGGTAGACCAACATCGTAGTGAAAGAAGTTTTGAAGTTGGAGATTGGGTCTTCTTGAGACTGTGGAATTATAAGCAAATCTCATTGAAGCAACAAAAATAATAATAAGTTATCTCCAATGTATTATGGTCCATACCAAATCATGCAAAAGATTGGTAGTGTTGCCTACAAGGTAGAGTTACCACCAACAACAAAGATACATCCAATTTTTCATGTTTCTTGTTTGAAGAAGGTAATTGGGCATAATATTCCAACTCAAACAAGTACTACCAAAGCTCGATGAAGAAGGAAGAATCATTTTGGAACTAAAGTGCATTCGTCAAACATGCACGAAGAAGCTGAGGATTAGAACTCTCACTAAGTATCTCATCCAATGGAAGAATTTACCAATTGAAGATGCCACATGGGAGGACATGGAGTTCATTCAGAAGAATCCACACTTGATTATCATTGAGGACAATGCTTCTTTGAAGAGGGGGGCATGTTATGCCCTTAATATTGGTGTACATCAGGTTATGAATAGTCGGCTTGTGGCTATCTTAACTCTTAATTAAGTCACATTATAATTATTATATTGTTATTTAGTTATTTAGGTTAGCCTTAGGCTTATATAGGGCTATCTAAGTCGGCATGGGTGATATCCTAGGCATAAATAGGTATATATAGGAGGTAGTGAGTCTTATTTCATCATCATATTGTGAATTGTGTTCTCATTGGAGATATTTGGAGGTTTTCCCCCTCGAAGTGGCTTGTTATTCTCAGTTATTATCAAGTATTTGCAGCATATTTCATATCATCTTCTTCTATTGTGCAAGTTATTCCATTACAGTGTTTTATCCCTTGGGTAGGTGGTAATGTTTGATTCTTGTGCCATTTATATACCCTATGATGTGATTATCGTATAATATCTTTAAACTCACTACCCTTGAGCTTGCAATCTCATAAATAGAGTATGGTCCTAGCCATTTGACCTTTAATTTTCCTTTATTTTTAAATTTATTGTCATAAATTAATATCAAAATCCCTTATTTGAATTTTTTTTGTGTAGAGATTTCTATCATGACAAGCCTTTTGTCTTTATTTCTCTACTTTTTTATTATATACTACAATGAATCTAACTTCATCCAATTTTTTGATTTCTTCTATTCTATGTGCAAAAGATTTATCATCATCCAACTACAAAGTTAGTGTGGTACATAAATTTGGGATTATGAGATTCATTAGGACTACTACATTAGTCCCATAGACCAATTGAAATGGTGTGAACTTAGTAGTTCTTTTATATGATGTGTGATAAGACCAGAGTACTACAGGTGTCTTAATATCCCAATCCAACCTATTTCCTTCACATATTTTAGTCAGGGATATCCTAATTATCTTATTCGAGGCCTCACTTGCTTTGTTGACTTGTGGGTGGTAAGGGGAGCTCCTATTATGTGTAATCATTAAGTTCTACAATAGCTCCACAATTACTTTATAAACGAAGTGATTTACTTGATCACTTACTACAGTGATTGGGCATCCATATCTACTAATTGTGTATTCATATAGGAACCTTGTGGTAGTTTTTGTGGTACAATCTCTTGTGGGTTATGCCTCTGCCCATTTTGTCAATTATTCAACTCCAGTGATGATGAATCTTGCTTTAGAGTGCCTAGTTGGTGGATCAATTGGTCCTATGAAATCTATAGCCCATTTTTCAAATGGGGTTTGTGATAGGACTAGTTTTAGTCACATATCATCTCTTGTGTTAGTTTTTCCCACCCTTTGGCATATGTCGCAGTTCCTATTATATTCTTTAGCATCTTTGTGTAGTGTTGACCAATATAATCCAACTAATTTAACTCTATTTGTCATTGTATCTCCACAATTATGCCCTCCTACTATTCCTTCATGGCATTACTTCAAGATAGCTTTTCTTTCATGTTCAAATACCACTCTTCTTATTATTTCATCGTTCCCTATGTGATATAACTCTCCTTCTATTAGTGTGTATGGTAGGGACTTCTGGACAAGTGATTCTTTAGCACATGTGATGAGATATTCGATGGAAATTAACCTTTTGATAAGAGGATAGCAATGTCATGGAGTTCCTGTAATGCCCTGCCACACAACCCTAGAGGATGACACAAACACAACGGAAGCATAACATTTTTTTTTAAGTGTAATTAATTAGAAGTGAACCACACTTAACACATACATCCTCTAAGGTACATGACAATGCTTACATTCAAATTCCCATAACATACAAAAGTAAATTAATCCATAGCATATAAATAATACTCATGAAATAGATAACATACATCCAAAGCATTAAACTCATCTCATTAGATACAAAGTACATTAAAGAATCATCCAAAGATTGCATTCATTCCATAAAGTAGTTACAAAACTCATTTCCAAAATGAGAAAGATCATACAATAATGTTACAATAACAATGATACCAGAATCCTCCTTGAATACAAATGAGTAGTACATATACATAGGAATCCAATTGATACAAAAGAACATAAGAGATGAAACACATCAATTGGAACTTGTGAGCTCTCCAATGTGGAAGATTCTACCATCATGAATATAAAGTGGGGACCCAACAGTGTAAGGTGCACATTCCACCCAACCAAGTGGTACCCTAAGGCCCATCCCCTGTGCTAGGAGATAGTAAAAGGGCTTCCTAGGAAAAACCAACAACCCCTAGACACATGCAACACACAATACTATACCATACAAGAACAATACATACATAAAGGTTACATTGCTTCCAGAGTAAAATAATCAAGTATATCAACTACACAATACATACTATTTTCATAGGAGGAGTGTCATCACAAAGTTGCATGGGTTACCTTGGAAAATCTTCCTAGGCACCGACCCCCATCTTGGGTTACCCTGGTAGCCTCTACAAACCCCCAGCCCCACATGCAAACCGATGTGAAATAAAATATCTTTCAAAGGGACAAGATAATGATCTTGCAATTCTAGGCCTTCCTGTCTCATCCCAAGTCTAAGAAAGCCCTTGAGCCCATGAGCGAGGTAAAATTAACAAGTTATATGATTTAAGCTACCCTTTCCCCCTAATACAATTATTTAATTTCCACTGAATTAACTAACTCTCACATGATCTACGCTGGCACCACTTTGTGTGTCGGCCCCCATTGAGAGCCACTCCCCTACTGACAACACAAGGCTCTAATCCACAAACCAAGGGTAGACAAAGTGCACAAAATCCGATAATAAATATCAACCATATTGCAAGAGGCAACACATCCCTATTCGTAGTAACTAGGTGTTTAAACTGAATCACAACCAAGTGCACTACCCAAGGGAAATCAAAGGGCTAAACCATAAATCACAACCCCCTCATAAAACAACATCATCTGGAAGACTTACATACATGACTAACCAATTTCCCAAACTTATGAGAACAAAAGAAATCATAATTTAATAGGCAATTCAGGCAGGAAATAAAACTACCATTAGGATTTCCTAAATCCAATATCTACCAAGATATCAAAACAAAATAACATTAAATTAGAGAACTTTTATTTCCACTTCAATTATAGACTTAACATTTAACAAAACCAATAATCATTATATTACTTTATCGATCCCAAATCATATGGCACATCCAAATACACTTTTAATTCAAACTTGATAAAAATAGATATCATTTAAGGAATACAAATTTCTAATAAGTAACTTTAATATTAAAACTCCAATTTATAATGAAATAAAAATCTCAACTCAATTGAATAATATATATGTACTTCCAAATCTTAATTAAGAAATTATAATAAATAGAAATTTCAATTAGATTTAACACTATATATATCTTTTGAATATAAACCCACTCTTTTATCTTACACTAATCCCTAAGATTAATTTGATTATACTTTAAATAAACATACAGATCTAACTTTTGTTGCAGGGAATGCACCATGGAACTACACGTCTAAGTTTATGAATATCAAGCAATAATCTTCTATTACAGAGTACATGTTATGCAAGGGAGAATACATGCAATATATGATAACAGTCAACTAAGCATTCATGAGTTTTCAGCAGAACGATACAAAACTCACAGAAAAGGTTAATGGAGATATAATAGACATCTCCCAACACACTATGGTCAGTGAACAAAAGATAACAACCGAATGGAATCACTAGAATACCTAGCAGTAAGGTTTAGATTAAAAGAAAAACTCAAGGCAATTCTAAGTTCTGACGAACAAAGACAACTAAAAGACCAGTGTTGACAATACCAAATAGAAATTTACAAAGCAAGAATTGAGGAAATTATGTAATGATTGCTCTGAGAGATTTGAACCACCCCATAAAATTAAAACAACGACACTTAAAAAGTGGAGAATATTGGTGATGTCAATTGAAACAATCTAAAGAGTAGGCATGCAGTCAAAGACAACCCTGCGCACTCTCAAGCAACATAGAATGGAGTATAGCGCATCAAATGCAAATAAAAAATAGGTGGAATAGGATCAATGGCGTAGCTCGAGGGAAAAGAATTCCTTGAAGATCTTAACCCTTAAGTCATTGAATAGATTGAATAGATTTGTCAGATCAATGCAGCCCACTGAAGAAAACAAATTGTATCGATAGTTAATATCAATAACATTAGAGTTGAACATGTATAGAGAGAGATATATGCCATGCAAAGGGGATTTTTCTATCATGATCAAGTGCTTCAGCTATGACAGGTTGCGTATGGAACCAAAGCGATTATTTAAATGTTCGCACCCTTCTATGTTTAAGTGTCGCAGCTATGACAGATTGCTAATGGAATCAAGGAGGTTAATCAAACCATGACAATATTATAGTTTCAAATGCTGCAGCTACAATAGAATTAATTATGTCGTCAAACACAGAGATGAAAATTCACTAACATTCAGTTCACTCAGGGTTAATACTGTCATCAATGATTATTCTACAGCTGACGATAAGGATAAAAGCCGAACAATGAGAGAGAAGTATCGACGCCAAAACTAAGTCATACATAACACCTTAATATGTTGAATATTCGATAGACATCCAGATTGGAGGGACGGTAACAAACACCTCTATGGCTCACCTGGGAAATACGCCATGCACAGGGAAGACTCCGATTTAATATTTCAAAAGTATACAAAATTCAAAATTAGTTATAGGACGCCAAAGACTCCAGATCACAAACAGATCAAAAATTCCAACAATTACTCTGCAGGATTTCAAGAGATGAAGGCATCACTCACCATTCAGAGGTAATAATTCAAGACCAATCCTTCATAAAGACATGTGGTTATCATATATGTGGTCATCAAATGATATAAACAGTAAGAGAGGAGGGCGACGAAAATGAGGAAAATCTAGATAGGCCAACTGGCCGGATTCACAGATGTGATCTCCACTAGACTCACTACGGTTAACACCAGTTGTAAGGAATTAAGAAATGAATTCCCTGGCGCGTAGATAAAAAAACTAAACCAACATGTGTTACAAGTTTAATACAAAGTAAGTTTAATGGAATTCTAATTTTCTACGCTAAACATGCAGCCTGAGACGTCCAGTTTTGATGATCATTTGCAAGAAGGCTTTCCCAATGAAAAAGTTACTTAATGTATTTAGTTCAAGGTATTCATACTTGACTAAAAATAGAATATATACTAACTGAAGCCTTCATTTCCAAGAACGATCCGACCTGTGAAGTGATAGTTTCTTCTTACCGTTAGAAAAAGACTATTACTTACAGCGGGGCTATGAACCCAGTTTATTCACAACATCCACATGGATATTTAAGCGTCTATTGCAATTATGCCAGGTTTTTGCCTACGACAGGTTTTGAAACATAGTTTTACACCAGATATTGACTATCACATGCAATAGCTCCTATTGTTATTTATATGAGTAAAACGCATGGGCCGCGGGTGTGGTATAAAAGAGAATGACATGGCATGGCTGCAATAAGGAAACAAAAGAATAAACAGAGTAACACCCTGGCTTCATTTCGTATAAACACTATCTAGATCAAACACACCAACAAGATGGAAGGGGTTCTTAATAACCAGAATATAAACGAATGTTCCAGGCACAAATGAAAAACAAGAACACTCAGCTAATTTTTCCAATTTCACAACATTTAAAGCTTTAAAACAAATAAAATCTTCTTCATTGTACATGCAATCTTTTCCAAGACAATAAATAATTCTAATAGCCTTTTCCAATTTGTATTACAATAAAAAAAATAAAGAACCTGTTTCAGATGCTTGAAGAATTGAATTTTGAAGTAGAGCTTCTCCTTTAGATTCCAATTTACCAAAGCTTCTTCCAAATTATCCACTTTTTCAGAAAGATAAAACAAAACTAGAGCCAAAATTTCCCGAGAACTTCTTCCCCAAATTTATCAACAACTATTTTCTAAAAATATCTTTTGTCATTGCCGTGAAGTAGCCTCTTTCCTCTTTCAGTTAATGCAAATATTCTCTCCGAGAATTAATTCCCAACAATAGTGTTTAATTTTTCTAACACATGTCACAAATAAAATATCTTTTTAACCAAATCACAGATATTTCCTCTAAGATAATTACAAGATATTTATGTATTTAATAATTCAAAATTCACATATTAATTTCTATTTAAATTTAATTTAATCAATTTAATCACTTTATAAAATAAATTTAATCTCAAAGATTAAATCACTTTACAAAATAAATTAAATTTTAATTAATTAAATCAAATATAAAACTTCTAACAATATTAATCAAGATTAATTAAATAATCACTTAAAAATATTTTAAGCATTAATTTCCCACATAACATACCTTGCAAAATAAATAAATGACAAGGCAAACATGGTCAACATGAAAACAAATCATACCAAACAAAGACTGACGACACACTGTGACTAGGGTTGTGGTTTGACAAGGAAACCTCGTTACTATCTCCCAATCAACTATATCGTTGGGCAATGGACATGCTCAAACCTGTTAATCCAGGTGGAGTCGATGTCATGTACTTGCAATCCTGCAATAAAACATGTCGTACATATATATAAATCATGAATCAAACACACCGTGAAGAAAAAATTACAGAATCGCAGGGCGCTCGCAATCGAGTGATGCAATCCCATTCCCTTCACTAATACAGTGTCACATCAAAAATGACGAAACTAAAACATCAATTAACTACCAATGAGCATATATAAAAAACACACTAAAACAACTACCAACATAACATAATCAATCTAAAACAAAGTGCAACAACTGGAGGGGCACTACAGTTCCTTTGATAACACATTTATTCTAAAAAGGTGTGTGTTAGGTAGGTCAACTAGTTGGTCTTCTGATTCCTCTCCTATCTGTCTCCTAGATAAGTAGTTTGATCCCTAATCTGTTTCCCATGTTTCACGATTATTTTAAAATCGAATTCCTGAAATAGGAGTAGCCACTGACATATTCTCGCTTGTATAACAGGTCTATTGAGCAGGTATTTTAGTGGTTCATGGTCTGTAAAAAATGTAAATAGTGTTTGATAGAAGATAATATCTAAAATTTGTAATGCATAGACCATAGCTAATGCTTCTCTTTTGGTGGTGGTATAATTATTTTATGCCTTAGAGAGTTTTCTACTTGCAAATGCTATAGAGTGGTATTTATTTCCCTTAGGTTGAGCTAATATTGCTCCTATAGTAATTCTTGAGACATCTACATGGACATGGAAGGGTGTATTCCAATTTGGGAATATGAGTATTAGGACTTCCACAATTTTGTTTTTTAGGGTGTCAAATGCTTGCTAACATTCATCAGTCCATTCAATGCACTTACCTGATTTCTTTTTGAGTAATTCTTCCATAGGGCTAGTTATTCTAGCATATCCTTTTCTAATTTTTTGGTGATATCCTATGTAACCCAAAAAGGTTTTGACTTTGAAAGGTGTTTTTAGTGGTGGTAGGGCATTATTAATGCAACCTTCCTAGGGTCCACCATTAATCCTTCTTTGCATATAATATGACCTAGTAGTGTACCGTATGGTACCACAAAAACACACTTCTTCAAGTTCAGGGAACTATGGATACTGTGGCATCTAGTAAGCATCATTCTAAGTACTTGAATGTGATCTTTAACCAATCTATAAACTGTCCAATCATCTAAATACACTTCTAGGAAGGCATTTATAAAATATTTGAAAGCATTTATCATGATCCTGCTGAATACCGCAAGTGTATTCTTCAACTGGAATGAAATTATTGTATACATGTAGGACCCCTATTTTGTTGCAATTTTTTTTTTGGTTTGGTCTTCTTCACTTATTATTACTTGGTGATATCCTGAAAACCCATCAGTAAAGGATTATATCTCTCTACTTGCTATTGCTCCAAAATCTCTTTTGTAAATGGTTTAGGAAAAAGGTCATGGATAAAAGTTTTATTTAGCTCCCTAAAATCAACACAAATTCTTATTTCTCCTATCTTTTTGTTTTGAATAACCATGGGACTGATCCATTCTGCATCCTCTATAGGTTTGATGATCCCAACCTCTAGCATCTTGTCCAATTTTTCCTTAACTTTATTCTTCAAATTAGGGTTTAGTCTATAGGGCCTTTTCCTTACTAGATTAGCCCCTTCTTTCAATTGGAATTTCATAACTCCTAATTCCTCCTTGATGCCTTTTAACTTTGTAAATTTCCTAGGAAAAATTTCTCCAAATTCAGATAGCATTTCTACAACTTCCACCTCTAGTCTTTCATCGCAATAATCTCCTATCTTGGCTAGTTTGGGATTGCCTTCTTTAGAAATGTTTTCTTCTTTTAGTTTAATGGGTTGGTTATAATATTTGCATTTATCCTCAATGGGAGACTCTAGTTCTCTTTCCTCTTGTTGAATCTCTATGTCTATGTTTTGGGAGTCTTCATCATCTTTGTTTGCTATGTAGCATCTCCTTTCTGAGAGTCTAATATCTTTATTAAGTCATTCTATATATTTACATATGCTTTTTGCTTTTGGTGGCAGTGTTGATGTTTGTGGTACTACTACTTCATGAATATCCTTCGATCTAAATATAATTTATTTTATTTTGATAAGTGTTCTATGTATGTTTTTACTTTCATTATAAAATGAGGTGTGAAGGAAGTCTTTTGTGAGTTATGTCCAATCATTTTTTTCACCTCTTCTTTCTTGGTTGATATACCAAGATTGTGTTACCGGTGTCAATGTCCAATAAAATAACCGAATGTATATTTGGTCATCATTCTCATTTCTATCTTTCCATGTGTCAATACAAATGGTAAGGTGTTCCTTTGGTGGGATTTTTCCATTATATTTTTGTATTTATTTGTATTCCCCTTCCTTCAAAAGGTACCTAGTTTCGATCAAGATTTTAAATATTCCTAATCTATTAGATGTTCTTTTTGTGCATTTTTCCAACATGTGGTGTTACAAATAAGTGTGTGTTTCAATATGTCTAATCTTGTTTCATCAATTTGGAAAAATCTTTCTATTTGAGTGATAAATGATATCAGGTCCCCAACTCCTGAATACTTAAGCAATTTTATGTGAGATTCCTCACAAAATATGGTTTACGTGGCGAGTGTTTTTAGTTGTAGATTCAATGTTGTCTTTTTTTTGTCACAATTGTTGTGTGGCACATTTTTATCAATACAATAGAATGCAAAGCATTCTTTGGTGCCTTCCTAATCATAAATATTCTATGAAATCCAATAATTCTCCTAGAATGGAGTTACAATTCTTCTTGCATCCAAGCATCTAGCACTTTCTCATTATCTGTGATGTATATGGTTCTCTCAATGTTGAATTCTCCTTGTGAATTTAGATTTTCTAAGTTTTTGGGTGGTGGCTACCTTGAAATTGTGTATAGGTTTTTATTATTATATTCCTTTGGGTTTATTTCTTCTATGTATGTTTCATTGGGGTTTTTTCCTAGAGGGTGTGAACTATTCTACTTGTATCTACAAATGATATCCCTTCTTTATAGGAGTCTACAATACCATTAGCATTTACAAACCATCTAAGTCCGAGCAAGGCGTTAAATGAGTCAAATATTTCTTTAATCGTAACTACTTGAAAAATCCACTATTTTTTTACCCCTTTAACACTAACTTCCACCTACTTCCATTTCCCTAGTGTTTTCATTCTAGTCCCATCTACTAAAGTTATGTTATATGGTGTTTTCTCTAATTCTGGTTTTCTATCTACTCTGATACTTGTTTTGGGATAGATTGATGTTTGATCCTAAATCTACCATGAGATTAGTTATCTTTTTATGATTTATGCTTATTGTGATCATGATTGGATGCGTTTTCCACTATCTATCTTCTTTATTCATAGTTTTAATTTGAGGTGTTTTATGTTTTTATTCTAATACTTACAAAATTGTTGTAGTTTATCTAATAGATTGTATTGATTAGCCATTTTGGTTAATTGTTTTAGTATTTCAACTTCTTTTTTGGAAAAATATTGGTTTGTTTCTTCATTTTGATGTTTTGTGACTACATGTTTTGTTTCTTCCACTATCTTATCATGTTCTTTCTTAGTGGGGTGAAATGCCTCCTCATTTGTGGAAGTTTCTTCTTTTGTTATACTCCCTTGATTAGTCGCAGTGTTGGTTCCTTGTCTAGTTATCATCGCTACTTTATTATGGGTAGGGGGATCTTTGTCAGAGTCCTTTGCATTCTCTTCTTTGTATCTTCCTTGGTCTATATCTTTATCTTGTTTAAAAACTTTTCATGTAGTAATCTTTCCCCTTTGTTTTGATTTAATTTTTGTAATTCATCAATTTTTTATTGGGAACCCATATTTTTGTAGTAGGTTTGGGCTTTGTCACAGTTGAACACATCATGTTCTATGCTACCGCATAATCCATAGGGTTTCTTTATATCTCCCAATATTTTATTGCAAAATGTCCTAGTTTATCGCATTTAAAGCATGTCACATCCTTTTGTCTTCTCCTACCTCTACCTCGGCTTCTGTCCCCACAAAATTGACCTTTGTCATTGCAATTGTCCTGTTTTGGTTGGTTCTGTATAGAATTGGCATTTTTTAAATTTTTCCACGGTGGGATTTTATATCCATGAGCATTTTTGTATAATGGTCCTTCTACTAAACCTTTAACATATTCCATTGTTTGTTGGTCATAATTACTTGTTGCGGTAGAATCTTCTCTTAACTAGAATAACTATGGTGGATAATCTTTGGTGTCATGGTCATCCCACTCTCCGCAAACACCACAGTAGATTGCATTCACCTTTTTGGGTATTGTTTGTAGGCCTACCTACAATACATTTGCTTTCTTTTCCCCTACTTCCTTGGGGCACTCAGTTATAATGTGGCTCTCCCTTCCACAATAGGTGCACCATATATTGAGTCTTGGCACATATACTTCTCTTTTTGCCATGATATCTTGTTTGAGTCTCAATTGTTCTACTCCTAGTTTAAGTTTCTCTAGTTCCTTATTTTCTCTTTCCCTATCTTGTTTATGCTAGGATTATTTTTCAATCTGGTATGCAAATGTAACTAATTTTGAATATGTATTGAAATGTCATCCATCCATTGCTATTATAATTTTTAGTAAGACTCCAAATATGAACCATTCAATCTTTCTTTTTTTCACTTAATGGTTCTTCTAGTCATCTAGTTAATTTTTGAATCTTTTATCAAATTCTTTGATTGTTTCATCTTCATTTTTATGTTGATTCCTAGAGTTTATTGACCCCTTTTGTAGGTAAATCTAGGGTGGAAAAATTGGCTAGGAATTCTCGTTTTACTGTTTCCCAATCTTTATTATGGTTAGGGTAGTTTTTTTGATACCATGTTAAAGTCTCTACGTGAAGTGATCCAACAAAGTCAAATAGCTTTGTGTCATCTCCAATTATGTGTTGTCTTTTCCATAGAGACTCCAGAGTAAATACATGTTTAGATGCTTCAATTGTGTCTTGCCCAAACATGGGTAATTTTGTAGTGGTGTTCATGGTTGGTTCTTATTCTAACTCTCTATCTGTATATCCTATATTAAAGTTGTATCCACTCAATATTTCTATACTATTTCCTTCTCCTTGCTATTCATCTATGCTCTATTCTCCTAGGTTTTGTTCTACTTTCTTTGGAGAAATCCTTCTTTCTTTTAATGATATTAAGGGTGACTCCAGGTCTTGGGGTTACATTTTTTCAAAGTGTCTTTTCATTCTTGGAGATATTCGTTTAGGCGTATATTTCATTTGGTTAATTGATCACGATGTTTTGTTATAGGGTGTTAAACCCATATAATTTTCCTTATTTGTTACCTCATCTTTACCTCTTATTTTCAATGCACTTCTAGTTACCAATTCATTCAAGTAATCACCATCAAATGTTATATTTTGAAGGTGTTGTAATGAGGTTTCTACTGGTAACCAATCTTCATTTATATTTAATTGGATATTTGTCCATTCTGGATAAAAAATTTGTGTCTTGTTTAGAGGAGGTGTCATAATTCTTACTACCACTTGTTCCATTTCTTTCCTAGAATTCCCATATTCTTCAATTTCACCTTCTATGTTTTGAATAATTTAGTTTATTCGGTTTATGCTAGACCCTAATTGTGGAACCTTTTCTCTATCTTCTCCAACAACACCCATAATGGCACACTCTTCTCTTTCTTTTCTGGTAGCACCCACAATGGTGCACTCAAAAACACCTTCAATGGTGTGCTCAACCTCTTTGTTGTTATTTTCTTCTGCAAATTTTATCTTGTTTTTTTCCTCTTTTCTGCTTCTTCCATTCTTTTGCGATATATTTCCTATCTTTCATGAATCTATTTCAACCTCATTTCTTCTATGTTTATCTCCATACCTAACTTAATTATTTCAATTATCTCCATTTTTCTTTTGTTATCTCTTGTTCCCATGGGTCTTTCTAGTCTAACTTCTATTAATTTTTTATATAATATCCCATGGGTGATTTATTTTTGAACAGTTATATATTTTCAAGGATCTTTTCAGATCCCTCCACCCTTTCCATTTGTCATACCTTAAGTGCCTTAACCCCTCTCATAGAGGTAGTACCTAAGAGAATTGTCTATAAAAAAAATATTTTTCTTTATTGGTTATCCTTTTCTACCACCAATTTTCTTTTACTCAAAATTTATATATTTTCCTCTCTAGGGTCCTGACAATGGAACCAATGTTAGTAGAGGAAAATGGGGAACTAAAATACAAAGATCTATACCCTAGTATCCCTGATGTAGCCAGTTTATATCACAAAGGGTACAATGGTAGAAGTGAGTAAGTGTGTAAGGAACTCTTATCTAACACTAGCTTATTCAAAAACTAAACACACATAAGAGTCATCCATAACACATATATCAATTGAATCTGTATAACTCCACACACACACACATTTAGTCATTACATAAATAGGTCTTAGTCTCTACTTTACATTACAATATTTCTATGTCCTATCTCTATGATCTTTGATCTATGATTATCTCCTATTATGTCATCTATTTCATACATATATCATCGCCTAGTCTCTTATAGAGATGTGACCCTTATAAGGCACCCAATAACTTATCTTCTTTTTTGGACAAATGCTTTGCACTTGCTTTGTGGTAAGTTGTGGTAGGTTCTGCTCTGTGTCCTCTACCCTACCAACAACGCTTGCAAAAACAATCTAACCCACCTAGAAAGGAATATTCTTTCATGCATGATGGAATATGCCAAAAAGCACCCACAATATTCTCCACTAGTTTCTTATTGTGTGTGCTGGAGAGAGTCTTAGTCAATGAAATATGTGATGTTGTTGCTGGAGATTCTATCACTAGTTAGGATTTTATAGGGGTTGTTTGATTTTTTTGGCCGATCGACTGGCACAATGGGCACCGCTGATAGATTGGTTGATGACAGGTGACTTTAAAAGGGACCATCGAGTGGTGTGTGACTTTTCATCGATAGGTATGGCCCTGCGTGTGTAGGGTACAATGCATGTGCATTTCCTTGCTACACAGAGCTGGTTTTTTTCAAGAACTTTAAAAAAAAAACCTTTGATTTTTATTTTTATTGCTAGTAAAAAAATTAAATAGCCAAGGATTGTATTTTTTAAACCTAAATGATTGTATGTACATGCAAATCAATGGAGTTAGAGCTATATGGAGCCATATGAATGTACAAATTTTTGTACAAATTTTCAGCTCTAAAAAGTTTATTTTTAAAAAAACTTTTCCAAATTCGACGAAACGACAAGTGATCCTTAGGATTTTGGTCATTTCAGACTCAACAGTGATGCTTGTTTCACTCCAAGATGAGCCAATTTTTCCTCAAGGTCAAATATCTCATAATCTGGAAATATAAAAAAGATTTCAAAACCAAGAATAAGTTTGTGAAAGACCTAAATAACATGACCATAACTCTTATTCCCAAGAAGACCGAATTCATTTCATTCATAGATTTTAGGATGATTTCATTATGCAAAATAGTACAAAATAATAGAAAAGGTGTTGACCAATAAGTTAAAAAAAATCAAAATCACATCATATCGAAAGAGCAATGTAGTTTTACCCCTAGGCAAGAAATCACAAACAACATCAATTTGGCGAATTTAAAATAATTCACTCTATAGAAAGATCAAAACAAAAAAAGTATGATGATAAAATTAAACATCAACAAGGCTTATGATTGGGTGAATTAGATATTTTGGATTATGGTTTTGAAAAAGCTTAGTTTTTGCAACCAATGACTTCACACTAGTACAACAATAAATGACTAAAAAACTACTAAAAATTGCATATATGTGACTAAGCTTGGTCATGTCACCATTAGTAGTTTATTGCCAGTCATTAATCAGGTGACCAAATTCATCACTAAACCATTTTTAGTCATTTATTGGTTGTTTTGATTGATCAATTTGGTAGTATATTTAGTCGTTAATTTAGTCATTGATTGTTGTTAACTGGTCATTTATTTAGTCATGGTAGTCATTTATTTAGTCATGGTAGTCATTTATTTATTCATGGTAGTCATTTATTTAGTCATGGTACTCATTTTATTTAGTCATGGTAGTTATTTATTTAATCATGGTAGTCATTTATTTAGTCATTGTAGTCATTTATTTAGTCATGGTGGTCATTTATTTTAGTCATGGTAGTCATTTATTTTAGTCATGTCAGTCATTTATTTAGTCATGGTTTAGTCATTTATTTGGGTGAATCAATGATTCAAGTTACAAATCAAATTTAACTTAATCCTCACAAATTTATGCATATAAACTTCAAGTATCATAGATATTCAAATGTTGAGAGAAGCGCCATGAAATGAAGACTAAAATGCTTGAACAAATATGATTGATTAGACACAAACAAATCGCAAATCAAGAGGAGCCACCACAATATTTATGAGTGGAAAACCCTGTATAGGGAGAAAAAACCACTCTAAAAATTTACTTCATTAAGCCTCACTGGTAAATCAAAACTTCATTGGTTACATTCAATGTCTCACTAACAACTACCTCATTGGCAAAGAAAAACCTCATTGGCAAGTCAAAATATACAAATGATGTGCCTCACTAGCAACTTGTCTCACTAACTGTTTTACATCATTTATTGAAGAATTGAAGAATTCAAAAAGGCATAAAAACAAAGAATCACTCTGTATCAATGAATTTATTTTCTTGAAAGTTTCATTTGGATTTGAAACTCAAGAACCTTTACTTATGCACCTGCAACACAATGAATACTATAAAATGTGTTTCTCCTTATTCAAAAAAATATCCATCTCAACTCATGCACTGTTAAAAAGTGAATTTGTATCAAAATGCCCTTTCTTGTTACCACTGTATGTCAGCATTCTAACACCCCACAAGAAGTCCATGTGTGGGATAATGGGATCTTAATCTGGACATTTTGACCTAAAAAACCAAAATATTCAAGTTAATATGATTCAAGGATCTCTGCCATCTAATCACAACTTGCAGCTAACAATATGCTAAAAGAAAAGTCAATGTTTCTAAACAAGAAGTTTTTTGAGAAAACCTGAGAAACACAAAAGTGGGTAATCTAAAAATATTCTCCACAATTGCACTTCAAATAAATAACAATAGATCTGCAAAAAAATTGAAACTAAACACCAACTTATATCAAGAATAAATATAAACAAGTTTAGTTGCTTATTGATACTACTAAGATGCCTTAGAGAACACAAAATGTGTCTTTGCGACATGAAACTAACTTACCCAAGGTTGGATACCCAAAACCCAATGCGGCTATTTGTCTATCATGAGCATTTTTAGGTTTTTTTGCCTTTTTTTGCTACTTTCCCCTTAAAGCAAATAACTTGGTGGGATAGTAGTCCAATAGCCTAGATATGAATTATGCAATGGATCAGTAATTTTTTGTTGCTTTCCCTGTCGCTATTGGTTTTGGATCCTCCAAACTCTTCATTGTTGGTATTCACCTTTCGCTTCTCCAATTTGGTGAGTTGCAACTCGAAAATAAGGTTTTGACAAGGGTTTTAGAGTATGCTTATTAAAATGAAATTATGGATAAGATCCGATAATGAGCGCATTTAGGTTTTTACATTATGGCATCCTTTACCCAATTTTTGCAGCTAATAATGCAGCCATTTTTTGTTGCTTTCCCTGTTGCTATTGGTTTTTGCTCCTCCAAACTCTTCATCATTGGTATTCACCTTTCACTTCTCCAATTCAGTGAGCTACAACTTGAAAATAAGGTTTCGACGAGGGTTTAAAGTATGTTTATTAAAATGAAATTACGACCAAGATTTGATAATGAGCACATTTAGGTTTTTACATTATGACATCCTTTACCTAGTTTTTGCAGCTGATAATGTAGCCATTTTTTGTTGCTTTCCCTACCGCTATTAGTTTCGGCTCCTCCAAACTCTTCCTCGTTGGTATTCACCTTTCACTTCTCCAATATGGAGAGCTGCAACCTGTGACAAGAAAGTGAAAAATACAACAAATTAAAGAAATAAATAAAATAACTAGTTGCTCATGGAATCACCATTCTGCCATCTGTGGAGGCAGATCCTTCAATTTCCCTTGAATCCATTGCCAGTTGCAGTCAAATAGCCACCAACTTCCATACTCTCATGCATAAACAATATTAGGTTAAAAATATGATTCATTTTAGGGTTTTCCATTGTTAATTTTATATTTTATTTTTCCCACCTGTGAACTCACACCTAAATTGTTTTAAAATGGATACCAAAGTTAATTAAAATGCAATGTATATAGATTATTATTGGCAAGTGGAAGGAGGTAGATCTGCCATTTTTATTATTATCCAATGGAATGACAAATATCATGCCTCATATAATATTATATTTATATTATATTATTAATATTATAATATAATATTATTATATAATATTATATAATATTATATAATAATATTATATTATATTATATATATATATATTATATATTATAATACAACCCACTCTCTCAATTCAAAATATATTTTTTAATTATCCACTTTAATATCATATTGTCTAATTTTAATTTGTGTGACTAATTATTTAGCTGTGTTTTTTACCCGATGATCAAATTAGTCACTTATGATTATCACATTAGTCATTTATAGTTGTGTTGCAAAAAATGAGTAGAATTTAGTCATCTTTAGTTGTTATGACTAAAATTTTTAGTCACAGTCATTTATTTGCCAAATTCTACTAGTGTCAATGGATTTATTACTGCATATCCATAGTGCATTTCTCCATCCTTGTTAATGGATCGATGTGGTTTTTTTGAAAGCACGAATGGGATCCACCAAGGTGACCTTCTTTCCCCATTCCTTTTTTTACTAATGGTCTAGGATTTGGGGTGTTTGATAAGTCAAAAAAAATATCAAGGTTGTGGCAGGGAGTGTAGGTAGCAAGAGATGTCAATTTGATTAATCATATCCAATATGGTGATGGAATTGTTCTATATGGTGAATCTAATATGAGGGAGATAAAGACTATAAAGAATAATTTGGATCAGTACATAAAATTCTTAGGGAGACTATTAAACAAAGAAAAATCTAAGATATATTTCTTCAACACTAAGTAGCTGTGGAAGAAGAGAATAGTATAATATATGGGTTTTGTAATTGATGTGATTCCAGCCAAATACCTTGGGGGTCTAATATTCAAAGGAGTTGTGAGGTTGAGCCTATGTAAGAGTGTGATCAAGAACTGTAATTCTAAGGCTTTATCATGGAAGGGTCGTTGGCTTACTCTTGCTAGGTGAATCATGATGATAAAATCGGTTCTTACTGCAATCTCAATATGCATGATGTTGTGCATGCAAACACATGAAAAGCTACTTCTAGTTTGGATAAAATAATGAATAGATTTATTTGGGAGGGATCCAATGAATAAAAATGCATCCCTTTGGTGCATTTGGATATAGCTCGCAAAAACACTTTGAAGGGTGGCATTGGAATAAAAAACATAAGCATGCAAAATAAGGCCCTTGGGGCTAAATTGGTTTGGAATATTTACTCCTCTCTAAATAAATTATGGTGCAAAGTTCTACAAAGAAAAAAACTTGATGGAAAAGATCCCAACCTAATCATAAATATCATAAATACACTTGCAGGCTCCCATTTGTGGAATTTTTAATGGGAATGTCACTCAATAATAAAAAAAATTTAACCTAGAAAGGTAATGATGGGCACAAGGTAGATTTTTGGGGAAATTCATGGAATGAACATTGACCACTCTTCACAGAACTCATAGAATTCCATGAGATGCTAGTGAAAATTAGGGGTTCCAAGGTGGAAAATTATGTAAAACCTCTTGATGTGGATTATGGTTTGAGATGGGGCTAGGTTGATTTCAACGATATTCCAATAAGTGGGGATGCAAAGCTAGTACTATCAAATGAATTGAAGAAGTGGTAAATAATTTTGAATTCCCAAGAGGAAAAAATCATATGGTTTTGAGCCAAAATTGCTAATTACTCTATGAAGATAGGGTATCAAATCTAACATTTACAATATAATTCCGACTCTTAGCCTAGAAATCTATGTTGGAACAAGTTTTTTCTCCCCAAGGTAAGTCTTTTCACATATACCACTTTGTATAAAAATATCCTAATGGGAGATTGACTCTATATCATTGGGTTTATGGGCCCTAATAGATGTCATTTCTATAAAGAGAATGAAGAATCAACAAACCATTTACTTCTCAATTATCTTTTCACCTCTCATTGTTGGGATTGGCTTCATAATACGTTCAATTGGCATGGTCCGGTATAAGCTGACATCTTGGATGTTTCTTGAGGATGGCCTCACTTGTACCAAAATTCCTTCTAGGTTGGACTTTGCATCACATCTCCCTTGACGATTATACCACAACTATGGAAGGAAAAAAATAGATAGATCTTTAATGATTGGGAAAGTTCACTTGACAAGGTAATTTAGAGAATAGAAAATGAAATCACAAAAATAATGAACTCCAGAGTAAAGGAATCAAGAACGGTCACCTTCACTAATTGGGGTGATGCAATAATGAAACAATAGAAAAATCTCAAATCCCCTCCCCATTCAAATATGTCAATTGGTCAAGCCTCTAAAAGAATCTTAGTAAGATGGATTATCTGTCCAAAAGAAATCATCAAAATTAACTTTGATGAAGCCTCAAAAAGAAACCTGTGGGATTTGGGGGAGGGTTGTATCATCAGAAACAATTTTGGACAATTGACATGGGCTCTTTCCAAAAACCTAGGGAATGCTACCACAAT
>VDFB02000003.1:80350766-80395069 GCA_007258455.2 Sequoia sempervirens | reverse complement strand
TGATCTGAGAGATCAGATGTATCCACCAAAGGACTCCATTTGACTTGATTATCATATCCATTGAGGAATATACGTCTTATATAGATATACAAGGGAAGGAGATGAAGAGGTGTAGCAGCACAAGAAACATAATTGCTCTTTTTCTTTTTCCAGTTTGTATACTTTGTTTTGTTGTTTACGTGTGCTGCAAAACAAATTTGCTGAACAACACTGACATTGTCATATTTGTGCTCAAGAATATTTAGGATATTGTGTTGTGACCAAGTGTGCATTGGATAATCCTGAAGCTGGTGGTGAAGTTGGATTTTGCATGGAGTGCTGCTGTTGTACAACAAGATGATCTTGAAGCTTCCTAGATCAATGGACCTTCCTTAAGAGCAGTGGTCTCTAATGTGGCAAGCTAAAAGAGAAGATATGGAAAGTTCTTTGCAACTTGATGTATGGTGAACTATTACCTTTGGGAAGAAAGAAAGAAAATATATTAATGTCCATGAATGACCAAAATAGATCAAAGGGATTGGAAAGTACAATAGTTACAATAGCAAAAGATGATGGCAAAAAAGGCCTTAGACAAAAAGAAAAAAATGAAAAGTGATCATAGTTGTAACACAGGGGTTAACCTAAAAAGAGTGATCCCCAAACTAGTACAATTATAATTATAAAAGAGCAGTAGAACCCCACAGAATAGTAAGAACAAAAGAAGACCACCCATATGAGGAACCAAAAACCTCAGTCTCAATGTGCAGTAACACATTGGAGGAGCCAGTGATATCTTACTGAACATTGACACTAACCAATATGAGGAACCAAAAATGTCAGTGTCTTTCCTTTTGCAAATGAAGCCATACTTTGTCACTAACCTTGAAGGTCTGTGGCACTCAATGTTGATCATGGTGCTGCTTGTGTGTAGTGTAGGACTTCTGTACGATGTTTGCAGTTGCTAGTAAATGTGTTGGATGCACTCAATGAATTTGACAACTTAGTTAACTTCCTTTTGAACTTAAGGAAAGCATAGAATAAGCTACATTGATGGATGCCAATGTATGGATACTGAAGTAAACCTGAAAAGGACTATGCCAAGTAGAGCTTTGTTGTAGTTGTGTTGAATGAAAGGTAAATTTTCATCCCAAGTGTGATGTTTCTTGGAATTGTACATTCTTTGGAGATGCACAACCATCCTATTTATTGTTTTGAGGATGAAAATGGTGGACTATGTTGGCATTGTGCCCATCATACACCCATGTTCTTTTTAGAGATGGCTCAAGAATCTTGTATGTCTGTAATATATGATGATGGATGGTAATCCAAAGTGAACCCAAACATTTTGGAAGAGTAGCTGAGTTGTTTCCTAGGTTGTGAGACAGCCTATATTATATGGCATGACAATTGCCATCTTTGAGACTATCTGCAAGAACATACACACAATCATTTCCATGGTTGGTGGTTGGAAACATTTAAAGAAATCATGGAAACCAATTCCCAAGGTGTGTTATGTATCACAAAGGAGTAAATATTCCTTGTTTTGTGGTGGCCAGCTTGGCTATAGCACACGTGTTGCAAGATTTGATGTATTTTGCAACACTTGACTTGAAATATGGCCAAAATAAGTACTTTTTCATATTAGAAATGTTTTTAAAAGTCCAAAATGCCCTGCAACCTTGTTGAAGTGAGCCTACAAGAGTGTGGTTGACATGACTATCCAAAGTGATGAAAGAGTCCATCTTGTAAGAAATAACTTGGGATTGACTTAGCACTATGTAGGGCTTGGTATAATTCTGCAAAGCCTGAATCTGGTTTGTACAATTTTGACTGTGTGAAGTCTTATGTCCACACACATCAAGCATAAGCATAGGGACGATAACTTGGACCAGGAGTCTACTCAAACAATTTTATACAAAGTTGGCATTCCCATTCTTATATGCTTGATGTTCAGTTGGAAGTGTTGAAGAAATGAAAACAATTTTTGATGTCAATTTTCCACAAATTTGATGGTTGCTTTCCTCTCATGTTGTGCTTGCTACTTCCAATGCCTACAAGCTAGGACAATGACATAAAAAATTGGTCACATGTGGAAGGTTGTCCCACTGCATTGCATGTCTCATTGTGGTAAGCAATCGAGTGACCAAATTGCTTAACTGCTCCTCAATCTCTAGACTTATTGAAGTCAGGTAGTGTAACTACTAATAGGAGTTTGGAATTTGGTTCCTTGAATGATTTTCATTGTGGTATTGCCTATCTTAAAAGTTTCTAGGTAACTTAATTGAAGGGCCAAGTGATGCATAAGGAAATAATTACAAACTTCCTATAGAAATTTACCAACCCCATGACACTATGAAGTTTTGTGAGTCTTTGGTGGCCATGAGGAAGATGCATAGATTAAGCTAGACCCACGTGTATTCCATGTGCATGAACTATATATCCTAGATATTCCATCTACATGGCAAAAGAATATTTTTCCACATTTGCATACAATTTGTGTTGCCCCAAATTGTTGAGCAATTGTTGATTGTAATTCAAATGTTCTTCCCATATTCGCCTAAAATGAGTATGCCATCAAGATAGACAATAAATGAAATAGTGAATGGCCATAGGATGTCATTCTTTTTCTATATGAATGCTATAGAAAGATTGGTTAGGTCAAAGGGAAAAACCAACCTATTTAAATAAACATTTCTTTGCTTTAAATCATGTCCTCCAAACATTTGAGGGTTCAACAAGAACTTAATGGTACATCGATTTAAGACCTCTCTTAGTGAAGAAGTGAGCACTGTGAAGCTAGTTTAGTAGATATTCTATCCTTGAAAGAGGGTAATAGTCTTTCATAGTTACTTTTTCAAGGCTCTATAGTCAATACACAACCTCCGTGTGCCATCATATATTTTTCAAGGCTCTATAGTCAATGTACAACCTCCATGTGGCTTTGGTGTGAGCACAATTGGGCTGCCACAAGGTGATGAGTTGGGATTGATGTAGCCTTTATCCACAAGTTCAAGGATCTTCTGTTTGAGCTCTTCATTCACTTGGAATGAACAACGACATAGAGAGGTATCATAAAGAGGTAGTCCGATAACTAGATCAACGATATGCTTTACAATGCATTGTTTGGGCCATAGTAGCAAAAATCATTATTGGGCATAAATTGACAAACCAAAAGATAAATAAATTTTCAAATAATCATGATTTAATTTGGGGAAAGAAGGCGAAAAATTAGGCTAGGGTTAAGGTTTTTGGAAAATGGAAAATATAAGGTCAGGGTTTTTAGAAAAATAGAAAAAAAATTGCCAATTCAGAAAATTGTGATCAGAATTGTCAAAAAATTGCCTAAAAATGCGATTACTCCCAAGTCTGCCAATTTATTTGCAATTTTATGGCAATTTAGTGGCTAAAAGTTGTGAATTTTTTTTTTTTGGCATGACTGATTTATTCAAAAAGTCATAAATAATTGCTCGAAAAAATCATCCTACCAGCTGATTCTCTATTTCTCATGATTTATTGGCAATTAATGCTTCTCTGGTTTAGATACTCCAATTGGAGACTATAAAAGATTGTTGTATTCCTCCAATACTTGATTCAATTATTACTTTTTTTGTTGAAGGAGGTGCACTATTATCTTGTATTGTAAGGATGCCTTTCTTACGTGTAGGTCTCACCATCAAAAGTATGATTTTTTTTAAGAACTCACAAGCTTCTTGCATTAACACTAATGAGTGAAAGCTTGGGTATTGCATCCAATATACGGTATCTATTCTCTTCAACATCTATGACAACATTCTTGATATTTTCTTTGTGGATTGCAAGGAGTGGGAAAAGATGGGGCTGCTGAAGTAAAACATTATATACTTTTAATTGTGATACATAACAAAGAAATGCATCTTGATAAAACTTGACTTTGTACACCAAACGGCATGTTTTTTTGAACCTAAGTTGAACTATTCAATGATGCATGGTTTTATGTGAGGTGCTAGTGGCAAGTTTAAACTTCAGATTACTTTAGGTGAGATGAGGTTCTTTTGTCTTCCATTGTTAGTGATGAAGTGTATAGGTTGTCCATTGACCCCCATCTGAGAACAAAATAATCTTTTTATTTCTTTAGGATTTGAATTGGAAGCAGAGATTGTGCTAGCAATTTCTACCACGGCTCTTGGGTCACACTTTGTGATTTTTTTACCTTTATCTTGTGCGATTGTGATATAACTTGATGTTTCTAGTCTTGCAATCATGAATTTCTGAGCATGCCACTCCTTGGTAGAATGACCATTTGAATTGTATACAGTGCACCATTGCTAGTCTTGGTTTGCTTCTTTTGTTCTTCAGGTGGTATGATCTTCTAGGTATTGAAACAAAGCTCTTCAACTTTGTTGCTGTTTGGCTTTGCTTCAGGCTTGGAGTTCTTAATCTGCAATTATTTCTGAGGTTTGGAGTCATCATTCTTGGACTTATATTTTCCTTTTGCTTCAGACTTTCAAGCATATAGGTAGACATCTCCTAAGGAAGATATATGGAGGAAATCCTTGCTGGTGTATATGTATGGTCTTAATCTTGACCTATACTTCAAATTGAGATTTCACTCGGTTACTAGAGTTTAGAGTATGAAGATGTTAGTATATACTTGAATAGATTTGCCATGACATTGATGAAGTTAGGACAACTTGATATATTGATCATCATAGTTTCCAATAGGATATAGGTTTCTTTCGAAGCTTCAAGAATACATGTAAACTTCTCCGAAGGAAGTTATGGAGGAAATCCATGCTGGTCTATATGTATGGTCTTAATCTTGACCTATACATCAAGTTGAGTCTGCACTCGGTTGCTAGAAGTTAGAGTATGAAGATGTTAGTATGTACTTGAAGAGATTGGCCATAACCTTGATGAAGTTGAGACAGCTTGGTATATTGATCATCATAGTTTCCAATAGGAATAGGTTCTTTCAAAGCTTCAAAAAGAACCAGTCTTGGAAATGCAAAAGTTATTCCATCATTGCTTTACATATAATGAAACTCTCAAAACTGCAAACACGATCTTTCCATGATTAGAAAATGCATTAAACATATAGAAGTATATTAGGTTGAGTGAGTTATTAAGAACATCAACTTCTATCTTTCCTTCAAATATTGAAATATCCATATTTACTTGCATCTTGTATGGTGCTTGGCCTTTAAACAACTTTTGATGAAGTGGATGGGTCTCAAGGGAATTGTACTTGCTATAGAAGTTGAGGGAAGTGATCAATAATCTCGATTTTGATGCTTTAAGTCATCTCTTTGTCTCTGCAAGGCATCCTCTATCATCTTCTAAAACAAAGCTTAAGTCAACATGTCTAGCATGAATTTGCTCATTATCTGCTATGGTTTTGGAGTTATTGAATAGGAAGGTAGGACAAAGGGTCATGCATTTGAGAACAAAGTTTTGGTAGTCATACCATGTGTGGGCATGCTTATAAACTACAAAGAAGGATTGAAATGAGAAATTTGTTCGAATACCACAACTATGTGAAAGGAAAAATTGCTTTGATACCACTAGTGTAGGGTTCAAGGGTGCCTTGGAGGATAACATTCTAAATGGATTCAATGTGGTATGTATGGAAGTAACTTAAAGTGATAAGAGTGCATCAACCACAACAATCAAAGTGTTGAGATAAAGATAATATAAGAATAATGGAACAACATGCTAGAACTATAATATATTGTTATTTCATGCAATGTTTTGTACAATGATAGGAGAGAACAATTGTCTTTATCAAAGGTTTCTATTTGGCTTAGCTATCACACTCTTCAATGAATGGCTATGTTATTTAGTTATACAAGGGAAGGAGACAAAGAGACATTTGGACAGTATAGGGGACACGAACTCTTGCCTTTTGTTGGTCTGTATCTTCCTTTTTGTCATTCTGTGCATGTGTAGCAGAATAGATGCATTGAGTAGGGATGCCAATATTGGAGCTGTGCAGCTTAAATTATTGAGAATTATGACTTTATGGTATGTCCACGTGTGCTTGGGATCATACTAGTGTGAGGATAGGGTGTGACGCAGAGCACTGCCATTGCACAATGAGATGATCTAGGTACCAAATCCACTAAAGAGATCACTAAGGTTGTAGGGAACAAAATAACAATTTGCACTGGTGAGAACTGCTGTTTGGGATATTAGTAAAGGAGTTCTCACCTCGCTTGTTGAAGGACTGGCATTTTGTATAAAGCAATGGGCTGTCCTTTTGCGGAGGAGAATGGTTAGGCATTTGATACAAATATTGTCTAAGAGAAATCAATTCATATGGATCGATAATGGTGTATCTTGCTGTGTAAAAGGTTGAATTTTAGTGGATCAATACTTTGTGTTTAAGGATAATCAAAATGAATTTCTTTTTAAAGTGTGGGTTTCTTTAGGATTTATTTGTCAAAATAATATATGGTCTCTAGTTTCATTATAACATGAATTCTGTTAGTAAATCATCAGTAGACTCAAAGTTGCAAATGAAATGAAGTTTAAGTAAATAATGTCTCACAATTTTTTTTGATCTCTTTTTAATAATTGGAACTTGCTTGTCAGGTGCCCACTCTTGCATTGGTAATGACTGAAAAGGGGCTAATAAGTCGGCTTTTGTGTCCTAAATTTGGTGGATATCTTACATTTGGTACTCTTGGAGCTGGGAAAGAATCAGCTCCTGGACAGCCAACTTTGAAAGATCTATTAGACACATACAAGATACGGTCATTGGGAAGAGATACTAAAGTCTTTGGACTTATAGGAAATCCAGTTGGTCACAGTAAAGGACCAATTTTGCACAATCAAGCATTCAAAGAGATTGGAGTTGATGCGATATATGTGCC
The DNA here is from genome assembly GCA_007258455.2 of Sequoia sempervirens. Lineage (NCBI taxonomy): Eukaryota > Viridiplantae > Streptophyta > Pinopsida > Cupressales > Cupressaceae > Sequoia > Sequoia sempervirens. Next base: position 80,388,239 of record VDFB02000003.1, on the reverse strand, counting down.
CTTTTTAGTTGACAACATTGCAGAATTTCTCAAGGTGTACTCATCACCAGACTTTGCAGGTTTCAGGTGCAGTTCATGAAACACCATAGTTAGATTATTTTCCTTTTTTCTTTGTATCCTATTTCTTAGGGTGAGATATGTATTGTATAACCATACTTCGTTTTTTACAAGATATTTACAAGCTAATTTAAGCAATAGGGACATATAGTAGTTTTCTTCATGTCCACCGTAAAAGTCAACCATATAAAATGGCAAAATTTTTAGGCTTAAGGTGAATAGTTCAGTAAATTTAATTAAAAACACTCTTGTTTATTTATTATTTTCTTTATAGGAATGTCAAGTAACACTTATGGCATGGTCAAAGAGAACAATTTTCTGAGGGAGGGACTGCATTGTGATGCAGTTAAAAAAAAAAAAAAGTAGTCTGATTCAATTTGTTGTGTTATAATGTGAATACATTTCAATCATCCAAACAATGTATATTCCTTAGTGATATGTTTCTGACCTAAAAAGGTACAACTGAGGTTAGTGTGGGCTTAGATCCCCTTGACAACCCAAACTACACAACTCTAGCTAAAACAAATCCAAACAATTTTCATGATGTTTCTTTGAGCTTAATGTTGTGACTCATACAAGTCTTACAATTCAAATGTTATAACAACAAATTTAGGATGTATCTTCAGATTAAAAAATATCACTCCTAATGGGGATGTGTCCCCATGGTCTGGGTGACATCTTGGATGTCCTGGGGACTTGGAGGGGAAGTGCCCTCTTTGTACCCCTTGTTTTGAAAGTTTTGGGGATTCGCCCTAAAGAGGGACATCCCCTTTTTTTGGTCTTGTTGAGGGGACTTCCTGGCATTCCCTGGTTGTTCCTAGGACTGCAGAGCATCCCCAACATCAAATGCTTAAAAAGCAACAAAAGGAAAATTAGAAAAACATTCTAAAACAAGTAAAACCATGAAAGATGGCCCACCAAGGATGTCCAACCCCAAAAAAATACTTAAAAAAACCACGGTCACTGCTGTTTTGCATTCACCAAATGAGAAGATGAAAAGAGACACAGAGGAAAGAGAAGCGGAAAAGGAAAAGGGATGAAAAACAAGAGAAAAGCAGTTTCCAAGGTATCAATTGGATGATGACTTTAATTTCTGAACTTTTTGCTCAATGCACCTATGTACTATCTTACTATGCATGATGCAATTTTTTTTTTTTGGCATCTCTCAACATAAAAAATGTTTCATATTTATGTCTGATTATCACTCTATTAGATGGATTATGGAATCAATGAAGGTTGTTCAATTCACTTATAGAACTTCAGTTTCTTTTGGTTTGTTCATGTTGTTATTAGGTGTTCTTGTTTTTTATTGGTATTATTAAAAATTCAAATATTAATTTTATATACTATTTTAATAGCCATCACCCTGCCATCTTCCAAATCTGAAATTGAAAAAAAAAAGTTGCTTTCAAGGCAGTCCCTGAAACTTGCAGAAACACCGAATAACATTCATCAACAACATATTAAAAACCTACCAAGATTGCTTTCCATAGAAGTTTCTACATAAATAGTGAGAATAAATGCGAGCACACAAGTTTTGTTAAACAGAATGTTGTTTTTAAAAAAACAATAATATAATGATGACAGGAGTGGAAATTTAACTTGCAAACAAACTAATTTGTTTGCCTTTTCTTATATTTTATCTTTTTTAATTTACTGTAGCTGTTCACTGATCAATTTTCTTTCTTCTTTTACTGAAATGCAAATGCTTTACACAGTCAAGACTCAACATAATGAACAATGATATTCACAAATGTGATTGGTATCTTGGTAGCATAGTTACCAGGTCTGGCTAGATCTAGTCTGATTTAGATTTTCAGATGGACTGGATCAATCCGATACAGATCTCACTTTTTTCTTTTGATTTTTAACTTTCAATAAAAAAATTAAAGTTCCAATTTAGTTCTATCAATAAAAACATATCAACATTTAAAGAAATATACCTAAAAAAGAAAAGACAAATTTTGGTTTATGCTATGAAAGATAGTGCAATTCAGAATAATTTTCATTTCAATGTATAGTTTGTTTTTAAAGATATAATGAGGGGGGTTATATGGGGGCCCATGCCCTTGAAAAGAAGTATTACATTACTATCCATTAACTATGAAACTACAGATAAACAGCTCCCAGGAACTACAAATAGCTAGCTAACACTAACAAGACGTCAAAAAGTATATTGTCTGAGCCACCAAAAATGTGCACCCAAAACTGATCACCAGCCCTACAAACCTACCAGCAACCTAGGAAATAAAGACAAAGCAAAAATCAGAGACATAAAATACTATATCACACCCTACCATTCCCTTCCACTGTGAAGCTTGGTAGTGGTATCTGCTGCTCCGTCTACTGCATAGAGCTTGACTCCTCCCATGGAACATTCTCATTTGGAGCTTGACCCCTTCAGTTACCAGCTAGCATGGGAAAACGAACACCATAACAATTTTTCTAACAATGCCAAGACCTATGTATAGAGGGGACACAAAAAACAGGGATAGTATAATCACTACCGACCTCCAAGTGGCCATGGTAGTGATGGATTTGAAAAACTGGAAAGCACTTTGCCAACATCATCATAGAAGGTTTTCAAAAACTGAAGTTCTCTCCACATATTTTCCAACACATTAAGCGAATCATCCTTTTGGGAAGGTGAAGATGCTGAGTCCACACCCTCCACTTGAAAGGCTTCCCATTCTGCCTCGTTGTTAGCACATATACCCAGAAATAGGGAGCCACCTTGAATTAGTTCACCTTTCGAGTTGCAAAAAGCAACACTCCTGCTGGCCCAAGATTCCCTTTCGTTGCTCCATCAAAATTCAACTTTGAGCTCCCATCTGAGGGAGGGGACCAAGACACTGAATTATGTTTTTCGTCAAACTTTTGCATAATCTTACCTCAAGATTTGGAACCCCTTATCCCTTGAGCTGGCAATTTCAATTTACAGTTTTACAGATGTCTTGTTATTTTAAAATTTTCAAACCAGCCTTACTAAGCCTTTTTAGAAATTCTGAATTCACAAGTTTTATTCCCCACCCCTACAAATTCTGATTGCCAGATATGTTAACTATGCTGATTAGAAATAAACTGAAGCACTCCTAAACTTTCCTCCATCAAGCTGCAACTTATTTTGACAGAAATGGTGTGTTGCTTCTTCTGCATTTGTTTTCTAGAGTTGAAGAGATGAATCAATTTTAGTCCTCTCTATGCTTTCTTTTCCTCATAGTTTTCCATTTACATATCAGAAGAATGAAAGTTGATTTTCAAAATTGAGCATAAGTGTTGGAGAAATAAGACACACCCAAACTGTAATAAGGAGCCTGGTAAAAAGCTCCCATAGCTCAGTGGTAGAGCACCCCAGCATACACAAAGGGGGTCCTAGGTTTGAGTCCTAACTGGCCCATGAAAAATAACATGGTATTAGAGCTAGATTAGGACCCCTAAGCACTATAGTGTGGCTCAAGGTTGGTGTTGGAGAAATGAGCCAGACCCAAACTATAATAAGGAGTCTGCTAAAAAGTCTCAGTCTCAAAGAGGGCTGATAGATTAGTGGTAGAGCATCCTAGCATGCACATGGGAGGTCCTAGGTTCAAGTCCTAGCTTGTCCATGAAAAATAGCATGGAATCAGAGCTAGATTAGGAGCCTTGAGCACCAAAGCGTGGCTCAAGGGGGGTGTTGGAGAATAGATGCACCTTAACCATTATGAGAATCCAATTAAAAAAAGCCTTGGTCTTAAAGAGGGCCAGTAGCTTGGTGATAGAGCACATTAACAAAGTTTGGGAGTGCAAGCACGGGCTCCTTTGTCACCATCTTCAAGAGCACAAAATTCTTAGCAGCTGCAATTGTCCACTCAAACTTGCCATTCCGCATGTGGTGTGCCAAGGGTGTGCAAATACCATTGATGTTTTTGACAAACTTTTGATTGAAGTTTGTTAACCCATAGAAACTTTTGGCCTCTCTTGTGCTTCTTCATACCAGTCACTCAAGAATCATGCAAACCTTCTCAAGATCCATGTATAGTACATCTTGAGATATCATAAATCACAAGTTCGTCAACTCCTTTATGAAGTTGCATCTCTTCAAGTTGATATACAAGTCTTCTCTCCTTAATTATGCTAAAACTTGTTGCAGGTGTGGAAGATGCTTCGCTTTCATCTTACTGAACACCAGGATGCTACCACAAACCTGTCGAGGGATGGCTTTAGAGCCTTGTTGATTAGTCTCATGAACATGCTTGTGGCCTTCTTTAGTCCATATGGCATCACCATCCATTCATACAAGTCTTTCTTCATATTGAATGTGGTCTTCCATTCATCTTTTTCCTTGATCTTGATCTAATGATATCCACTTTTGAGGTCTATCTTGGAGAAGTAGCAGACTTCATTCATGTCATGTCCCCAAAATTGTGACATCGAGATAACAAAATATATTTTCAAAATTATTAAACAATTTATACTATTATTAATCACTCGATAATTATAATTGTCAAGAGACAATATTATAATTATAATTATTATATAAAAATATATAAATATTAATACTTCAAATATTGTAATCACTATGATGTAATAAATATTAAAAATTTATAAAATTAATATACAACACATTACGATTATCAAATATAATTTATAAATATTAAACAATAATACAAGGGACATTGCATTTCAAATTAACACCAAAGAAAATATTACATCTGAGAAACTGTTTTAGACGATTCCTTCAGATTGGCATCTCGTAATTTGTCTTGTCTGAGAATTAATCCAAAACTTATATTACCATTTCGTGAATACAGTAATTAATAATCTCCCAACCTGTATTGACCCGACCCTCAGTTCTTTATATGGTTGAGAATAACTGGGCCCGATAGTCTTCAAGGGAAATCATCGATCATCACCTTGTGCGACACCTAGCTATCGGGCCAGCTTATATTAGGCAATTCATCCAAACATTATCGCACCATAAGTAAGATATCGGCTTATTATTATTAAACCTTAGGAAGCTTGCTATCTATTGAAGAGCTCGATATTCTCTATTATTATTGATATCGGGCAACCCTGTATTATGCGTCAAAGAATATACAACATAGCGTCGCCTTGTGGATTACTATCGGGCCTTCTATCTAAGAGTAGCACTGACAGCATTCTTTGAATTCTAACGTGGCTTGATAGTAGTGTTAACTTCTGTTTGGGTGACGTGGAGTCAGAGAGCCTTTGGATTACGCCTATATGCCATTTGAGAGTTGTCTACTAGTGAGCATCTGGCGTGGAGCTTCATACAAGTCATTCATTCTATATTGGAAGACTTCAAGTCTACAGAGATATCAGTCTTGGCATTTTGCGGGTGAACAAACATACAAATTTACCCGATCAAGGTCTTAATAAGATATTAAGGGAGCAACGGTTAATACTAGAAGAAAACTTAATTCATGAGTAATAGTTATTAGTTACAAGGCAGCGATAAAAGCATAATTAACATAAGACGTCGATTATTAAAAAAAGCCATCGATCAGGGTGTTAAGAGAGTAAAGTCGGGAATGAGAGAAGTCAAAGACAACGCTTAAAGCCTGGGACACGTCTATTCTAAAAGGACATCACCAATTGAATCAACACAACCTTTCAATCAAAGGGTATATCCAAGAAGGATCATGGGATAGAGACGGAAGAATGCCTACCTTCTTTAGAAAATCAGGTCACATCTAAGGAGTAAAGTGATCACCTTCCTGACTGAATATTCACAAGGATAAAATCAGACAACAGTCCCAAGGAAAAATCGCCTGAATCAAGTGTTCTTACCAGTGGCAGCGATCGAGGCCCTGCACCAAACTGCCAATCTATGTGTGCGTGTGATCAGTGGAGAGGCCAGAAGTAGCGTCTAAGTTTATAGTGCTAATTCTGCACCCTTAAGGTGTCATCTATTGCAGATTGCATATCCTCCGCTCCCACAATATATATATATATATATATATATATATATATATATATATATCTATCAGAACTCTTTATACCTGTTGCAGATATTCATCGGAAGATTAAATGAGAATTTAAAGACAACTTAATAGCAGATTTATAATCAGGAAAATATGGATAGAAGTTTGAAAGGCAATCTACAGATTATAGATTAAACTGGGAGTAATTTATGACTAATATATATACCGAACAGCAGACCATTTAAAACAATATGTATATAAATATATACTACTGATCTGATAATCAAGCCAGTATTAGCCCTTGGAAGTGGCGCTTAATGGGATGGAGAGTTTAGCATTAAAGTTATTGGTTCTGAATCTATCGAGTATCTCAATTTAGAAGACTAGAAGGCAAAAAGTTTGGATATCCCTAGAGGGGACATTACAATTCAAGCAATTTGTTAGGTCATGCATGCATGGCAACAAAAACATGCACTTGATGGTGATCTTATGGATCACATGGGAGTCTATACACACTTCATTCTCCATCCTTCTTAGGTGCAAGTACTGTAGGCACTACACAAAGACTTAGGTTTTCCCTAATCAAACCTCATTCCAATAGTTTCAACTTGCTTGTTCAACTTTGCACTCTTGTCAAGACTTAGGTTTTCCCTAATCTAACCTCATTCCAATGTGTAGCTAGTCAATATAAACTTCCCCTTGAGCTTAGCCGCCATGCAATCCCACTATGAGATCTTGCTATTCTCGTTCTGCACATGACTCTTTTGGATCAAGTCCTATCATAAGGCAACATGCCCTTTCAACTTCATGACAGTGTGCTTGACTCTCTTAAGTTTTTGATTGTTTCAAATCTCCAATTCAATGATCCAATCAATCTGACTCTTTTGGATTCAAGCTTCCTAAGTAGCTTGGGAGATCAAATGCCAACGTGCTTCTTGACTTCATAAAGGTGATTGCAAATGTTTGCTCTGTCGTGATGTTCTCCTCTATATTATCGGGTCCACAACCCCATTTTGTGTGTCATGACCTTTTACCTCTTCATCACTGATGTCTCCATCACTACCCAACCTTATCTCTTTGTGGTTTCAATGACCTTCAGTAGAGCTTGAATGGCTCTAATACTGCATGAAGAAGACCAACAGGTTTTGATGCAAAGAGAACTTGTGCTTAGCAGATCTGCATGTGAGGATGCACCAACAGATAGCAACATGTGCAAGACACTAAAAGCCACTCAACACAACACCAGAAATGTGTGACAAACTGCCGTAGATATTTTTGGGTGACAAGATTGCACTGACCCAAGGATGCTCCTGCATCAGGTAGCAAGCTGAGTGCTTGATTGTGGGTGGAATTCTATGGTTAAGTGCACATGAGCCAAAGTAGTATTAGAATGGGTGATGTCATGGGAAGACCTGGTGCTTCATGCATATAAGCATCATCTAAATGTAATGACTGCCAAGTGGAGAATTCGTGCTTGAGACTAGTTTTCGCGATTTGGTACTTTTGAAATGTGGATTGATATAGATTAACTCAACACTACACAGCTAGAACCTATGAAAATCATATTACATAATGATGAACTATGGAAACACCACTTGCATAAAAATGAATGGGCTAGGGGAATCCACAATGAATGTTTCAAAGGCACCATACTTGCTTGAGTTTTTGTGAATGGGTATCAAGCTAAGTGCTCAATTGTGGGGGAAACTCTATGGTTAAGTGTGCTTGATTTGGAGTATTGGGATGGGTGGCCTCTCATGAAGTCTCAGTGCTTCACTAACAAGTGCCCAACAGACCATTCGTGCTCATGCATATGGGCTCATGTGATTGCTACTTGTAAATATGGTTCACTGTAGATTGACATCAAATTATGCTGCTGAATCTTGAAAAAAAAATCTTATTACATTATGATGAACTGTGGAAATGTCACGTGTATAAAATCTTTCTGTTTTAGTGTTGTATAATTATTTAATCACAATCTGCAAGTTTATATTTGTCCATTTTGAGGTACAGGAATCATTGTTGGCCACTACCCAAATTCAAATACAGGTGTTTTCATTTGTTTAAATGTGTTAGTAACTGTTTTTGAAGATTCTCTTCCTTATGGCAATGTTAACATCCATCTCAAGGAGAGCTCTTGAATATGGTAATGAAGTTATAATAGTTACGGTTTTAATATAATGTTTCTTGTTGCAGTGTTACCATTCCTTTTAAGGAGGCTGCCCTTGAATGTTGTGATGAAGTTGATCCACTTGCACAGGTATCAGTTCCTCCCAGCTCTATTTTCTCTGGTAGTATTCCTTAAAGATAGTATAATTTGGCAGAAATGATGTTTCTCTACTTGGTAGTTAGGAAGTTAATACTTTTATCTTGTTACAGCTTGAATATGTAGGATCCATGTGGAGATTAACTGAAAATAGTATGCTATGAAGATATAGAAAGTTTTCCTATAAATTATCATGGTTTTGTGTTTCTTATTCAGTCTGTGGGAGCAGTAAATACAATTGTGAGGAGAAAAAGTGATGGAAAATTAATTGGTTATAATACAGACTGTGATGGTTCAATTTCGGCAATTGAGGATGCCATAAAAGGTATCAATTTTTTTTATTTGTTCAGATCTCATTCTTTACTAGTTTTCTCTTTTCCCTTGTCGTCATTTTGATGCTAATTATTTTTGCATAAAGAGCAATCATGCTTGAAAAAACATCAAGAGAGACCCTGCGGCGGACTTCCTGAGCTGTCTGTTGTGTTACTTTTCAGGCAAACATGTGACCGAAGATTGGACACATATCTCCCCCCTTACTGGAAAGTTGTTTGTGGTTGTTGGAGCCGGAGGAGCTGGTAAAGCACTTGCATTTGGGGCGAAGCAAAAGGGGGCAAGGGTTGTAATTTCCAACCGAAACTTTGGTAATTTTCCCTCTAATATTTTTGAAAGTACATTTTAGTAAAAATAAATAATTTGACATATGCATTTTTCAAGAGTAGAGAGAGAGAGAGAGAGAGAGAGAGAGAGGGGTTGATGTGTAGAGAGCAGTGCTGCCAATAACAGATGGATACGCCTTTTAAATTAATATGAGTTTTTTATGTTCTATGTTTTAATTGTATTCACTCCTGTCTTACTTGAACAACAAAGAGTGGGTAATTGATAATTCTATAAGGTTGATACGTAGAGAGCAGTGCTGCCAATAACAGATGGATATGCTTTTTAATTTTATTAAGTTTATAATGTTCTATGTTTGAACTTTTAATTGTATTCACTCCTATGTTGGTCGAGAGTAGGTATTTCTATAATGTTGATACATAGAAAGCAATGCTGCCAATAACAAATGGATATGCTTTTTAATTTTATATGAGTTTATTATATTCTATGTTTTAATTGTATTCACTCCTATGTCTTACTTGAAGAACGAGCCAAGGCTTTAGCAAGCCAAGTTGGTGGAGAAGCTATTCCTCTGGACAAACTGCATACCTTCCATCCAGAAACTGGAATGATCCTTGCAAATACAACTTCGGTGGGAATGCATCCAAATACTGACCAGACACCTATATCTAAGGTTTGAAATCACCCATGGCTACAAAATTTTAATATAATTATTCATGTTCTCACCAATGAAGATAAAGAGTATCCTCGTATTCTTAATCACCATGCAATTGCTCAGGTTGTTATTGCCAACACACCCTCTTAATGTGATGCTATGTTTTCTCGTGCCTGATTTTTTCATTTTTCTTTACTTTTTCAAAATTTCAACCTTATAGTGTCTTGTTCTAGTAGTTTTATAAGAGAATGCTGCTTTACAGTCCTTGATGCTGTTTTTTCAGGATGCTTTGATGTCATATAGTGTGGTTTTTGATGCGGTTTATACACCAAAATGGACAAGACTCTTACAAGATGCAGAATCAGCTGGAGCATCTGTTGTAAGTGGGCTGGAGATGTTCATAAGGCAAGCCATGGGGCAGTTTGAACTATTTACTGGCTGTAAAGGTTAGCAAGCTCTTATTCCTTAAATAATTTGTGTAAGATATTAAGCGATATTAATTAGTTCTTGTTTATTAACTGTAACAATGATGCTTGAATTGAATGCAGCACCTGAAAAATTGATGCGGGAAATAGTTATGAATATTACTTGAGGACTTCACCTTTAGAGATGACAGCATTATTGCACTGCTCTAGTTGATGAACTTGCTGGTGCTGAATGCAGTTGACGTTTCTTTTGAATGATGGTGGTTATTCTTGAGTACCCTTATAGCTCAATATTTACAGATCCCTGTCCTAGAAAAAAGGGACACTTTTGCTATTGATTCTGTGTAAATTGACACCAAGAAATGACCTAATAAATTATTTGCAACTTATGAATTTGTAATAAAGTGGTTGGTAACCACAGGCTTTTTGATAAAATTCAGCTGTTTGTAGTTGCAAATATCATGCAGATGCCTACATAATGTTGTTCCATAGAGCTATCATTTTTGTGGGATGAGAAGCACTGAAGAACTAATTATATTAACCATGGTGTCACTTAAGTGCACTGTTGATTGAATGCTAGAAAAATAAGCCCCTCAACTTGAAAAAAAATGATTTTGAACAAATTCGTGCAATAAATTATTGGTCCCTAAATCAATTGAAAGAGAGTATTCCCTGACTATCATGCATGTGTTTACAAATGCACTCTAGGATTTCGCTACCATAACTACGAGGAGCAAATCAAAATAATTGAAATGTATGAGGTTGTCATGGAATCAATTTTGGATTAAACAGAGGACCAACTTTAAATAAATTTTGGATTAAGCAGAGAATCAATTTTAAATAAAAGTAAATAAAAAGATATTCTAAAATCATTCTTTGTCCAATGGTTAAGGTGGCTCATTGGTAGAAATAGTGATTTAGGTTTAAATCCACACATTATGCACTAAGGACGTCTATTATCTCGGAGTATTGGAAAAAATGGGATATTTCTAGTATAAAACTCAATAATTTGGCCCTCGAATAGCTAAAATAAATTGGACAAGGCCTCATTGACACGCATCACTACTACCAAGCTTTTGGATGGATATATAATGGGAAGTAGGATAGAGTAGAATTTACCAAAAAATGGGTACAAGCTTGATAAAACAAAAGAAAAAATTTCATATTTTGATGCAAAGGAAACCATCATAGATACAACCTAATGTGATTACCAAGTCTCTTCACTTCTTGCCCAAGCTTAGATTGAAATTTGGGAAATTCATCCATTTTTTTATCATACTATTTTCAAACATATTGGATTGAATAATGAAATAATTTCTAATCTAGAATATAAAGAATTCAAGAACACGAAAACATTGGTAGTAAAAGGTCTACTATACTTGCTAGATGTAAGTGAAATTTAATGGATGGTGAGGCAAATACGCCTAGCATTTATGTTAAACATTTACCACACCTAACCATTTGCTTGGTATATGTGGATGTTGAATCATATCGAACAATGGATAATCATTCTAAATATGGTATTAAGGTAGATTCAATAAGGTAAACCCATGTTAAGATACACAACAAAAGCCCAACTAGATCCAACGTATACCACAAGATTGTTTTAATAAGGATTATAACATGTTGGCACTAACACCCTCCTTAGCCTAACTTGTGAGACCCAAGAAAAGTGACATTACTCCAAGCCTACTTTGCAATAAGCTTCCTAAACCCTAAATGAAGAGTATTATACTCCATCATCAATTGTAGCAAAATGCCTTCAAAATTAGGTCTTGACATAGCCTCCAAAACTAGAGACCATGATCTACATGACAAACTAGAATTCAAGTTGTTGGACAACTACTCCAAAGAATTTAACATTTGCAAAGGTCAATTATCCATAGATCATCAAACATAGAGAACTTGGATCATACGAAGGTTATCTCTAAATAGCCAAAGGTAACCAATTACAAAGGGCACAAAGGTGCTTAACTACAAGGGATTGAAAGAGTCACCACAAAGAACCAATGTTGTACAACTATAATGGGCCAAAGTATCACATGATGTAGAAGTAACAAGTTAAATAACTATAGATAGAAAATATGCTCATTCTTATAGGGGCCAAATATGATTACTGCAAGTAGCTATAGTTGAATCACTACAAATAGAGTAATATGTTAAAACATCCTCAAAAGTTGGATAATGACAAAGTCCAAAGGCCTACTCTACAATGAGCCATAATTGAATTTTCATAAATAGAGCAATGATACATCGCCACACCAATACCCATATGGAGTGCTCAATCAAGATCAAGTTTTAGTTTCCAAATTTTATCCTTGTGACAACGATAATCATGTTTGCTTGGTAATCATCTCATGAATAGGGATCATCGTCATGAACATAGATGAAACCAACAAAAAAGTGTAGGTGCCCACACAAGAGCTTAGTAAAGATGAGACCATCATAAGAAGCTCCTATGTCTTCAACAAAATAATCAAGGAATTAATGTATTGAATAATTATTCATCATTTAGAAGACAAGAGTTCAATGTAAACCATGAATCTTAAAAGGAATTTAGTATTAGTACTTCAAAATGCATAAGTAAAATGATGTAAGGGAAAATAAGCCACTTACATAAATACAGGCTAATTAAGTAATGTAATCAATTAGACATATAATTAGCCTAGATAAATGAACTAGAGTTGATATCAGAGTTTTAAATAAATGTTCAAATAAATGTAGAAATAAAATGAAGTACAAATGCCAGTTACTTAAGTGTAATTCCCCAAGCCAACACACTTAAAATAAAACTTGATGGAACAATTTTTTTGTTGAGAAAACGACAATAGTGCCATTAATGTGACAACATGTCACACTTGTACAACAACGTACACACAAGTGTCATGTGAAACCCAACAACAAGAAGAACAATCTCACCATTGCATAAGAAAGGTGGCAACAACAGAAGACTTAACAATCGTGGGATAAATCTACCATGACGAACATACGAGAGAGAGGGTCACCTACACAACAATCAGTTACTAATCCACAATAGTGTTCTCTCGCAACACCACTCAGAATATGATGAAGGAATCATCAACCTCCATTCCACACCCAGATGCCTTTACAACACTAAACACAAGGGCCAACCTTCATAGGAGGTTGCCTAACTAAGAGGCACAAACTCTCCACTAACTGGAATGATGACGAGCCACTTCTAGGCAACAACATGCTTCCAAAGGAAGGGAGATGCCATAAATCTTGAGATAAGACACTTGTCAATGAAATGACATCATGAGAAGACTCACAAGACCAAGGGGAACAACTTTTGTACACAAGGTTTCCTCAAGAAATGAACAAAAGATCCTTCAATCGATGAATGAAGGAGAAACTGGGCAACTGGGACACTAGTGCCCAGAGGGGACATTAGCACCTAGAGAGGACACAAGCACTACCATCCTTGTTAGCATTATGTCGTTCTACAGAGGCACTGGTGTCTTGGCTAGTGAGCAAACCCAAGCTAAGGTTTGGTTCTCAAGATATGCCAGCCACCCAAGAACTACCTAACATTACACTTGATAGTCAACAAACTCAAAAAGCAACAAAATGACTAGGCCAACTAGAGTGTTTCATCTCCCGAGCACCTGACACACTAGAAGCAAAAAGGAGAAGGTTTATAGGGCTATTGTGACCTCCCCAATGCTCCTACCTCCTACCCTAAGAAAGAAATCACATGGGAAAGAAGATACATCACTTTCCATGTTCTTCAAGAACACACTAGGGACCCCTAAACAGTCCCTAAACATGCCAATTCCTAAAGTGCCAATTCCCCACCTACGAACCAACTAATCGATTCACACAATACCACACTAAACCATTTTCTACACACCAAGGTTCATTTTAAACCCAAATGAATGTTCCTAAGTTCATTTTAGATCCAAAACAAAATGTGCTCTATGTTCATTTTTACCCAAAACATGAAAACATAGAAAGCATACAAGATTACATGCATGCCCAACGCCAACTCCAAAGTATGTAACAAGATACAATAATGGTGCCACTTAAATGGAATATTACAATCCATCCCAAGAGGGAGGTCTAATAACATATTACATTTACAAAAGGACTCAAATGCCCTTCAACATCAATTATATCATATTAACAAAATGGAAGAAAGCATAATAAAGCATGAGAAACCTTTCTCGAATTGAAGTTGTCATCAACTCCAACCATGATCCTCTGATCCCCAACAATGTTCTCCATGCCACTCAACCTCGTGGAATCAAAATATCCACTCCCATTTGGCTAGGAGATAGTCACATGGGCCACAAGCACACAATCATGCCAAACACATTGGGAGAAGACTTACACACACACACACACCATACATAGAGTATACACTCAACATGCACATCACACAAAATACACAATCAACATCATAAGATGGATCAATCACAAGTCCTCATTGGGCACAAACACCAATAACATAACACAAAGCACTCTCATTGGGCATGATCACCAATAGTATAGCACCAAGGATCCTCACTAGGAAAACTCACCAATGACATAACACAAGGATCTTCATAGGGAAAACTCAAGGGACGCGTTGTTTGAAAAGCGAGGTCTAGTCAGGCTACCCCTAAGCTAGACGCGATAGGATTCATTTGAGATAAGAACTTTCAAAGGGGGTTCCTCGGGAACCTGTTGTAAAGAAGGGGGTCCACTCAAGGGACACATGATGAGGGGCACAAATTAGGATTTTCCCCAAAAAAATCACAAAACAATTTAAATGAACTAATTTTGCTCAAATTGAAATCTAAATGGGAAGTCCTATGCTCCCTTAAGGGTGAGCATGACATCCAAATGACAAAACACAATCAAAGGGAGAAGAAATGATGAACTTACCTCAATTTTGTTGCCACACACAATCACACAAAGCTTGGAAAACACAAAGAGAGATGAAGAATCCACACACCCAAGGAATCCTCTATCCATTCCTATCAAATCCAAATCAAATCCCATCTCTTCCCATCCACAAATGCATCCAATTCAAAATTTCAAAGAAAATGGCAAGGAGAGGGTTTCAGAGCAAAAATCCTCCAAAATGAACAATTATCCCAAATGGTTAAGTCTTTTTCCCTTTTAACCCATTTCTCTTTTCACTCTTTTCCTATTTTTCTTTATTTTTAATTCCAAAATTTCTATTTAAAAAAACAAAGCCATTTTCCTCTATTCATTAGCAATTATATAACAATATTCCCACCCCAAGAATTTTTTGAAATTAAATAACTTAACCATATTTTCCCCAAAATTTACAAAAATAACACCTTAGATATAAAAACAATATTTTAACTCAAATATTTTTTATGATAAAAAAGGGAAAATAAACTACAATTTAAATAGTTTACCTTATTTCACAATTAAAATATGATTAATCAAGCAAATATGCAACTTAGAATATTTTTTATGGAAAATGCAAAGTTTAAGAAATCATTTAAATCATGTATACACTGGCATTTCATGACACATATGGATTCCAAAATCACTCCTAACTTGGATGCGGGTGAACACTAGTCAAATATGACACATACCGTACTCAATTTGAGTACAAACGAGCAATAGATGTGGAGGCCCAATGTGTTATATCCGAAATAGCCACCGTTGAGGAAAAACTTGGATTTGTGTAGTCGGGTGAAGAAATAATCCTATACATGTAACCCCTCAACACACATCAAGAGTACCTACTCAACATATATATAGTCGAAGCACAACATAATCACCCAATAGGATACAATAGCATAAAACATAAAAGTAACACCCATACATTCATTATATAAATCATTCATTTTAAACATCAATAATTAGGTTCACACTTAATCACTACATAAATAATGCACATCTCTACAAACTAAAGCATACCAATAAGATAGACATATAACATACAAAATGCAACAATCGACATGTTGAAGAACCTCATCTCAAACATGTGATGGTTCACACACCATTCAAAGCAATAATAACAACCACAACAAAATCAAAAGAAAACGATGAAATTGAAACACTGATCTCACATCCAAAAGCTATAAATGGGAGGGGCATTACATTAAATTTAAATTTGTTAAAGATGTCATTATGTAGATGTTTGAAAATCATTGACCATAATGCCATTATTTTATTATATGTACCGTCACTAATATGAAAATTTAACTGTGTATTGTGTTAGTTCACTTATAAAAGTGTGGACCTAAACCTATACATAGAACTGAATTGTGGCTATCTATATGAGGGAGATAATAATACCAAATTATTTCATGCTTCCACTAAAATCAGAAGGTAGGTAGATTTCATTCTTTCTACCAATTCCTCTTAAGGTCAACTCCTCACTAAAAACTGGCCATCCAATTTGAAGTTGTTTCTTTCTTCCACTCTAAATGTCTTGGATCTTGATTGATATCTTCTAGAGTGTAATAACTCTGACCCTCTTGGATTAAGCTTATTGCGATTACACAAGTTTGACAATGCTATTTGTCGAACTAATTTAATGGTTTGATCTGAAATAATTTAACCTTGTATATACAGAGTAAAATAATCAACTGTTTGCAATTGAATATCCACAACAACCTCAAACCAATATCATCATTTCAAATATATTGCAAATATTCATATTATTCAGATGTGTTACATTCAGAAGTTTATATCAAAGTTTCATAATATTATTTACTTCTGATATTACATAAAATATCAACAAATTCTTGACCTGGAGAATAGCTATATATAAATCCCAATTCATAGTACTCCTAACCTGATCTGTTAACACCCAGGCACATCTTCATACGACTCCCTATATTCAAATTAATATTATCGCTTCTGAATATGTTCTATCCCTTGTGATAACTCCAATTACGGCGACCAAAATGAGAGATAACGACTACAAATCTTTCTGGATTTCTTTGTCTTTTATGGATAGCTGGCATTAATTTATCTCAGATTGAATGTACAAAGTCACCACTTCAGTTGTTATCGAACCTTTGAATGTTGAACTCTTCAGCTAGTAGCCACAATGCTATGAATTTTTCTTATTTGCCTTCGTCGGCATATAGATATCTGTTTTATCTTTATCTGATTGTCTTTATCTAACCATAGCAAAAATATTGGTATCAATGATATCATATCCGATAATGTTCTCCCTTTAATCTGAATGCAGCGCTTAACCTTAGAAAATGCCACGATTTGTCTTTTGAATAGTTTGGCGACCAGAATCAAAGGCTGCAATGTCCATGCGATAGCACCAATAAAGTGGCGGTGACTTGGTTATGAAATTTGGTCCACCAATAAAGATAGAGCTACAAGTTATGACCCGCAGTGAATAATAATATAGCGGCTATTAGGATATGTAATACCCACGAATCTTCCTTCCCACGATTTCATAAATCTTTATTGGCGTTGCAGATGAAATATTGACCTCCCTTGAAATTGGTTGAGATGGCATAAACATGGCGGTGTTACCTTATAACATTAACCATAATGTCCACGATGCATAATAAGATGGCGGCTGTATAATGTCCGACATAAGTTTCTTAACACCATCGATATCCTTAAAAAGACATGATCTGTAGGATTGGCTGTTTCAATAATCGCACCTCTATAATATTATCGGACCCATCACATGCTAGATATCTTCATTGTCAACGACCAGAAATATAATGAATTATATCGCTTGTAGTTAGTCCTTGAATATGAGTCGCCTGAGAAATATTAAAATAAACTGGGCTCAAAACATGGCCCTTTGGACTAAACTTGCTTGGACTATGTTCGGAAAACCAGACTCCAAATGGTCTAGAAATATGCATGCAAAGTATATGGATACCATGGAGGGAGAAATAATATTCACTTTGGCATTCCACCCTTCTAACTCCAAAATGTGGAATTTTATAGTTAACTTTAGATATGTCCTTATCCCCCATCTTTAATGGATAATCCATAATGAAGAAAGAGTCTTTTTTTTTGGGAAGATTCTTGGAATGGGCACATCTCTCTGAATAACATAGAAGAACTAAAGGAAGCTAAACTGGCCCTCAAACAAATATGGGGTGAAAAAGTGAAGGACTACATAGAATTATTAGTTGATTCTCTTTTATTAAATGCAAAATGGAAAAAACCGCAAGACTATCCTATCACTTCTAGCCAAAAAAATATCCTCATGAGAATTCTTTAAGTGAAGGAAAATTTTGTACTCCAACAAGCTTGACAAACTCTCATGGGTGCCTTCCGAAACAAGCTTCTACTCAACCAAACTTGATTACTAGGCTTTAACCTTCTTAGCAGCAGTGGAAAATTGGCTAACAAATTTGTGCTAGAATACGTTCTACCTTGTAAAGGCCAGAGCCTTCTCTTGGCTTTCTCTAAATGATAGAATTCTCACAAGAAAAAGACTCAAAAATTTGGGCATCTCCCTTGCTTACAATTGTGTTCTCTGTGGATTAACGATAGAGGACATGAACCATTTGCTCTTGAATTGCTTCTTTGTCAACGACTGTTAGCATTGGTTATGCTCTAAATTGAAACGGCATGACCCCCTTCAAAAAAATTTATGACATATTTTAGTTTGTTGGTCCTCTGTTTAATCTAGTTCGACTTTCGATTACATTTGACAACTTACCTCTTCTCTTCTATTTTGGAATATTTGGCTTGAAAGAAACATCAAAATCTTCTAGGAACAATCTTCAAATATAAATGAATGAACCCACAAGTTGGAGAAGTCAATATCTAAGGACATTATGACACAAACCAACAAAAACATAAGCAACAACTCAAAATTTTCAATTGGATGTCATGATTCTAAAACATTGGAGTTTTATCAATTCCACCTTTCTCTTAATTCTGCTCAAATTTTAAGAGCAAGGACATAAGAACTATAAAATGGAAACTTTCATTATCTTTCAGAGGGAAGCTCAATTTTGATGAAGCCTCTCATGGCAATCTAGGGGCCTTAGGAGCCTTAGGACTAGGTTGCATCACTAATACATTTGACTGCAAAATCCGACGAAACTGTCAGACAAAATATGTAAAATTTGATGTTTGTCGGGTGCTTGTAAAATTTGATGTGTAATTTTCAATTTTTTGAAAGTTTATCCTCGACGTTTGTCGAAATGTCGACTATCATTTTCGTCGAATTTTCGACAAACATGAAAAATAGAAAAAAATAAAATTGTGGCCGACATAAAGAAAAGTGAGTTCGTGTCTGATTTATTGCGACAGTGTTTTGCTCTACTTGAGACAGTTCGTAGAGAACTAAGGACACTTTTTTGGGAAAAATAAAAAAAAATTCAAGAACATATTGCTAGGTTGAGGGTAGTCATTGTCTTTTTGCAGAATTCAATTGTGAAGTCAGATTTGTAGTTCTAGGTTTGAAAATCATATTTTTAAGCAACATCTCATCAGATTTTATTTTTAGAGGTTTAGGGTTTTGAGAATTTCATGTCCAGATTTTGTTGTGTGGAATCACCATAAGATCACAACCAAGGAACAAATTCTTGTGACTGTAATTATGTGATCTATAACTCTATTGGTCATGTGGCACAGTTGTGCTATAACAAATATATGATGCATTCATGTGTGACCCAAGTTTAATGTGGCTAAGTTGTGATAAAAATGGAGGCACTCATATAATGTAGTTAATTTAGGTTGTATAATGTAGGTGTCAATCATCATTGGGTGCATTCAGGTTGTCTCAAGTTTAACAGGTTAGGATGTAATTATAGTATGATCGAAGAGTGATTACCTCTTGCTTTTATAAAGAGCCTATAACTTTAGTTGATATGTAGAGTGGTTGTGTTATATCAATTATGTAGTGTATTCAAGCACAACCCATGTTTAATGGGCTATTCTAGAGAGTGATCAAAATTTTCTAAAACTTATGAATGTTACTTGACATATATTTTCATAATCTCAAATTCCTTCAGAGGCTTTTGAAGTATCAATGTATCCTATATAGGGTTTAGAATGATTTCTTTTAATTAAAAAAATAAATAAATAATGTATTTCCCTGTAATTAGATAATGTGGAGATCTCCTAAATCTTCCCCAACACACTATCCTCTTTGGCACTGTATTCATTACTCCAGCTACTAGGGTTTTACATGTGACATCTTTAATATCTTCATGACCGTGGCTTTTAAATAGATCTTAGTCTTTGCTTTAATCCTTTTCATGGTAACCCTTGAGTTCCATAATCCACCTTCAATCTCTTCTAATTAAGAACGCTGTCTTAAGCTAGACTGCATAGTATGCATATAAAGCAAGTGTTAGAAACCAAGATCTGATTGCAAACCAGAAAAATCACCTTCCACATAAGAGAAAAATGAAAAAGCATAGATTTGCAAAAGATGTGCAAATTGATATATTCAAGTACAAAATATTACAAGAGATAATTTGCTTTATAAAAGAAAAGATGCATAAACCTAATCTTATCTTGAGCAACAAGATAGCTCAACAAGATAAGGATAAAACCTATAACTTAGGAATTAAATAAAGCCTAAGTAAACTTATGCTAAAGTGTAATTAATAATTAATTACACCAACACCCCATAAGTTTAAGGAGAAGCAAATTATTATGCAAATATGAGTCCCGACAACAAGGCCTGATCAGGTACTCGTGTACAAATGCAAAGAGAGAGAAAACCCAGTGGGAAAAACCCCCCTCAATGAGATGAACTGCTGCAAAGAATCACTGGAAGAACTCTAATGAAGCAACACTAGAACCCAAAATCCGGCAAGCAAGGAAAGATACTTCTGTTTGCAAAATACCATATCAGAATCACAAATGCAATAGTAGACCCGATGCCAAGGAACACTAGAAACTCACATACTGGATCAACCCTGGAATCTGTGAACAATAGTAGATGAAAGGATGAAAGGACCCATAATGATGACAAATTTGGTAGTTGTGTCTCTCGAAGCCAATGCCAAACTAAAACCAAAACTGCCCATATGACGAGTACCATCAAAATTCTAGAACATTAACCATAAAAACATGGCCCTCAAATGAGAAAGATTTGAACCAATGCGGATCAAGAACTATAAAATCCCAATGTGAAGTGTGAACCGAAGCAAACCAACGATGTGTCTAGCTAAGCAAGAAAGAAGCTAAGGGAAACAACAAGAAACCAGACAAACTCATGCGAGTTGTCACCAATAAGAAAGATGGATGCAAGAACCCCCCTCAATGGAACTTTATATCAGTTCATTATTACAATACCTAATGATTACAGAAGGAGATAATGCAAAACTATAGAAACATAAGTGAAAATGAAAACCTAGAGCACAAAATAAAAATGAATGCATGCATAAAATAAGTTACATATTTTCTATAAATGACCTTAGATCTGCATAGAGGCCGAAACCAGCTTTCCAAAGCCGTGAAAATCATGAAAAACAGATAAGCGAGTCAAAAGATATGCGTCCCAGAGTGAAAACAGAAACATCTGAATTCCGAGGCTGAAAAAGGAATCAAAAGTAAAAAAAATAGAAAATCACACATGCACCATTGTGTAGAGCATCAAAACAACTTTCCGACGATATCTCGTTTGCAAAAAAAAGGACACTGTATGCCCAAATTATGCCCGTTTCCGTGAAAGTTGTCCAAAAATGTCTGATTTGGCCATCTGCAACCCTTAGGAACTAAAAAAAATTGGGCCCCTGGTCGCATGTAGGACCAGGGGCTGGCACGCAGGGGGTTGGGTCGAAGCCCTTAAACGCCGATATGACAAGCTTGGGGGCTAGACAGGCGCAAGGGGCTTAGGTCGAGCGCTGGTTGCCCATAGGACCACGCGCAGGAGTTGAAAGCCCACGGGCGCTGGCTGCACAATCTGGCGGAGCGGCATGGGGGAGCCACTGGTGGCCGCCTGGTGGCTGCCCGGTGGCCGAACCCATTTGAACGGGCGACGCCAAAAATTTGTTGCAAATTTGATTTTTTTAATAGTTTTTTTTATTTTTTTCGAAATCTGTGCCTCAAGAACTATGCCTGGGGGCCGTACGACCCTTGGGCAATTTTTTTGCCTCTGAACAAATGTGTCCAAATCGGACAAACTTTATATCAAAATAGGGGTTTTTGGGTGCTATGAATCCAACGACGAGGTCCGTTTGGGCCCAAAGTGCTCCAAAAATCAGGCGACCCCCAGATCTATCAGAAAAATCACCGAGCTTGAAACCCTCGCAGAACTGGAAAACGGTGACCAAAATGAATGAAATAAAAGTCATTTCTAACTTTTTTCGGCACTCTGAATCCAACAAAAAACCTCGATCTGATCCAAGATGCTGCATAAATGTGCTCAAGGAATGAAACCCTCGAGGGACCTCGAAAGAGCTCTGTAATGTGTTCCTCCAAAAAAGCTGAGAAGGGGCTGCAAATCAAGGCTCTGATACCATGTTAGAAACCAAGATCTGATTGCAAACTAGAAAAATCACCTTCCACAGAAGAGAAAAATGAAAAAGTAGAGATTTGCAAAAGATGTGCAAATTGATATATTTGAAGTACAAAATATTACAAGAGATAATTTGCTTTATAAAAGCAAAGATGGATAAACCTAATCTTATCTTGAGCAACAAGATAGCTCAACAAGATAAGGATAAAACCTATAACTTAGGAATTAAATAAAGCCTAAGTAAACTTATGCTAAAGTATAATTAATAATTAATTACACCAACAACAAGTCCTTCATAGCTGCCATTGTTCCAAACCACCACTCACTGCCTTGCTTAAAATGTTGCCTCCATAAGCACAATCGCATGTTTTAAAATCATGGTTGCCAGTGATTGACGATTAAGGTCACCACTTTCATCATGAAGATACAATGAGATTTTTGTCTTCAAACTCAAGGAATTATGGAAGATAACATTGTGAATTGTTTGTTGTGTACGATTCAATTTTCTTGCACATTTACTGCTTTGCTAACTTCCTTTAAGACTGGGTATTGCACCCTCAGTTGCAATCTCAAACAACTCACTCCCTATCACTTGAAGATTCCTTTCATGAGCATCCTTCTATAAAATCAAACTATGCACTATAGACTGCCTACTTACTATAGGGGACTCATTGTTTTATGGTATTGTAGTTCTTAAGATCCTTCAACCTTATTGACACTACTTCACAGTCCACAAGGTATTATTCACTATTCTCCCATCTTTGACGAGTCTCAAAACATTGCTCAAACATGCAATCCACTACCTCCATTATACATTAATGGCTAAGAAGAAACATTGAACCTATGATTACCACTATTACTTCATTTGGACAGTTATTCCTTGATTGCATTTTCCTTGTCTAACACTACCAAAAACATTTGAAAAACCCTTAAGGTTAGCAAGGGGGTAACGAAACTCACTGTTAAAATCTCCACTTTACTATGCAAGGTTTGAGCTTTATTATCTTGTCACTACTCAGCCTCTTTTTGACTGTCACATCTCAAGTGACTGTCATTCTTCTTATTGTAGATTGTATTTACAAATGTCACTAAGCTACATATTGTGCTTGTTATTGGCTACAATCTTTAGATTGCAAGATTTTGTTATTACCTACAATGTCTCAATCTTTCTGGTATTGCAACCTCACTAATCCGCTATAGTTATTGTTTATGTTTCTACGGAGGCCTAGGGTTTGTACCCCAATCATGCTCTTACTAATGCTTCTGTTGTTTTTTATTAGGTCTCTCTCAATGTTGAGGGCCCTAGGGATAAGCTCGTCATAAGAAGTGACACATTGCATCTTTAACTAAAAGGATAAATTTGTATTGACATTAGCAATGATGATTCTAACTTGTTGCTCCTTAGGAATGGGTCACTTGCTCTTACTAGCTCGCTACCTCCATTGTTGTAGGAAGTTTGTGATCAAGTTCAATATTCGATTTTAGGAGTCTTAACGGTTGGAAATCATAGTAAAATTAATTTAATAAGTTTTGGAATTAGCATTTTAAAGTATTTTTGGGGTCATTAACTTCGGACTATCTTCTCTTTTGCAGGGTTGGTTGCATGCCAAATTTTTTTGGTGTAAAATATCAGAATTATTAGATTATGTTATCTGTCTATGAATAAAAATTATTGGAGTGTGAGTTTGATATTTTTTGAAGATATAAATAGTCAAGCTTGGTAAAGAAAAATCATGTCAGATAATATTAGTCTAGAACAAAATGAAGAGACACTTGATAGATTGTGGGCTAGATCGAAAAAAAAGGGTGATGGGAAATGTTATTGTCCTTGCAATAATTGCAAGGGCTTAAAGACGAGATGACTTTTAATCACAACAGCTGAGAAATATTGTAGGCAGCATGGTCACGTTGAAGGGGGCATGATTATCGTCCATTGGTAAGTTGTTTATTATATGTGTTTATATTAATTGAATTTGTAAATGTTTATATCGTTTTAACATTATATATATATATATAATCATTTGATCATAATCATGGTTTATTTGTGTCTATCATTATTATAAAGGTGGGGTGCCCTAGGGCGGATGATATGGATTATCATGGCCCAGAGAATGTGGTTTTGCAAGCGGACGAACATGGAGCTGTGAATATCAAATATGAAGTTAATGATCCTATAGAAGAAGATGATCATGCACCAGAAAAAATAGTTGAAGATGATGGTACAAATACATTGATCCATGACACATTTAGTGGCAGAGTTGATCATGATGATCAAGATGACTTTGATGATGTTCATGATTTACCTGTACTTGAGAAAGCATATGAGCCCCTTTATGAAGGCTCCAAAACAACTCTTCTCTCTACTGTATTGTTGCTATTGAACTTAAAGGTTATGAATGGTTTATCAAACATAGCAATCTCAAGGATGTTAAGGTATGTCATATATGTCATCTTTTTTCATCTATTTTAATTGTTGTTAGTTCATCACTAGCAAATAAATGATGAAATATGTACCATTAATATTCTTTATATGAACAAATTATTTTTTGTTGTAGATTGATTGGTGAATTTTTGTTACCACCATCAAATATTTTACCTCGCTCATACTGAGATTTATGTGCCATTATGAAAGATATCGGAATGGAGTATCAAGCAATAGATGCATGTCCCAATGATCATATTATATATCATAAACAACATGAATTTGCAATGGAATGCCCAGAATGTCATATCAATAGATATCGAACAAATCAACTAACAAAAAAAGTGTCTCACAAGGTTCTTCGTTATATTCTCATTATTCCATGTACGCAATGATTATTTAGGTGGGAAAGCTTCGCGCAATTTATGGATTACCATGCACAAAATAGAAGTGGAGATGACATTCTTCGAATTCCTGCGGATGGTTCTACATTTAGGGACATGGAGGAAAAATGGCCACACTTTAAAGAAGAACCTCATAATCTCAGGCTTTCATTGGGAGCGGACAGTGTCAATCCATTTGGAGAGCTGAGATCTATTTACTCAGTGTGGCATGTTTTTGTTATCAATAATAACATTCCTCCATGGATGTCAATAAAGAGGGAGCACATAATGTTGTCAATAATTGTTCCAGGTATTTGTTTACATCAATTTTATTTAACATAGTAGCATCTCATTTGTCTTATTTGTTGCATAATGACTTATATTTTTTTCATTCAGTAGTCATGTACATTAATTTATATAGATTGCAGTAAAATGGTTATAATAATTATATAATGTTTATGTTCATTCAACTAGGTAAGACCAAGTTAAAGATATGAATGTACATATCGAGCCTCTTATCGACGAATTACTAAAGTTATAGAATGACGTCACTATGTATGACGTCTCCAGACCAATAGGACAGACAATTTCAATTTCATGCAATGCTTGTATGGACAATTCATGATGCCCTAGGGCTAACACATTTTTGTGGTATGTTATAATGTTCGACTACACTTTAACAATATTTAATTTGATGAAGTAGATATCATGCATGTTTTTAAAATAATCTATTCATTATATATCATTAAAAAAATTGACATATTTAATCCAATTATATATCAACTTGCAAGTCTTCAAACAAAGAGAAAATTTGCATGTCCAATTTGTGGTCCAAAGATGAAATTTCCAAACAAGTTTAGGAAAGCAGGTGTTTGATGAGTTTAGGCACTTCCTCCATAGAAATCATAAGTATCGAACTATTGAAAAACATCTTTTCAATAGGAAAAAGGAGACTACATCAAAACCACGAAGAATGTCACCTCGCTTATGGAAGTTGGAATATAATAGAATTAATCGTCAAGGTTATACATCAGATCAAATTGTTTATCTATCATATATGATATGTTTTGAATTTATATTTTTATATTGTGTTGTATTTACTCATATTGTAATTGACAATGATTGTCGTTAATTTGTTTAACTTATATGCTTCATGAAGGTCGTCAAGGCATTAATGACCGACTTCCACAAGGACTGAAAAGTTATCCCAGACAATTTAGTAGGTTGCCCTACTATGAGAAGCTACAAATTGTGCATTTTTTTTGATACAATGCATATTGAAAAGAATAACAGAAATGTTATGAAAAATATTGGATGGAAGGCATGACAAAGAAAAAAATGTTAAAATTTGTAGTGACATTTAGGAAGCCAATCATGCAATGAAAAATGTCATTCAATTAAATAGCGATGAAAACCAAATTAATATAAGTGCCCTTCCTTTGTTATTAGCAGAGCAACAAAACAATGCTATAAAGAAGTCATACAAAAAATTTGATTTCCCACAGGATTTGTTGTGAACATAAACAATATAATAACAAAGAAAGGTGAATTTGGGTCAGGGATGAAAACACATGATTGACATACCTTCATTAAGGTAATTATTCTGGTATATTATATACACTTGTATAATGCATATACTTTTCAGTGTATTGTGTTTCCTACTTTTGGAAAAATAATGAAAATATCATTTTATAATTGTTGTAGTACGTTCCACCTCTATCTCTCCCAAACAACTTTGACAACAATGTCAAACAAGTTATATATGATCTTGGAGAATATATGAGGTAAGTAGCGAGATTTGTTCAATTCGCTGTATACATCTTGTAATTGCCATTTGTTTAAATACTTGTTAAGTAATATATTGTATATTTTTCTTAAATATCGTTAATATATTTGCGCCTTGAATCACTTGTAGATGACTATCATCTAAAGAAATCCATAAAGAAGATATAAATTATTGGAAGAGAAAAATTCCTCATCTAATGTGTGAAATGCAAAAGTGTCTACCTTCAACATTTTTCAATGCACAAGAACACTACCTCATACACCAAGTTGAGAAGATTGAATTATGTGGACCTGTACACACAAGGTCAATGTGGATGGTTGAGAGACACTTGAAATTTTTGAAGGATTTGGTTCGACAAAGAGCACATCCTAAGGGTTCTATGGTGGAGGGATATATGGTATACCAAACCATGGTGTACATTAGTGAATATCTTCCTAAGTTTGCAGCAAAGATCCATGTAAATCGCATTTGGGATCCCAACTCCATTAACAAATTCGAAGGGGGTACCTATTGGGGAAAAGTAGATTGAGGAAAGTGAGAGGTAATTATAAGATGGTCATGGAGATTAACTGGAATACATTTTACATATGGTTTTTATGTATATTATACTTATTTAATTTTTAATCTTCAATATACATCAATTAAAAATTAAGGTCGCAAACTGTGGTATTTAACTAATTATACATCGTTTGTGAATTTCAATATTTTTTTTGTATAGTTGGTCGAGAATGGGATACTACATTTGTACGTCACCAACAATCTTAATTGGATGATGGTGTGGATTGAACGATGTCAACAATCTAGTCGCGCATTAACATGAGAAGGTGTGGCTTCATTGGTTAAAGAAGCTTATCGTAATGGAGATTCTAATGTTACACAAAGGGAAATTGATTTAGCATATGGTTTAAGAGATAAAAAGGTACGTATAAATAAATTAATCATCCATATTATTTAATTATTTTCAAGTATATTGATGTTTATATATATTGAGATTGTTTTCTTTGCATACATTCAGCCAAGAATAAATATGTTTATCAACTAACGATATTGCAATAATTTTTACATGTTTGACATATTGCAGGTGAAACACCACAAGGCTATGTGGTGCAATGGTCATAAATTTTGAATCAAAATGTTGGATGACATGAAGAAAACTTGTGATTCTGGTATAATGCAGTCTTTCAGGTGACTAATGTTTCATCTAGAAGCGACATACATCCAGAAGTCTTAGAAAATCGATACTATGGGATTTTGGATGATATATTTGAGTGTGACTTTAAGTCCTTCAGATTAATTTTGTTCGTCGTCCTATGGTATATGCTACGATTGAATGAAAATGATCCTGAGAGAACTGTTATTGAACATGATAATGGATTTACCATGGTTAATACAAGGTTGATCGAGCGAGCTGGAAATGAGCCCTATGTTCTTCCAAGCCAATGTGAGCAGGTATTTTACTCAGAGGTTCCAGGTAAACCGGGTTGGTCATTTGTTGTTAAACATGATCCAAGAGGAAGTCCGGTAAAGTATAATGTGGTGGAAGAAGAAGATACCGAAGAACTAGAAGATGATGTAGATGATGATCAGATCAACGTTGATGATGTCCCTGATGAAGATGTCGAAGAGAGGAGGAACTAGATCATGATGATGTAAGAGTTAATGTTCATGAAGATGACATCCGGTGGATGATGACATTATCGAAACTGATATCGATGATGATGATGATGATATGACCAATCCTTACAATGTCGAATCTGGATCGGATGATACAAACAAAGAGTTGGATGAAGAAGATCAATGACATTGAAATGTATAAGTTATGCGATTATATTATCTATTTGATATTAATTTCTTGATAGAATTATATTTGACTTATGTGGTTACATAATTAATTCATGATATTTTTAATTTTTATGCCATTACATAATTAATTTAATGATGTACTTTTTAATGTTTGAAAGGTCAAAAAATTAAACCATTTCAATAGTGATGTTAACCTTGAAATTAGTGTTTTATGTTTCATGTGATCATAAGAGATTAAAAAGTTAGTTGTAGAGGTGGTTGTTTAGTGGTTGACGTGTATGTTGGTTCTTTTTACAATGTAACCAAGTTTGTCTTCTAATCTACCTATGGAATTGCCAATGGGTGTGTGCAAGAAGTTAAGTCCACTTTTTGGTCAAAAAGTGGAAGTGTTTTCCCTGATTTTCAAAATTTGACACATTTGACCTTAAAATTTGAAGCACTTAGAGATGGAATCTTCAAAAAAGTCACTAATCATAAAATGTAGTACTCGGAGTCTAGTTTCCAAATATGTAATTTATTTCAATACCCAAATTGTAAAAAATGAGTTTCAATAAGCGTTTCTAAAAACTATTGTTTAAAAGTCACTTTCTTATACCATACCATGCACGTGTACGACATCCATATTTTGACCTAAATTATCATATTTTTCTAAATCTTTTTGGGAAAAGATTTGTGACTCACTAAAGCTTGCTTTTAATATTTTTTTATAATTTTTTATTGAATATTTTTTTTATTAAATATTTATTAGGCATATTTGTCATTTTGAAAAATCATCGTGTACGACACGCATAAGATGACCTAAACTTATCTTTTTT
This sequence comes from Sequoia sempervirens, assembly GCA_007258455.2. Taxonomy (NCBI): domain Eukaryota; kingdom Viridiplantae; phylum Streptophyta; class Pinopsida; order Cupressales; family Cupressaceae; genus Sequoia; species Sequoia sempervirens. Next base: position 80,358,688 of record VDFB02000003.1, on the reverse strand, counting down.
ATTTTTTTTAAACTGAAAATAATTGTTTGAAGTTTTCTCTTATGCAATCCATTCGTCAAAATGTTATGTTGATCAAAAGTTATTAAAATACTAAAAAAACCTGATAATTCAAGTTTATGGACTAGTTTCATTAGAAATTAATTGAAAAATAGAAAAAATAATCAAATTATTAAAAAAATTAGATATTTGGAATCTGCACTGTCTCATCTATAATGGGTTTTAATTTCGTAAAAAAATTATGCAAAATAGGTCTTCAAACATATGTCCAAAGTCATTATTTTCCTGTGACATTAACAAGACCTTCAAGTTGCAGGTCAAACTAGGTCCAAAGCTTAAGTTCGGGTCCCCAAGCCATTTCCCGAACCAAAAAACAAGCCAAAAAACCCACTCAAAAATTCATAATTTAAAAAACAGGATCCCGTTTCATAAAAAGCCATTTTTTATGGTTCTATGAAACGGGATCCCGTTTTGAAATTCTTCAAAATGAAAATTTTCAAAAATGGAAAGTTTTCAAAACGGGATCGCTTTGAAAACTTTTAAAATGAAATTTTTCAAAATTGAAGTTTCCATTTTCGGAATTTTTTCAAAACGGATCCCGCTTTTAAAACTCTTTCCATTTTGGAAAATTTTCAAACGGGATCCCATTTTGAAAATTTTCCAAAAATGGAAATTTCTAAAAACGGGATCCCGTTTTTTAAACTTAGGCTTGGGATCCTGAAGCTAAACGGGATCCCGTTTATTAAAAAGTGAGATCCCATTTTTTGAAAGTTGAATTCATTTTTTTGCCTAAGGCAAAAACTTCCACGTTTCGTGGACTCAATTTTGTGCACTTACCCCAATTCCAATCAAAGGCAACTCAAAGGACCTAGACCAACTGACGAGGACTTTAAAAGCCTCCTACACTTTGGGCTCTGCAAGACCCTGGAGGGTGATCCCTTAATGTGTTTACAACCTCTGCACCATTATTATAAACAACATTAACAATAGCAGATGATCTCACTTAATAGCTCAACACGATAAGATAATATCAACTAGAACTGGCTGTTCATAGACAATATCAACTATCTAGACTGTGAGATAACTAAACACAATCCATTGTATAAGATAGTCAATGATTTGCAATTTGTAGCAAGCTCTAGGCAAAGACAAACAAATACTGAACTACACTAATAATTACAACTTAGATCAATGCCATCTATCCATTGCAGGAGTCAAATTCATAAGAATCTAGAGGTTTATAACAGATTTAATACATCACATATAAGATCTCTGACAATATTGCATTACAATTTCATCAGTATGCATTCTAACTCAGGACTACTTATCAAATCCTTATACAACACATATCCACCTATAATCCCATTCAAGCATTTTGATTAATTGTTTGAATTAAAGTTGAAATAGAATCATACACACCACAACAGTGAGATGGATAAAACAACCATTAGTTATTTCATTCAAAGTTTAGATATGCATGTACAATGGAGAGACATGAGCTCGAATTTTTATTTCAACTCAAATGCTAGTACTGTTATACAACATTAAATCTCTATGAACTCAAAACCTGCTACATAATGACTCAAAACCTAAATTGCATTTCTCTAAAACCATCAGAATTTACAATTCGCTCTGTAAATTCACCTAGACTCGACAAAAATTATCTAATTTGCTAACCCGTACTTCTGGCCTTGAAATCCTTCTTATAGAAAATGAAGGAGAAAACAAGCATCGGGCCAGAAAGTACACTTGTCACTAGTCAATTGGAGCACCTGGTGATATTCCAAAATTTGTTACAACAACCACCATCTTGAAAAATATTCTTGTTTATCATATCAGCTGAGGAACGTTGATGCAAAAAACCACAAGAAAACAACATCGAGAAAGCTGTCAACACAAAACTGGAACCATTGCAACCGCAACATCTGATCTGCCACCTGTTAGTAGTTCACTCCTTTTACTCCTCATTCAAATATTTAGTTACCCAATTTTGGTACTCATCATCATTCGGCCAGTCAAAATTAATTACTTCATCCACCTTGGTATTATAAGGTGTGTATTTTACCACTACCTGATTCGCATCCCTTTCAAAAGATTCCAAAAATGAGCTGGTACTAATGATTTTGTCCATACAGCTCACCAACAAATCATAGTCTAACTCATCACAAATTGAATTGATTTGATCATTGATGGCCTCACTTGCTTGAGCTTACCATTGTTGAAATGACCTAATTTTCCCCTGCTCATCAATTATATCATGTAACAATGTGTTACCCCAATCATTGAAATTCTTCACCAGCTCCCTAATCTTCCTACTCAAGTCATCTGGTAAGGTTTGAAAACCTTGCAATGATTTTACTAACACATGAGTAGGCTTTAATGATTGGGGCCTATTATTTATATCAAACCTTGAGGCCTTATACATGATATCCAGATCACTGGCCCTACGGATCCAATTTTCAATTATTGGTATCGCTATTTCCTGATCCCTATCAATATTCTTTATTGCTACTAACAACAAAGAATATAAAGAATGTATAGATAGCAATTTACTATCAACCTTTTCATTTAAATGCCTCAAAATAGTAGTAACAATTTCTTTTTGCTTTAAGAGAGATCCCTCCTCACTTTTGTTTAATGATGCCTGCAATTCATCAATTTTTTGTAAGAGCTACTTCTTTGTAGGATCGATAGAGCACTCTGTTTCTTCTTCAACTTCCTCTAAAGAAAGGGTGAGGACAGGATCCTGACTGGGAGATCTTGGTGTGGAAATAATTGGAGAAGCAGGAGGCACTGACCCTGTTGTGGAAGGTAATGTACTGGTTCCTGGAGCACTTGATGTCTCCCTAATCTTCTTATACCTAAACCTCTCCACTTCAGTTTGCAACTCAACATTTTTCTGCTATATCTTGTTGTACTCCTCAATCAAAAGGTTATATTTTTCCATTAAGCTCTTCCTTTCAACTTCCTCCCTTTCAACAGTCTTTTGGGCCATTTTGGCCACATTCACAGTCAAATTAGTGGCCTTAGTGGTTGAGGTCTTTGAAGCTCTCTTTATTATCAATCCTCCCTTAAAATTTGGATTAATATCAGAAACATCTGGTTTTCTCCCTTGTGGGGCCAATGTCCAAATTGCTAGAGTTTCATATTCCTCACTGAAAGTAGAGTTTTGCAATGCTACCTTGACTTCTACTTCAGAGTCTTGAAAGGGATTCTTAGACTTCATAATAGCATTAAAGGCTACTGCATCTGCAATGTCCCATTCAGACAGAATTAATACACGAGCCTGACTCACTAGTTTTCTTCCTTCTTTAGGAGTGATGTTCTTGAATTCTTCCATTAATTCAGCTTTTACCTCCTTATCATTCTCCTAGTCTGACCTGTAAGGCCTTAATTCTCTTCTTTTCCTACATTTATCTTGATACTCTTCAAACTTCATCCTCAATACCAATTGCAAGAATACATGAATTTTTACAAATGTAGTCATCTAGAAACTCCTTGCATGCCTCCATTCTTGCATCTTGTACACTTTTACCTTTTATATCTAAATCAGATAAAACTAATTCAACTGGCCTAGGAGGGGAAGGCATACCAACTTTCATGTCTTGATCAGTAACAATAATCTCATCCATCAGATCCTCCTGTGGTTGATCAATTCTTTGCCTCTTAGGGCTTGGCTCAGATGGTGGTGATGAGGGATTGTCTTCCGGTGATGATTCTAAATCAAAAAATTTGATTTCGGTAGGCACTTTGAATTTTGGACTTGGTTGTGGAGGCACTTTCATAATCTATTTTCCTTTTCTATCCACTTCTTCTTCATCACTGCTACTATCCTTTTTCCTCCTATAAATGGGCCACCTTTCTGTAGGCTGGTATGCTGGCCTTGTTTCAATTGGTCTAGCACCTTGCTCTTGTACAACCAGACTCAATTCTAAATTTTTCTTTTTTTTCCTCAATGTGCCCATAATTTCCTTGAAGTTTCCCATCATAAAATCAATTTTCTTATGGTGGGGACTGAACTCCAATAGTGGATCATATTTCGGATCCATTTTGTGCACAAAATCTAGTAACTTACCATAAGCTATCCATTTCTCCTTGTTCAACTCTTGTCTATTCAAATCAAATTCATTTCTAATCAAGTCTTCAGGGAAATTGAACTCATGCACAAATTTTCCAGCTTTTATTCTTTGTCTGAAAAGAGCAAAGAAACCCTCAAGATCATGTTGCTATTTTGGGCCACACCTCAAATGGTAATCATTAAAGAAATTATCAAAATGCGTCCAACCTCCCTTTGAAAATACAAAATCAGACACCACTGTATAATATGGGAATGTTCCCTTACCACTTCCAGTGAGGTTGTCCTCATGAATACAACCTATCTGCCACATAACTTCTGCAAATCCCACTCTTGGTTGCACATTGTATGACAGTATATGAGGGGCTCCCTGAAAACCATATACTTTCAAGACAATGCTAACTGGGTATGAGATAATGTCACCCCAGTTATGCTAAACCTTCAATTATGGCTTCCTCTCCTTTGGCATGAGGAAATCATGTAATTCCTCAGGGATCCTAGGTATATTCACCATTAATCTAGCCCTTAATCTGGAAGCAAAACAATTATCAAATTTCACATAACTAGTGATTTCCTTATTACAAGATAAATTTGTAGCCCATATCTGTACAGGCAATGTTTCTCCATCAAGTGATTGCCTTAATTTCATCCTCTTAGAGAAAAAGTTAGCATTCTTAAACAAAAACATATGCATTAGCATAGAATACCAAAAGAATTGAGTGTCGGTATCATTGTTTTGCAGCTTTGACAACCCTTCATGCATCCTCTCAGCCAAGAAAGAAGCAAAGTCATAGGTCATAGAGAAGTTAAGGTGTTGTATTTGCACCCCCATGAACATATAAGCAATGGGCATTACCGTACCAGGACTGAAACCCAAAATTTGACATAAAAAATAGAAAGTGGCCAGGAAATGGTTTGCAAAACAATTTAATTTGAAAGGTTCCTGGTCACTGGGGCTGATATGAAATTTTGAACCTCCTGCCCTAGCCAGATGAGGTGGAAGCAACCTTGCTCTAAAAAGAGATTTCAACTTTGCATACTCTTGCTTCATTTCTTCAAGGTTGATAGGAACCAAGTCTTCGCTTGGTTCACTCAAGTCAAAAATATGTTGGATCTCTTCTCTGTTAATGTTCAATAGAACGTTTCCATCATTGTCCCTGATTATCCGTGTAACAGGGTCATATCTTGCAGCCACTGTCCTAAGCAGGTCTACATCAGAGAATACATTTGGTACCACCAGCTTCCCCATATCATACATCCATCCATTTGAAAAAGGGTGAGGCAAATTCCTTTGTCCGTACCACAATCTGAACAATTCCAAGCCAATGAGGGGAACCCTAGCATCAACAATGTTGGAGCAATTATACACTAACCCTTCCCCCAAGATTTTCATTCACATTAGGACCAATCCCTTCCTCCTATTATTCGTTGACAAGGGTAATTGATCCAGGAAATCATCATACAGGTTTTGTTTGAAATATTTAGTCTGGCCAGAATGTTGCTTGGGTGGTGCCATCTCAGACAAACTAGGGCTTCTTTATAACATTATAATTAAGATAGCTAGGACTAACCAGAGATAGAAAATTACAAGACAAAACACTGTAATTTCTCACAACTATAATTAAACTACAACCCTAAAACATCCAGCTAATCCTTTCCCAAATTCAAATTCAAAATGATCGGGAGGCACAAAAAATAAACTCATGGCTTTGTTCGCAGAACTCCCAAATTCTGGCTGCAGAAACTTGCAATTCTACCTTTGGCTCTAAAACTGCTCTGTGAAATAGTTGAATGCTTTGTGATACAGACCAAGCAGGAAAATTGATTTTATTGTCGATCAAATTACACCAAAAAGTGTCTCATCCGCCATTAAAGCTCAATTTTGCATTGCACGAATGACTCCAATCATATTTGATGCAGATTTAAATTCAAGTCGTCGATTCTTCAGCTTGATCAAATCATCAATGACCACCTTCAAAACAAGCTGACACAATTTCCAACACGGCGATAAGGGGCCCACCTTACCATACACTATGAAGGAAGTCCACGTGGCGGTTGCCCGCGATATCACAATCTTGAAACTTCTGATCGCGCGATGGTAGACAACTGTTGATCCTGAGCATCAATGATCTCGTTCCTTTAGCATAGTCATCAGCCATGTCATTAACCTTCGAGCAGCTTTTCCAGTGATATTATAACATATTCGTTGATTTAGAACATGTGCATCTCAAGAACACTTTAGTAATCCGCCCCTTAATACATTTAAAGCCAGCTAGTGTTTCCTTTACTCCTTAGGCTTCATCGGATGAGACATGTGGCACTCGCCCGTGATTTTGCAATCAACCCAAGCACCATCGCGGGATGGCGGGGAACGACTTAGATAAAATGGCAGTTGGTCAGCGATAGCGCAAATTTGATCCCCCGGATAGGACACATGGCGCCTACCCGTGATTTCGCGATCCTTCAATTCCCGATCATGGGATGGCGGGCACCGTTGATATTGTTAGGGTTAGAGATGGCAGATATCTAACAATTAAATGTAGATTTAAATAATAAATAGAGAAACTAAAACATACACAAAATAAATCATAACACAGAGAATTTAACGTGGTTCACCCAATCTGGGCTACATCCACCAAACCGCAGCCATCCAATATTTTTATTATCCAGTGCAAAACCTATTACAATCTTGCGAATAATCGGGTTTTTCTCTCATACTGTAACCCCCATCCCAACCCCTTTTAACAAGCTTTTAGAAGCTTCAAGAATTAGGGTTTTACAAAGTCGGTTTTCTTTCTTTTTCGGAGATTTTTCCTTTTTCGCTGACGACGCGAAAAAATGCAAGAATTTTCGGGGGTCGCCCGAACCCGGGGGACCCAACCCAACCCAACCCCAGACCCCAACGAGGACAGGGGGCTAGGGTGTACAATATACCATGGGCTATACAATATAACATGATCAGTCGCCACATACCAACAATCTCCCACTTGGAGACTGATCAGGCTCCACACCATCACAACCTCCCACTTGGAGACTAATCTTGGACAACATTGCTACACTTACAACTCCCATTGGAAATAAGGACCTTGAACCCTGTTGCTTTGTTATACTTGAATTCAACCTTGAAGGCCAACCAAAGCTGAAAAGGAGCTCAGCTTCTCCCTTGGCACTACCTTCGTAAACATATCCGCTGGATTGACATCTGTATGAATCTTGGCCAACTTGACCTGTCCATCTTCCAACACCGACCGAATGAAATGATATCTCAATTGTATGTGTTTTTTTTAGAATGCAAGGAATAATTCTTTGCAAGATGTATAGCACTCTGACTGTATGTAAATAAGTAATTTTCATTCTGTTGTTGTCCCAACTCATCCATGAAAAGTTGCAGCCATATCATCTCTTTGGCTGCCTCTGTTGCAGCAACATACTCTGCCTCTGTGGTGGATAAAGCAACCACCTTTTGCAATCGAGAAATCTAACTCACTGCTATCCCACCAACTGTAAAGACATAACCTGTGGTACTTCATCTGGTATCTATATCCCCTGCCAAATCTGAGTCAACATAGCCTTTTAAATCAGTATTAGAGCCCCAAAACATAAACACTTATTGGATGTACCTCTCAAACACCTGAGAATCCATTTTACTGCATTCCAATGCTCAACTCCAAGATGACTCAAATACCTACTAACAACTCCTACAACATGTGCAATATCTGGTCTAGTACATACCATGGCGTACATTAAACTGCCTACAGCTAAAGCATATGGTACCTTGGACATTTTTTCTTCCTCCTCTTGTGTCTTTGGATACATATCCTTAGTCAATTTAACATGACTAGGCAAAGGT
>VDFB02000003.1:80270111-80350666 GCA_007258455.2 Sequoia sempervirens | reverse complement strand
AACAATACTCCACTTTAGCTTTATGTAGCTTTAAAAAAGAAACAAAAAAGTGATTGTAATCATATCATGACACCATATTTTTGATAATATGTAAAAACCCAAAAGAACGGAATATTATATGTTAATGAATGAATGTGAATATGTTAATTAATGAATGTTATATGTTAATGAATGAATGTTATATGTTATTAATGGATGAATGGATGAATGTTATATGTTATTAATGGATGAATAATGGATGTTATATGTTATTAATGGATGAATGATTAATGTTATATGATTGGGTATGGGGAATTGAGAGTGATGTGAGGGGGGGAGGGGCCAAATGAGCTTCCACATCATTGGTTGGCCCTGTTAAGTAGAGAATATTAAACTATTCTCGAAACAAAGAGAAGCTCAATAAGGTAATGCACTTTTCAATATAAGAAATGCATCGTTTGAAGCATCAAACCAATATGCAGTCTGTATGTATGATCAGTCATTAGTCTCCACGATGGTACATTTCCATGAGAAAAAATTGCATTGCTTCATCGCAATTTTGACGAAACCCACTGACGAATCGCCAAAAAGGTTCGGCGAAGTTTCTATAGCTATGACGAAGGTTTTGTCATAACTCCTTGCCCATTTCGTCACAATTTCGACAAAATTTTGGTGTTGTTTCAATGCTACTACTTGCCCATTTTGTTGCACTTTCGACAATCTTTTGGTGTTTTTCTGACGCTACTCCTTGCCCATTTCGTCGCACTTTCGATGAACTCATGGTGTTGTTTCGACGCTACTACTTGCCCATTTCGTCGCACTTTCGAAGAAATTTTGTTGTTGTTTCGATGCTACTCCTTGCCCATTTCATTGAAATGGCGGCAAACATCTGGTGTTGTTTCGACACTACTCCTTGCCCATTTCGTCAAAATGGCAATGAACTTCTGGTGTAATTTGTCGGTGGATACACAAATTTTTCGTCGATATTCTGACAAAAGTCTGAGTCATTTTATGATTCTGACGACCAACGAATCTGTACCATTATTTCAACGTTTAATTCGTCATTGTCCTTGCGACAAAAAAATAGCAACGAAAATATTTTCGTCATTTCGTCGCTTGTTTGACAAAGATTTTTCGAACGACCGATGAATGTTCGTCGGAAAATGGTGTCAAATTCAGTAGTGCATGATAAAAGGCTGAGAAGGAAACTTGTTTATAGCTGCTACAAGAAATTTTTTGAATGGTACAAAAATGAGGGAAAAGCCTAAGCATTACTTTCGGGGGTCTCGCTAGAAGAGAGAATCACAAAAGATACAAATTGAAGGAAATTCTATGGTAATTATCTTTGCATTGAAGAAGAGTTTATGTTCGAATTGGAAACTCAATTACATTCTACTAGAAGTTTGGCCTATTCTAGATGGTTTTGAAATGTACAACTATGCATATTATTACGAGGGGGGAAATATGATGGCAGACTGTGAAGCTAGTTTAGCCATTGAACAAAATGAAAATATTAAGTTTTTCAATCATAGTACTTGCATGACTCATCCTCACCTTCTCAAGGCCCTCCAAGATGATAATTTTGAAATGCAGCCTCCATATGACTCTAAAACAAGTTATTTCCACATTCCCTTCCAAGTTGTGTAGATCTCATTGATAGTACTAGCGTATCACCTTTACGCTAGCTAAAATCCTCCATTCATTTCTTTCCTCCTTATGTTGCCAATCCTCTTTCATCTGAGTGAGCATTATTGCTCTTGTCAGCCCATCCTTTTTCCATTGGTCTGTACTTTTTGCAATCATTTCTCTGCAATTCCTTGTCTTCATTTTATCCCTTTCTCATTGATCTCTTTTGGCACTCTGCACTCCCAACTATGGTTGTACTCCAAAAGAATAATCACATTTTTCTTCTAAGATAGAAATGGGATCCCCACATTCTTGGTTGTTTCAACTCCATCCACCTTGCCCATGTCTTCAATATGGATCATAGTATTGTTGAAGAGGCAGTTTATAAGGTGGTCGTTGACAAATACAACCTACAGGATCAGCTTTGTGCTCTATTCTACTTTGGAGTTGTGTCTCTCTTTCTATCTAATGCCATGTACCTCTTGTAGGACACTCCACTCCTGAGGATGTTGGTTACAGACTACATTCAAAGCTAGCTCATCCCTGAGGAAAAGCTCAACACTATGGTGGAAGGATATGACCTCTATCATGGCTTAGCTCTCATTAGGGGCCTATTTATCTTCAAATAAATTAGGAAGGACCCTATGGCCGTATGTGTTTTCAGTGTCATTCAAACTGGTCTATAAAATAACAACCCAAACATAATGGAATCTGTTGTGAACACACATCTTCTAGAGTTCAAACCAGTTTTTGCGTCCAAGGTATGCCAGACTTTTCATACACTACACTTCCTTCTGGGCCATCTCCCTCATTAGCAACCTCCTCCTCTTGTTGTGGTGTCAACCAACTCAAATGAAGATATGGGCTACTTTGTCTCATAGTTTGCTAGCATATGAATAAATTTTGATGGTTAATTTTCTTTTTGGCTCTTGTTTTGCTTGACCATGAATCATGCTATGTTTATGCTTTCCTTTTTGGTGGCCCATCTTTTTACTATTCCTTGTACCTCCTTTAGATAATCTGTAAAAATGTCATTTTATAAATAAATTATGTTCAGGTATCCTCACCTTAAAAAAAAAATCATTTAACTCGTGAATATGATTATGTTGAATTATGCTCTTTGAAACTTGTATGCTTTTGTGTATGCAGTTTGAATATGATAAGGAACAAGTAAATGTTTAGAAATATCTATACAAAATTTGTTGAATTACAAATGCCATGTTCTCCATAGTTAGAGCCTTTAATGGACTGATACAACAAAAATGAACCAATTTTAATAGTAGGCAAGTGTGTAACATGCTTCTAGAATGATGTCACAAGTAGATAATGCAAAATTGATCTTTCTTTAAACTCCTTGACCTAGATGTTCTTTCAGCATTAAGATACTAGTTGATTCTTTTCTGATTAGGGTTAGTTGTTAAATATAACACTCTAGTGTGCAATTTAAAAAAATTATAATTTAGTTAGGTTATAGTGGCTAGCAAAAATGGAGGGAACAAGCCCTAGTTTAAAAAAATGAATTTTAAAAGCTTGGTGTTCAATTTTGTGGGGGTGGTGTTATGATGTTTCTTGGAAATAAATGTAAAAATGAAAAAATATTAGAAAATGATATATGAATTCAATATTAAAAGTTATGATGATTTGGAAGAGACTTATCCTCCTTTTTTTTTTTAATAGGCTTAACTATACGGGGACACAACCTTTCATCCTTACTAAGGCATCTTAACCAATAAAATAAACTATTAAGATTAGGGATGCCACAAGTGCTTATATTTATTATGCTTAGAAATATAAAATATTAGTATCATAATATTCCCATTCCCTTAAAAAAAGTGTTGCTCTAAACAATTAGTAACTCTAGAATCTTTTCTATGAATTGTTAATAATTTTATATTTTACTATAGATGAATATGTCATTAAAGAATAGCAACACCAATTTTTCAAGAAAGGGTTAGAATATTGAATTTATGGGGCTCTTTACAAGTGATCTAATTGAGCTCCTTGTAATGTGAGCACATTCTCTATGGCTTATCCTTCTTGTTAGCATAATCATTGGGGATAAATATGCACTTTTATTGGGATGGAAAATACTTCATGGTATTAATTCAATGGAACAATCATGGTCTTTGATTGGGGGTCAACCGTTGGGCTCTTGAAATGCCTCTTGATGGTGTTGAATGATCTCTTGAATCTTTGTTTGATCTTGAGTTTTTACATCTTGTGCTTCTACAAAGTGTAGGTGTGCCCTTATGCTATAAGAACCTTAAGTAATTTTTTCATCCTATGAGAGCTAATAATTGAACTTGGTGGTCATTGTATACCTATAAGTTTATACTTTTTTGTTAGAACTAAAATTCATAAATAATTCCTAAAAATTAAAGGACATTATTCCTAATATTGTAGGAAAAACAAATAGAAAATTCTCCATAAGGATTCAAAAACCAAATACATTCATCTTTCCTTTCCAAACAACAAAAAAACAATCACCAATACATTGATTTAATTGCTTAATCTCATCTCGTAAAACTTGTTGTCTTCCACCCCTCAATGTCTTCCTCCCATCAATTGTCCACCAAAGTCTTTCCACTTAGGTTGATCACCATTGCATTCAATATATCCATGCAATTTTCCCCCATGAATTCTTATTAAAAGGTTTCTTATTTGAGAGAGACCTTGAACCAAGGACAACAATGATCCTTCTCTTTAAGGGTCACTCCAAAAGTTTTTTTTACCATCCCCCACCCTCGACATTTGCACCATGCTAGAACATTAACATAAGATGTAAGAAATTTCCTCATAAATAAAATGCATTCATTTTCTTACCAATGAAGATTTATTGAGACATACCATCATTATATAAGGTAATATAGGATTGGTAACCTAAAATATAAGTTTTCAACAAATTCATCACATGGGGAAATCAAGGCAATAGTCACCTATGAACCACTTTCTAGACAAATAAAAGTACATATTGCATAGACTAGGAATCATAGATCATCTTGGAATATGTCACATACAATAATACATATAGTAAACCATCGATGCAACTTCCATAATTGGACTAACCTTGTAGAAAAACTCTATATGAATTTGATATCCTTAATCTCATAAAAAAGGAAAATATTAGTTTGCATGCATAGACTCCATGTAAATAAGTTCTACATTTTATATTCTTACACGAAAATTAAGTAGTTAATTTGAGACCCATATGCATTCATATATCATACCTATGCTCATTCAAGCAATGGATAAACCCTTATATAATGAAAAATACATATACTAATGTGTTTGAACATAACTTCCTTTTATACATTATAACAAAAAATAAGGAAAGGAAAAGTATTATGTGCAACACTATGAAGTGCATTCATAAAGAACACAATCATAACCATTGTGATAGGAAAATTTTATGCAATACATTTACATACTTAATGTTATGCATAGGGGGAGAGTGGAATCACTTTTCCTCAAGACTATTTCATATTTCACTTAAATTCTTAGCAACCTCATTCTATTACCAAATATCTCATATTAAAATTTTAGAACAAAGATAAAACTATAAAAGAATCTCTCTATCTAATGCAAACTTTGCTGTCTCCCAATAAATCTCATATAATATTCTTTTTTTTATATTTCATTTCATCACTTGAAATTAATGGAGACATTATATGAGATATTGTGAAAGTAATACATGAAAAGTTTTAGAGTCTTTCCACCATAAGAGATCTACTCAATGATCGTTGTGGTTCCATTTGAGGGTTGAGATGGAGTGGTGTCACTATGAGCATATCATACCATCCTTAGTTTTGTGGGATGAATGCCACAACTCTATCCTTCACATACATATTTCAACTAAATACCCTAATATTTAGGGGTTTTCAACAATATTAAACTATCTATTAAATATTCAAACTTTCAAACTTTAGTCTCTCCACACTAGATGGTATCATGGGATGAAGGCTACACCTCCATCTTTTGCATATATACTTCAACTAAATACCCTAATGCTAAGAGTTTCTTTAATAACATTAAACCATCTATTGAATATTCCATCTTTCAAGCACTTATTGACCCCACACCTTGATTAAGTCAACTTTAATGTTGATTTAATGGTGTAGAGGGTTGGTTCAATATAGGTTAGGATTGAATTTAGACACCTTAACACATGTAACTATACCATACATCATACAAATTTTTATATGCATAACATTATAAGTATATTAAATGCATATAAAAGCATTCACTCATTATAATACTTTATGATCAAAGAAATATGAAGACCTCCACAATGACTAACTAATGGTACTAAATAAAGGATATAACTCAATGAATTGTTAAAATGATTAGTGATCATGAAAAATAAAACTAGGATAATAATGACTTACTAATGCATTATTTATCATACTTGCTACCCATAATGTTTCCTATTCATGAATCATCTTTCCTCATGATATTATCCTTCCAATCAGGGGTAGGACACCTCACAACTACATTTAAAAAATGAATGAATTAGTAATCCATCATATATTTGAATTAAAATTCAATAATAAATCATTTATGAATAGTAGAAATTAACAATAAATTAAATAAACATAAGATGATTCAAAACATTATTTTATAACTTACCCAACTAAATATCCAAAATAGTCTCATCAAAATGTAGATAATTGTCATAATAATATCAACATTACACTATTGAACTGAATAAAAATTGTATAGTAACAAAATGGCTCTGCAACGGGAAAAAAAATGGTAGCCCAATGATCACTATCCTGACACAGGTAGGCGCTACTTGGGCCTTCTAGCTATGGCAGGCAGTCGTCTATGCTAAATGGACCTGCGCAACATAGAATATACAATAAAAAAAGTCCTCATTCGTATTTTGTCAGGCATAGGTTTAACAAGCCAGACTGGGTGTCATTTCGTCCTCAAAGACATATGCTTTGGGAGAAGCAACCAAGTCTTCATATATGTGAAGGATCTACACACAATACAATGTGCCAAGATCTGATCGAAAAGGGTTTTTGGAAGACTCACACTTCCTAAATAGGCGCTACAAGGAGGCAGAGGCCGATTTCATATCTGCTAAGCACATAACATACCGACCTCATCATGAAGGGCAACAGTTCCAGAATCAACATCCAAGTGTTGTATCACATGATTCACATGGCAATGCAGTTAAGAGCCATAATAAGAGAGGTCCCTTCAATCCAAATGAGCAACTGCAATAGGCAGGAAATGGCAGAGCAAGGGTTTCTGTTCTACAAGCTCAAAAAGATCATTTGAAAAGGGATCATCGGAATGATCTGGAAATACAAAAAACTCAATCACAAGTAGTGAATGTGCAAGCAGCGAATGTGCAAAAGGGGGATTCTCATCATACAGAGCATGCAGCTAATTGGGTGGAACATGCAAAGAAAGAAACTCGTAATGCAAGGGTTCATTAGCAACCTCAGGCACAAAAAGGGGGTTTCTCCTGGTTTATATGAACCGAATCGCTTGCAAAGGAAGAATGCAGGGGCCATTCATGATCAACAAAGGAATATGTCAAAGGTTAAGTCCAATTCCAAGAGTAGAAGAAAAGCAAAAAAGAAAGCAAAAAATATTCAAAAGGAAAAATCAACTATGCAATGGCAGCGTAAGGAGAAGCAAGTTGGATTGAAATGAAATGAAATGAAATATTTTAATGACGTCCACGAGGCCAAAGAAGTCTATGGGACCCAAGATCAGCACCGAAACAACCCACAGCACAGCGCTAGACACAATGGAGGCGTCGTTCGAGATCAACCCTTCGAAAGTGAATTTTGATGATGAAGTTTGCAATTTTGTCGAGTCTTGAATCTTCAAACAAGGTATTTAAATTGTCAACCTGCACCGCATCCCCATAGCTGGCCCGGATGTCTTTATAAGCTGAGCATTCTATGATAAAGTGCCATTCTGTCTCCACCATACCTTCGTTACAAAAGCGGCATATTCTATTTTCCCACTCTTCTTTAGGAACCTCCCACCTACCCGTTTCACACCTAAGATGGTGTGAACTAGTCCGCAATTGGGCTATCAACATTTTTGCTTTCCATTTGATATTCGCTCCTATATAAGCCTTTTCTTCATGGTCCCTTGTGGGATTGAATTCTTTGATATAATAATCCTTTTTACGCCCTGTTTTTTTCGTCCATATACCATATTTAAATTTTTCTCTCACATAATTTTTTATTTCTCCATTTGTGTTTGGACACTCATGCATCACAACATCCCATTTCTTCATCCACTTGATATTAAGTTTCATCCATGTGTTTTTTCTTCTAGTTAGCTCCTCTTTCATAATTAGCTTAGGCCATCTATGATCCTCCATATTCTGGACCTTCTTTAGGTAGCTTAATAACCGGGTCATCGCTAAGGCCTCCAGAGGAAAAGTACCGGTCTCAGCCAATAAAATTTCATAAGGCACTGCAGTCTTAAGCTTGAGGCTGCATATAATTAGATGTTTTTGTATCCTTTCCACTTGTCTCCATTTCTGATTTGACATGTTGCTGCCCCAAATTTCACACCCATAGAGAATTACCAGAGTAACAAGAAGACCAAAAAGCGTTCTTTTAGTTTTCCAATCCCATAATTCGGCATTTCTACATCTATTTTGCAAAGAGTACAATGCTTTCCAGCCTCCTTGAATTCTTTTTGCTCTACATGTTTCCCAACTAAGTTTGTTGTGAAAATCAAGCCCAAGGTACTTATACTCGTCCACTATTTCCAGTGGCTTGCCTTCAAAGATAAATTCAATCTGCTATTTTTTTCTTCGCAGTGAGAAGATCATTATTTTGGTTTTTGAAGTGTTCACTTGCATCCCGACCTCTTGACAAAACGTTTCAAGGGCCTTCAAATGTTTTCTCAAATCAAGCGCAGTTTTAGCAATTAATATGAGGTCATCGGCATATAACAGTAATTTTATTACAAAGTTGGCCAAAAGGATGCCTTCCCCACCAACCTTGTCAATCCATTCTTCCAGCTTATCAATGTAAAGCCCAAATAGCGTTGGGGAGAGCGGGCAGCCTTGTTTGACACCAATGTCACTGCCAAAGCATTCTGACATACCATCATTGGTTCTGATTTTAGCTTTGACCTGCTCGTAGAGCCTATGAGCAACCGCCCTAAGCTCATGCGGAACTCCCAAATCCTCCATTCTCTTCCATAGCTTGTTCCGAGGGACCGTGTCAAAAGCTTTTTTAAAATCAACAAAGCAGCAATAGGCTTCGTCTCCTTGAGTGTCCCAAATTTTTTCAATCAAAAATCTAAGGGTAACTCCATGATCAATAGTGGAGTGTTTGGGCCTAAAACCAGCTTGACCTTTTGCTCTTTTCCCCTCTTTTTCAGCCCAGCTGCTAATCATGCGTTCAATCATGCTTCCAAAAATTTTCCCCATAAGAGGGTTAACCATAATAGTTCGATAGTTTGATGGGTTATTTATGTCACCATTTTTGTGCAAGGGGATAACAACACTAGTGGTCCATCCTTCTGGGAAGCCTTCTTGAATGACCCTGTTGAAAATGCTCTTAATACAAGGTGCAAGGACCTCAACACCCCACTTTAAATGTTCTGCTTGCAGCCCATCAATATCTTGTGCTTTCCCTCCTGCCAACCTTCTTATGCCTTGACTGATATCCTCTACGGTGAAAAGTTCGGTGGCTGCCTTGATTATTGGGGGTCTATGTTTATCCTGCTCACGCTCATAAAGAAGTTTTGCATAGTCTAGCCATTGAGAGCTTGTAATATTATTTTCCATTTGTTTTCTTTTCTGTTGTAGCTCCTTCCAAAAATTTTTGGGGTTGTTCTTTCCAAGGGTAATCAGCTCCAATCTTCTATCCCTTACATACTTTTCTTTTTTACTTCGTATCATCCTTTCATATTCTTTCTTGTT
The DNA here is from genome assembly GCA_007258455.2 of Sequoia sempervirens. NCBI lineage: Eukaryota > Viridiplantae > Streptophyta > Pinopsida > Cupressales > Cupressaceae > Sequoia > Sequoia sempervirens. The sequence continues at coordinate 80,341,149 of VDFB02000003.1, read as the reverse complement.
TTCTATTGTCATTCCCCCCTCACGAAGCTTCCTTTTTGTTAACTTGCACTCCTCATCGAACCACAGGTTTGCCGGAAAAGTATTTGTACTGCCTCTCTTGGGTCTAGACCTCTTGCACTCACCCAAAGCTTTGTGCACTAGAGGAATCAAAGTATTCTTGTTTATTGAGTGCACCTTTATGTAAGCTGATTTTTTTCCAATTCCTAAAAGAAATTTTTGAGGGCAGTCTTGAAGATTTTCTGATTTTCTTGATTCATGAGAATTTTACCCGGTGTGGGTGCTTTGTTCTTGCTGTTAAGGACTTGTTCCCCTTGCTGCTTGATTATGCGAATGTCAAGTTTTACATATATTGGATTATGATCCGATTTCAACTCCATTGGACATTTACCAATCACAAGCTCCATTATTCTTGCTGTATAATTACGAGATAAAATGACATAATCCACCACACTTTGACCATTATAGGTCTTGCAAGTGATGTTGCCTGATCCCGGCCATGATCTCATACCATTACATATTACCAAGTTGAATAGACTGCATATTCCCAACAGTTCTGCCCCATAATGAGTAACATTACATTTATTATCTTGAGAGGTTCGTTCCCATAATTGATGGTTCTCTTCTTCCAGCCATAGCGGATCATCTTTCTCTTTATCTTGGCTTTTCAAGTTAAGAGCTTGGTTGCTAGCTGTCCTAGCATTAAAATCACCTATTAATATAACTTCCCCCGATGTGCTAAACACTGAAATGTCCTTTTTTAGAGATGCAAAGGGGTCCTCACGATCTAGGCTCCTTTTCTTATATGATTTGGAGTCTTTTGGGGCGAAATAGCAAGCAGCCAATCTAATTGTAGTCTGATTTTCTGTTATTTTTAACCATATGTACTGTTTGTTTGGATCTTCTTTCTCCACTTTTATATTTTTTTCCCATGATTCTTTTATTAGGACTGCAACTCCACCATGTCCTTTGCCATTTTCTGTTCTCTCATTCCAAATTGAGGCCTTTCTATAACCTTCAAAATCAGGAATTTTACACCCTTCATGCTCATGAGTCTCGGTAAGAATAATAATGTCTTTTCTTGCTGCTATGGGCCCTAAACCAGGTCCTCTTCTCCAAGGATAACCTCTGCAGTTCCAACTTACTATAGATAAATATTCCTGGGGGGCCCCGAGTTCCTATTTTTGGTGTGTAACTCTGTCACTAACTTGGGCCTTACCATTTTGCAACCAAGCCCATTTACCTTCACTTCTTGCTATTTTTACCTTTTCCCACTCTTTTCGTCTTTCTTCTTGCTATGTTATGGTTAGATCCTCATCAAGGTAAATTTGTGTACCTTTAAGAAACCTCTTGTTCCTTAGTAGCACGCTTTTGTCCTCAAGTTTCTTCAAAGTAACTCTTACATGCCTATTTTTACCACCTTCCGTCCATTTTCCAATCCTATTTGCTTGCTGAATAACCCCTGACCACTGAAGTTCGTCCTTAAAGAAATCCCTTGCCAACTCTTTAGTGGTTTCATTCTCACCATAATCTCTTAGCCCTTTAGCAATGACATTCAAAGTCCTATCATTTTTGTCCTTTTCTTCTCTTAACTGCCTCCTGACTTGCTTTTCTATATCGTCCCTTTGTGTATCCGATGATCCTCTTACTACTTGAGTCCAAGATTTGGCCTCTTCCAATTGTTCCCTTAGCTGCTCTTCTTTTATCTTCATGCTGTCCATTATTGATTGTATTTCCTTTAATTGTGAATTATTGCTTTCAGCTGCCTCTTTTGGCTTGCTTGTGCCTGCTACGTCCATTTGAATTAAAACTTGCCTTAACGATAGTAATTCTTGCTCTCCTTTTGCCATGGAAATTTGCAGTTTGTTTATCTGTTCTTTGAGCAAATTGTTCTCCCTTGTTAACTGCCAATTGACTTCTATGACCTCTTTCACTTTGGTGTCTTCATATTGCCCTCTTGTTTCCAAGGATTGAAGTCTCTTCTTCATGTCCATTAGCTCATTGACGTATAACTCTGAGGACCACATGAGTGGCGTTGTGGTGGGGCTGTAAATATCAGAGTTACCTTCCTCCTCTACTACCTTGTTTACATGACTGTTTTCATCTCCATTTTGCTTCTTGCTTGAGACTATGTGAGTTGCTGAGTTCACATTTCCTTTTCCTTTAGGTTGTTCTGTTTGCTCTTGCTGATTTTCTGCTGTGATAGTTGAGTTCTTAGGTTCTAACCTCGGTAGAATAGCTGCAAGTTTACCCTTCTTTGCCAACTTCACTTTTCGTGTTTGCCTACGTCTTAGAATCCCCTTGTACTATTTTGCATTTACATAAACACACCTTTCCTCCATGTTTAAAAGGTTGTTTTGCGGACAACCTAACACACATGTTCCCCAAATGCTATTTGCTGCCCCAGTGAATGTTGAAGATTCCATCGGGAGGTGCGAAAAGTTAAAAGGAATTAAAAAGTTCCCCTGAGCTAACATGCCATTCATAGGCCATTGAGTACTCTTTTGCCTTATTCCAGTTATTTCAACACTATCTGACTTGGTTTCTTTTGACCCCTTTGCTTCATCCTGGATTGGGATAATGTCAGTGCCAGTTACAACATTTTCAGCCTGGATTGGAATAATGTCAGTGCCAGTTACAACATTTTCAGAATTTACATCCCCTGCTCTTAATAGACTCACCTCATTTCCGTCACGACCCTTGAGGTATTGCCATTCAATCTGTTTTTCCAACTTCATATTACTTAATGTTTCAGCTTTATTTGGAGTGCAGAAAATAGTAACAGTATTTGCCTTGCTTGCTCTCACCGGACCTATCAAACTCTCAACCCAACAAAATGCCCTAGCCCCCGAGGCCCACCCAGTTTGATGCTTTGGTTTGAGAGTTTTGTTTACTTGACTTGTTTACGGGATATGATGCAATGTGTATGGGATATTTGCATTGTTTAATGAAGAGCTGGACTTTTTTTAAAAAAATCCAAGCAGAAAAAGACAAGAGACACGCATACAAGGTGGGGCACACCTGTTCCTGATGCTGAGACCTTTGCTTTGGAAAAGGGTGAAAAGCCAAGAAGAGACTCGCAGCCGTCAGGACCCACCACGCACCCCAGCCTATCTCCTGCTGCCGCGCACACGAGCTTCTCCTGCCTCAGTCGAAGAACGCCAAACGCCCTGTTCCTGATGTCGCTGTTCACGCCCAAGCCCTGTTCCTGAAGCCGCCGTTCACGCCTTAGCCCTACAATGAGGCCCTAACTTCCAAGTGATCTGGCACGCGAAAGTGCCACGTCAACTTGCAAGCTTGAAAATACACACGATCTTCTGTGTCCCTACGATGAGGCCCTAACTTCCAAAGGGGGGCCCTACGATGAGGCCCTAAATTTGTGTACCTTTAAGAAACCTCTTGTTCCTTAGTAGCACGATTTTGTCCTCAAGTTTCTTCAAAGTAACTCTTACATGCCTATTTTTACCACCTTCCATCCATTTTCCAATCCTGTTTGCTTGCTAAATAACCCCTGACCACTGAAGTTCGTCCTTAAAGAAATCCCTTGCCAACTCTTTAGTGGTTTCATTCTCACCATAATCTCTTAGCCCTTTAACAATGACATTCAAAGTCCTATCATTTCTGTCCTTTTCTTCTCTTAACTGCCTCCTGACTTGCTTTTCTATATCGTCCCTTTGTGTATCCGATGATCCTCTTACTACTTGAGTCCAAGATTGGAGCATAATATTTTGGAAGGAGGAAAGCATAAAGTAAATCAAATACACAACTATGTGTCGATTACCTTTTCAGAAGATATGCTAGATCCACAAATCCAGGACCTACGAAATTAAGCTTTGATATGTAAGTTCTCGCATCTTTCCCTTGATTTAGATAAGTTGAAGGATTTAATTTTTGATGAATGGTAAGGGGTTAGTAAAGTTTTCTACCTTGATAGTTCAAGAGGAATTTTCATTGTGATCTTTCAATAGAAAGTTCAAAGAGATGCTATATATAAAGTTAAGTCATGGGTTTATCAGGGTTCTGGTTTATTCTTGCAACCCTAGATTCCTAATTTTAAGCCTGGATGTCTTGAGATTAAGTTTGTACCTTCATGGATTCAATTGAAGGATCTTGCTCTAGAATATAGAGAGCTAGCACTAATTGAAGCTATGGCTAATAAGATAGGGATTAAATCCTTAAACATGATAAATATTTCTTTAAAAACCCTTCAAAGCCGGTTAGAGCTTTTGTTCCACTGGATGTTACAAAGGAGATTCCATACCACATCATTTTAAAGTCAAAATATGGGGATTGGATCTAGAAGATTATAGTTGAATCGTTTGAGAATGCATGCTTTAAATGTCACGATCTTGGCCATTCAAGTTTTGCTTGTCAGTGGGTGGAAGATGCTTTTTTGGAGTCTTCATTGGCTGAAAGTAGGGTGAATGGGGAACCTAGTTAGAATCTGGCAATATCTAATAGAGGAAATGATAACTCAAAGTTGAAGGAGTTACCTCCTCAGACCCAAAAAAATGAAGCTCATTCTGTTGCAACTATTCAAGCTACTTCTATTATGAAAAAATGTAGTCAAAGTTGTTCTATAAAAGGAAATAGCATGAAGATTGTTTCTAACTTGGCTGTAAAGGGTTTTTCTTCCCCATCTAAATCACAGTCTATTTCGTTTTGCATGTGCCCTGAAGGAGGGGTTTCAATCTCAATAAATGAGGCATTCGAGAGAAAACTATGGATTTCCCTAAATAATGGCCTTGTAAGTGGTTTGAGTTTATACACGCCCGCATTCCAAGCAGATTCACCCTCACAAGTGGATACTATAGTAAACCCCTGATGTATGAAGATTTACCTTCAACTAGTTCACAAATTGAACCAGTTGATCAATGTTGTCTGAAGGAAGGTAGCCAAGAAGGTTTATCTCTTCAGGAAAAGGACCAATCAAATAATTGCCAAGAGCTAGAGGATTTTATTAATAAGATTCTCTCATTAGTGGGTTGTGAGCTAAGTAGAAGAAATTGCAAGAGAAGTTCTAAATGAGGAGGATAGTTCTACTATTAGGAAAGTAGGGGAGGATGCTACACTCTTGGGAATCCCCAATTTTCAGTCCCTGGGAGACCCACAAATAGAGAATAAAATATCTAATTTGAGCATGGATTCAGTCAGTGAACATGTGTTGTTACAAAAGGGGCAAGGGTTTTTTCAACAGAACAAAGAATGTATAGCATCAGACAAGATAGTAGAGAAGAGTCGTATTAATGATATTGATTACTCTCAGACTCTATCTATATCTTAGACTCCAAGTTTAAAGCCTATTTTGGTTAAAACTCCAGGAAAGCGAGGTAGGAAATCTCATTTCACTAAAATGAAGGAAGAAATAGCTACTGGTGTACAAACAACCTTAGACACTAGTTTGTTGTTATCTGCAAATGAACGTCTGAGGAGAGCATGTTGCTCTCCTCGGCCCCAATGAGGATAATTTCATGGAATGTCAGGGGTCTCAATGCCCCTAACAAAAAAGCTCAAATCAAGCAACAATTGGATGCTTGTGGAGCGGATATAGTGGTGTTGCAAGAAATGAAAACCTTAGAGTCAGCATATGAGTTGTCAATTCAAAAATGGAGATCTTGGAAATCTACACATTCTCCCACTTAAGGTGCTTCAGGGGGTCTCATAATGCTATGGAATCCAAAAACAGTGGCAATATAACTAATTCAAAATGAGAAGAACTGGCAATTATTGAAAGTTAGGCATTTTGATTGGTAAATGTATATGCTCCAATTGCTACAAGAGATAAAAAGCAGCTTTGGGAGGTTATGACTAATATGTTGGATGGTATTTCAGAAATGAAAGTTTTATTAGCTGGAGACTTTAATGCTATCACCAATTTGAAGGAAAAGAAAGGTGGTATTCTACCTCCTCAAAGGGTTATGGATGATTTTGCAACCTTCATTACATATAATGCTTTAATGGACATCATTCCACATAATGGTAGATTTACATGGACAAATTGAAGAAAATGCTTCTTGCAAATTGCAGAAAGATTAGACAGATTCCTAGCCTCACCAAACTAGTTTATTCATAAGCAGTCTTTGTCTTCTCAAATCCTATCATTTTTAGGTTTGGATCACTTTGCCATTGACCTCAGCATTGAAGGAGATACTCCAAGGGCTAAAGGTAATTCTACGTTTAAGTTTCAAAAGATGTGGTTCAAACACCCTCAATTCTTGGAATTGTTGCATCAATGGTGGACAAGTATGCCTTTTAGCAGGGGTTTGCAGATGTTTCGGTTAAGTAAGAAGTTAAGTCATATCAAGACACAAATTATGGATTGGAATAAATAGGTTTTTAAAAACATTTTTCAAGAAAAAGAAAGGGTGTTTAAGTAGTAGTTAGAGGTTAATGAACTTATAACTCATAACAGGCTAGATAATATGACTTATGATCAACAGAAGGGTTTGCAGGCAGAATGGTCTGAGCTGATAGCAAGAGAGGAAATCCATTGGAGGGAAAATTCTAGAGAATTGTGGCTAAGAGAAGGGGACAAAAATACAAAATTCTTTCATGTTTCAACTCAAATAAAGAAGTATTTAAACTCTGTATTTTCCATTCAGTCTTCTTTAACAGGGGAAGTTTTGACAAAGGAGGAAGAGATACAGGAGGAAGGAGTAAGTTTTTTCTCGAAGTTATTGTTGGCACCAAAAAATAAATCAGATTCTACACTTAGGGATGGTAAGGAGCTGCTTGAGAACATTCCTAACTTACTTCAAAAGGAGGAGAATGATTAGTTGCTGAAGCCTTTTACCCTTGAGGAAATTAAGAAAGTTTTGTTCTCATTATCACCTGATAAAGCCCCAGGTACAGATGGTTTTACTGGTCTTTTTTTTAGAAGTGTTGGGATTTTGTTGGTTTTGATGTTTAGTTACCACTAGAAGAATCCAAGAAGACAAGCACTGTGCTTAAATAGTTTAATACTACTCATATTGCGGTTATCCCAAAAGTAAATGAGCCAAAATATTTTGCAGATTTTAGATCAATCTCCTTGTGTAACACCAACACCATATACAAGATCTTCACTAAGGCTATTTATCTCATAATTCAACCTCTAATACCAAAAATAATATCTTATGAATAGGGGGGATTTGTTCCTAGAAGAGAAACCCTTGAAGGGGCACTCATAGCCCATGAAGTGTTGCACTCTATCAAAGATAATAATTTTTCTTCTTTCATTATTGAGCTGGATATGATGAAGGCATATGATAGGGTATATTGGGACTTTTTGATCCAAGTACTTCAAAAGTTTGGTTTTGCTTTGAAATGGTGCAAATGGATTCACTTGTGCTTATTAGGGGCTAAATTCTCAGTGGTTATCAACAGGGATCTAGTTGGATTTTTTAGTTCTACTTGAGGAGTGAGGCAAGGAGATCCTCTATCTTGAGTTTTATTTATCATCATGGTAGAAGCGTTGAGTAGAACAATTAAAAAAGTTCATAATCAGGGGCTATGGCAGGGGGTATCTATTCCAAATTCAAGGATTCTAGCAACACACTCCTTATTTGCAGATGACACCCTATTATTTGGGAAATCTTCCCTATTAGAGGTGAAAAAAGTCAAATAGGTGTTTGATAAATACTCCTCTACTTCGAGACAAAAAGTAAATGCTTCTAAGTCAAAAATGTACATTTTCAACAAAAAGTCTTCTATCTCAAAGAGGATAGTAATTTTTTTGGGTTTTAAGGCAGCTAAGCTTCCTTGTGCATATCTATGAATTCTTTTTTTTACAGGGGTAGATAAACTTTAGTATTGGCATAAGGTCTTAGATAGAATAAAGTCCAGAATCCTATCATGGAAGGAAAGATGGTTGTCTTTCTCTAGTCGTATCCTACTAGTAAAGTCAACAACCATTCCAAACTACTTTATGGCTGTCTTGAAGGCTCCAAGAGGCATTGTGCAACAAATTGAAAAGATTATTAATAATTTCTTGTGGCGTGGGAACATGGATGAAAAAAAGAAGGTTCCACTAGTTTCCTTGGAAAATATGTGCATGAATAAAAACAGTGGAGGAGTAGGCATGCATAACCTATCTGCAAGAAATTTAGCTTTAGGAGCTAAGCTAGTATGGTGTATGTATCAAAATCCAAATTTGAGGTGGTGGTCTCTAATGTAGGCTAAATATTTGGATGATGACAACCCAGCTAGAATTTTAACTATTTCAAACCCACCCTCTAGTTTGGTTATGTGGAATTTTTTGGTAGCTTGCAAGGAGGTTATTATTCCGTATCTGACCTGGGAGGTTCATAATGGGGAAAGTGTGCACTTCTAGAAGCATTCATGGAATGTATTTCCCCCACTGACTTCAATTCAAGATCTACTTCCAGTTGAGTAAGTTGCATCAGCCTTATGGGGTAGCAAGCTTAAGGACTATGTTGATAGTGTTGAGCCTACCTTAGGGAAAGTTGTTTGGAAGGATTTGATGAGTCCACTCTTAACACTTAATCAGAGAAATGTGCTACACATAGCCTTACAGGAGAGGATTGTATACTTTTTAGGAGGTTCAGATAAACTAATTTGGGCACCTTTAAGGATGGGAACTATACAGTAAAGCAGGGTTACAAGTCCCTTATAGCAATTGTGGCTCAAAATCAGTCTCATAGAGCATACTCTTTCTGTTAGAACTCAATGATTTTTCCTAAGGCGGGCATTTTTGCATGGCTTTCCCTTCGCAAAAGAATACTAACAAGTGATAGGCTAAGTAAGCTAGGATTTTTGGAACCATTTAAGTGTGTGCCTTATAGAGAAGTTAATGAATCTGTAGACCATCTATTTTTGGAGTGTGAGTGGGCACAAGAATGTTGGTAGTTCATCAAATGCAAGTTGAATGCTTCTTTTCCAATGCCATCTTCTTTATGGGATTTGTTTACTTCCTGGCCAGTATTGTTCAAAATTTCCTTTTTTGCATGTATATGGAGAGTCACTCTTGCTCTTGTAATCTAGAGTTTGTGGTGGGAAAGAAACAAATGAATCTTTATACAACAATCCCATTCAATCATACAGATTAAGAATAAGATTGAACAAACAATCTCAGAAGTAGTCAACTCATTTGTTCAATCCATAAGATTGTTTCTTCAATGTTCATGAATTGGGACAATTGGCTTCTTCAAAACTGGGAATCTATATCTTTTCCTTTCAAAGGTGCTCAAATGATTTCCCCTCAATTAAAAATTGATAGAATTCAAGTCCAATGGCAACCTCCTACAAAATATTTTTTCAAACTTAATTTTTATGGTTCTTCAAGGGGGAACCCAGGTGTGTCAAGACTAGGAGTAGTTATTAGGGATTGGAAAGGTTCTCTATTAGTAGTTAAAGTTATTCATTTGCTAAATAGCACTAATAACATACCAAAGGGTCAAGCAGTACTTCAAGGTCTATAGTTAGCAAAATCCATGAACATTCACAAGCTGCACATTGAAGGTGATTTGTTGATTGCAATCAATGCTTGTAAGGAAAGAACCATTCATAATTGGGGACTATGTTATATATTGGAGAATGATTGGAAAATAATAGATTCTTTTTATGAAGTCCAAATTTCACACACATACAAAGAAGGCAACAAACTGGCTGATAGGGTTGCAAATATGGGATGTGATGGTCAAAATTTTGAGGTAGTAGGACACCACAAGATAGAAAAGCTTTATCCTCAATTGCTAGAACTTACAATTGCTGAAGGAAATTAAAATAATCCTTCAAATTTCATACCTCCTATGCATCTACTCAAGGTATGGTGACGGGGAAGATGGGTGATATGTGTGGCAAAGCTTGCCTAGATGGCCTAATAGATAGGGTGGGGAATGTTGAATCATCTTGTACGAGATGGCTAGCTTGTGATGGACTTCTAATTGATGATACATTTGGTCGGAAGCAATATTGATAAATGATTAATGATCATATTGCTTTTGTCATCAACACGCTGACGGATTTGTGAGGCACAACTCCAAATATGCTTACGGTAGCCACGCCCAATTTTGGACATGTGTTGCTTGCATCAAGTTTTGTTTAATGTTTGTTGTCTTGTAGGTACATGAAGCTATGATGATTAGGAGTGTGACAAAAAAAGAGGACTTGGGAGAGCAAGTTTCACACGAGCTATTACAAGTTACATCTATGGTGAATTTAATAGGATCGCCTTCACAAGACAAACAAATATTCCCTTTTAATTACAAACAAGATATGCACATGTTTTATTGGCTATAAAGGGAGGTGGTTGTTATGCTACATTCATTTGAAGGTCTATTTTATATCAATCTATCAAGTAATCTGGTTGCAGAGAGGTGGCAAGATGGCTTTCAAACCCTGGAATTGCAGAGTGAATATGGTGGTGCAACCATGGGAGCTTCCTTTCAAAGAGTACCTATCCCATGATTGTTTGAAGGTGGTATTCAATTTGAACTGCCCTAGGGTTGAGGAAGTTGTTCGCACAATGCTTGGCATGGAGGTGACAAGCCCACGTGCAAGACGAATCATCTTTCCATCTCAGGTGCTCTCTGTTTTTCTCTCAAATATCATGGTTTTACTGCAATCTTATTGGGAGCTAGTGCTAATTGCAGAGCAATTTGTCAAACCCCAATTTCTTCAAAAGAATGCTCTGTTAATTGTGACTCTAAGTTATAATTTATTTACTGGGGATGGGGACATAGGAGGTTTGTTTCCAAGAGATTTTATCAAACATCGCAATGGGTTCGAAGAAATTTATGAATTTATGAAATTGGCCCTGTAATACAAAAGCAATAGTAGGTTGTTGAATGCACTAAGGAAGAATTGATGAAGGGTTTGTGTGAACATGGATATGGCCATAAAGGAAAATTATTATGCTATCTCTTTCCTCAAATCTCACTCTCCATATTCTCCCATAAATTTTGGTGGGATGAAGGGTCAAGGGAATTCCTCTAGCTCGAATGCAGGTCGTGTAGAAGTGGAGGTTGCTTGTGGTAATGCAGACAATGTGAATACGAGAGGAAAGCGACTGATAGCTCGCCCATGCCTGGCTTGGGGGAATCAAAAAGAAAATGTTCCAGTTGTAGGCTATGGCTCCTGTGTGCTTGGGGAGCATGCTTGTTTTGTTCCTACTACAGAAGATGGTCCTACTGCCTGTGACATCTAAGCTCTAGAGAATGCAGAGGTTCAAGATGAAAATTTTGTGTAGGTGGTTCAAATGGAAGAATAGCCAGAGTGTTAGCAAGAAATTTTTTGAGATTTTGCCTTAGTCTTGGGTCTATTGGTTCGATGGAAGGCATATATACAGATTAGTTAAGTTTTTCTTCTATTGATTTACAAATAGTATGAGGAAAATATTATGAATTTTGTATCTCCCATGCACTGTAATGATGTTTTGAAGGGCAATTTAGGATTTTTTTTGGATTTTTGCAAATCCATATGATATACCATGCAATCCTATGTACAAACTTATTTTATTATATATATAAATATATAGGCCTTGTTCCTTTTACTAAAATAAATAAATATCAACATTAGACTTAATCCTAATTATTTAATTATTAAGTTTATTTATGTACAACATCCTCCACCCTTTATAAGAGATTTGTTATAAAGATTGATATCTTAAAAAATAAAAAGAAATAAGAATCATTTCTTGGCCATCTCCTCAAGTTGCACTTTCTTTAGAGTACTAGTACCATTGTACCTTATATTTCTTGAGATTATGAGTATGCAATTGTATTCATTTATTCTTGAGTACTTTGAATAGTTGCATGAATATGATTCCTAGATCTCACATACATAAAGTATCACTTTTTAAGTTTATGAGTCAAGTAAGCTGCATGTATTTTTAAAAGTGACACATGAAACACATTATGGATATTATATAGAGTATGTGGTAGATCAAGTTTTTAATCTATTAGGTTGATCATTTTTAAGAATTAAAAAGGTCTAATTTTTTTAGATGTTAGCTTGGTGGCTTTGCCAAGTTTTATTGAAATTTTATGTGGTTTAACTCAAATAAAGAATTTATTTCCAACTACAAATTATTTAGGATTTGTCCCTTATTTATGCATCTATTAGTATTTTATTGGTTTCATTCAATCTTTGTATTATTAGCTTGTCCTATTTCTCCATCTCTTTTAGCATCTTAGTGAAGGGAAAACAATCTACTAAGAGGTGGGGGGTGAATTAGTAGATCAAATCAATTTAAAAATCGTTAATTCAATACATATGTCAATCATGAAACTTGAATCAAAACAAATATTGATAATCAAGAAACCACATAAGCACACACATCTACACATGAGAACACCAAATATACGTGGAAACCCAAGATTAGAGAAACAACAATGAGAATAGTTGCTTGGATTTGTTATCAAAATCTAGCCTCACAAAGCAAGAATTCAATAAGGGAATTACAATATGAAGTAGGTACCAACCTATTGGAGACACCAATATCCAATACAAAGATTTGAGCACTGACTCAATAAGTAGAACACCAATCCTACTGGATTACGAAGATAAAGCTTGTAGAATTTCAATGTTGATTACACAACTTACTCCATATTTGAATTTGCTTCAAAAACTCTCTTGAACTACTTATGATCTTCTAATGATTGCACGCGATGATTGAGATGCAACTCACATTGAATAACACTCACTCACAACTCTGCTTCTCACACTCACAAACTTAAGTATATTCACTTACCACCATCTCTTCAATTTCTCACACTTATCATGTGAAGTGAGATCTAAATTATATACAAGACATTACATAAATCCTTCATTCATGTTGGCCAAGGATCTGCAATCAACGAGGACGACATAAGGTGGACCTAAATTCAAATTACATGAAACATGTAATGGGTGGGTCCTAAACCAAATTTGTTTTTAGCAAAACAACATGATGTCGTGCACTTCATCAAGAACCTTAACTTGGACCTATTTTAGCTCCCCATGCTATTTTTGAATGTTGCACACTACAAGTCATTGCCACACAATTCCAGAACCATCACTGGTTGACAGACAAGCACAAAGAACTTTTTTGTTGAATGAACAAGACAACTGAGAGGGGGGGTTGAATCATTTGTATCTAATCAAAACATCAAAACCCTCAATAGTAATTAGCTCCACATGCACCCAAATCTCCAAGGTAAACTTATCACATAGAGCAATTACTCAAATGCACCCAAATGTTGATGCAAAAATTTGATATTCAGAGAAAATGATAAGTGTACAATCATGTATGATTTAAAATTAGGAAATGATCTATAGTTGACATCAAATTTACAATCCTGCAAGTATAGGCAAACAAATTCATTGATCTCGTTGAAAAGAAACTATGACTTGTGAGAAAAATATTGACAATTCTTCAATATTTGTCACACATTTATCAACAATTTCCAATCCCCTAAAATAATCCATTTAATGGTGTTTTATAGAAACATACACTTATAAAATAGTTACAAATCAATGACCCAAGTTTAAATTCTTAATCAATGGCTTAGGTTTAACATTACAACATATTCCTCTTTTCAACAACATATTACATCTTCTAATAGATTCTTTACATGTTCCCAACATATTTTATTCATTGATAATGCAGTGTTCCAATAATTAAGAGCTTCGATAGTTGCTATTTAATTCACCTACAAAAGAAATCAACTTAATTTATCAAATATTGTAGACCTTGTAAAATAAATTTGGATAGTCACTTAAATTGGCAGTATATAAAATATATTTTCCCTTACTTCACCCCTTAAAACCATGGTTAGATTAATTACCTTTCTAAAAAATGCATAAAAATCATTTTAAACTATTAAAAGAAAGGCATATTATTAAAAAAACTTATTTCTTTTAATTTTTTTAATGCCTTAGCATTTTTCACACTTGAAATTAAAAAAAAATGTTTAAATATTCACATTTAATTTTAAGAGGGGAGGCATATTTTTTATTCTTTAAAACTTAGAAGTTTATTTTTTATATATTTGATGCCCTCTTCGTGGTAATATTTTAGTAATAAGGGAATTGATTCCTTTTCCTTTATAAGATTACTTCATATGTTATGTGATGCCTTTAAAGGTACTTTCTCGGAAAAATTGCTTACTTTATCCTTTTCAAATGATAGTAAATGCTATGAATTAAAAAAATTAAATTAAATATTCACATTTAATTTTAGGAGGGAAGGCATATTTTGTATTCTTTAAAAATTAGAAGTTTATTTTTTTACATTTGATGCTCTCTCCCTTTTAATATTTCATATGGTAATATTTCGAGAATAAGGGAATTGATTTCTTTCCCTTTATAAGCTTATAGTTTGTATGCTACATGATGCCCTTTACTTCCTTTTATTCACTTAAAGGTATTTTCCCTACAAAAATATCACTCACTTTATCCTTTTCAAATGGTAGTAAATGTTGTGAAATTAAAAAAGAATTTTTAATGTTTAAATATTCACATTTAATTTTAAGAGGGCAGACATATTTTTTATTCTTTAAAACTTAGAAGTTTATTTTTACATTTGATCCCCTCTCCCTTTTAATATTTTATATGGTACTATTTCGGGAATAAGAGAATTGATTCCTTTCCCTTTATAAGTTTATACTTCATATGTTACATGATGCCCTTTACTTCTTTTTATTCACTTAAAGGTGTTTTCCCAAAAATATTGCTCACTTTATGCTTTTCAAATGGTAGTTTTAAAAAAATTGTTAAAATATTCACATTTAATTTTAAGAGGGGAGGCATATTTTTTATTCTTTAAAACTTAGAATATTCTTTCTTTACATTTGATACCCTCTCCCTTTTAATATTTCATATGGTAATATTTTGGGAATAAGGAAATTGATTCCTTTCCCTTTATAAGCTTATACTTCATGTGTTACATGATGCCCTTTACTTCCTTTTATTGACTTAAATGTGTTTTTCCCACAAAAATATCGCTCACTTTATCCTTTTCAAATGGTAGTAAATGCCCTTTAGCTTTTCTCTCTTTCATGATTTTGTTTGTAGGAACCCGATAACATCAAGATTTAATGTGATTTGAATATATAAAAATTTTCAATGTCTTTTATTTTTACCATTGAAATCCTTGTGGAATTCCAACATGCTGCTAGCCCTTGCAGGTTCTTTAAACCTATTACGAGCATTGCGAGAAATGAGACTCTAAGTGATTTTTGTGGGATTTTGGTGTCCAAGTGATTTTTTCCGAAAATCCATGTTGCAAGTGGATTTTTGTGAGAATTTATATTACAAGTGGATTTTTACAAGAATTTATGTTGCAACTAAATTTTTGGGAATTTACTAGGCAAACGAACATGATGACTATTGTCGGAATTTTCTAAGAAAATGATTACTTCAAGATTGTGGGTTTACATTGAATATTGTAGGAAATCATGCTTCAAGTAGCTAATAAATTAAAACACTCAATTTATCACACAACTTTGTACCTGTTAAAGAAAATCATCCCCCATTCCTTTAAATATACACATACAAATGTTTTAAATTTTAAAAGTTTTCTTTTAATTTTAAATTCTTCCCTTTAAAGTCTTTTAAAAAAATTTACATTTTTTTAAGACTTTAAAATGTTTTAAAACATGTGTTTATCATTTAAGCTTTTAAAATTTATTAAACCTCATTTTTTTACATTTTATTTAAACTTCAAAATTTTAGGGATGAATGAAATATTTTGGAGTGAAGACATTGAGAGGGGCGGGGTGAATCAGTTTCTTAAAGAAATTTTAACTCTTGCCTTAGAAATTGAATAATTTATGCTTTTAATATTTCAATGATAAATACATCCATGAATTGAATGAAATCATTAAAGAACTAAAACAAGAAATATTAAAGCAAACCAAAGATCATCTTGAAAGATTATCATATCAAAGCAATGAGACCACAACACAAAGAATTTGATGAGTGGAAAACCACTCTAGAAATGATGCCTCACTAGCTTAATCTAAAAAACTTTATGTTTACAATGCCTCATAGGCAATACTATCTCACTGATAGATTTCAAAATGCCTCACTGGCAATAAAAATAATGCCTCACTGGCTTTTCAAGAGTGCCTCACTGGAAAATTCATTTTAATACAAACAACATAGAAAGTAAAATACAGAGGGTTTCTCTATTTCCATTCACATCAGATATTACTCTCATTCTAATACATTTAACATCTTAAAGATTCATTCTGGAATCTCTAAAATATTAAATATATCAGAAATACAAACAATTTTGCATCATATTTGCAAAATTTCAACTACACAATTATGTTTTCACTCCAACATGATAATTTTGTTAAAAGCATCGAACTTAAAACAGTGATCAACCACTATTTATATAGATATATAAAAATTCACATATGCTGCCATCTTTTTTTATTGAAACTTTTAGATATAACTTTTAAAACTAATTGCAATAATTGTTTCTTCAAGATACCTATATACAATGACAGGTAGGCTACACATTGCTGCATTTGACAAAAAAGCAATTATAAAAACATATTATCTCTTTACCCATTGTCAGAAATAAACCAAAACCTTGAAAAACCAGTCAAGGGTTTCAAAAAAATAGGCACCATTAACCTCTGAATCTATAAAAAACATTTTCTTAGCAAATACCCTTTGAATAAACAGATTTCTACATTCTTTTAGATCCATCATTCACAAAAGATAGTGAAACAAAAATTACCTCGAATCTCAACAACTGACATCATTAACATTGAAGAATTTTAATATAATTGATAACTACCTGTCAATAAAAATAACTGGAAGATATTACCTGTAAATTCAACTTGCAAGAAACTACTTGTTGATAGTTAGAGCAATGTCATGTCCAAGAGATACTGTCATTATCTGCCTGCTAACCCTAACTCGTGATTTTTCTTCAAACAAAATGATAACTGACATAATGACTTTGTGTTCGAGTAGTTTCTTATGTTTTCCATTGAACCCTAATTCATTTTCCATGTGCTAAAAAAAACATGTGTCAATGCCTTTTCAATATCACAGTGTCCCCTTTAAACATCTTTACCATCGAAACCAAAACATTATTATTATGTTGGCGTCTATTCTTTTGTTTCCACATGCAATCAAACCTTATAAAGCTTGAATGTAAAATGACTTTTGAAATAAACAAATATATTGATAATGATTTCCTAAATAATATAAATCTTATAAGGCTCAATGTAGTCAGTGTTGACTACCATGTGAAACAAACAACCCTGTCGGCCTTGTCAAACATATAGACCTTTTTCTATGTACAAAGTCTACATGAATTTAGACTTGTCAACCATAATTATCACCTGTACTAGCTTGAGAACTTTGCACCAATCTTTATACCTTGTAGACAATCAAAGTATCACATACCTTAAATACCAATGCCATCTAGATGAATCATGATCTTGTAATGATGTCTTATTACAAGATACAAATTGATATTGTTTGTATTAGAAAAAAAATGTCTCATGTATTATGTGAATGATAAAAACTTAATTAATGGCATATCAACAGACTCATTGATAGAACATTAAGCCCCTTATCAGCGACACAATGCATCTGGCATTGAAATCTAATCAGGTATCAACATGTATCAACTAATAAGATAACATAAACCACATGAATAGAATACAATATAAATATCATGTGAATCAAATGACCATCATTGAGAATATGCCATCAACCTATATAATGCATTATCATACTGAACCCAAACATGTCATACCTATGTATCAAATGTCTTTGTGTGCCTTTGAAATCAAGGGCAACAACTGCAACAATCATGAGGGCCAACAAAATATACCACTAATGTTAGGATGTGTTTATTTATCCTAACATATTTTTCATAAATTGTCAGATGCATAACTTGCTAAGTGAACTAGACATTACAAATTTCTTTACTGAACTGGATATTATAGAATTTATTTTGTGAAGTGACCTTGGATTAGTTAGAAGCATGGAAACCCCACAAGTGAATGACTTTCTTAATTTGATGAACTTCCAAAGGAACATGAGCTTGATTTTTAAAGATCTTGTCATTTATAGTAAAATTTTGGCCAATGGGATAACCGATTTGACACCTAGAGGACTTGGATGGACTTGTCAACACTACAAGGAATTTAAAACCTAGTGAAAAGAGGGGGGCCTCATTTTTCTAAAAGAAAAAATGGGGTGTGTTGTGAAAAGGAAAAACAAGACCATTATAATCCAAAATTATTGGGATAAATATGATGGATCTAGTAGCACTAACTATCCCAAAAGGATGTGTTAGCATTGTTCATTTGATGCCACAAGGTGCAAAACATAAACTATTACTTATAGCACCATTACAAAATAAAATTGGTATTTTTACATTATGTTTGTTGCTAGCATAATAAAACCATTAAGAGTTGGGTTAAATTGAGAGAGGATTTTTTATATTGAACAATACCTAATTGTAGGTTTATATGAAAATTGTGATGTCATAGTTTTAGACAACAATTGTGTCAAGGTATGACACTTTTTTGGTCTCAAGGCTATTATAAGATTTTATTAGACTAGTGTATCCTAGAAGGATTATGATGCATGGGTAACAAAATGTGTCCTTTAGTAGAATTATCCAACCTATTCATATATTTTGGTGTTTTTTATTTGGTTCCATGAGGTGTGGAACACAAAATATCACTCTTAGGACCCTTACACTTAGCAAAATTAATGCTTTTTAAAACATTGTGTTTGCTACCATTGCATGAAAATAATTAGGATTTAGGGAAACCAAGATAATTTTTTATATCAACATAATACCTCTGTTATAGAACTTTAGAAAAAATGTTTGGATATATTTAATTTGAAGAAAATTTGCATCAAAATCTGGCAATTTTTTATTCTTAAGGTTCATATGATACTTTGTTGGAATGATATAGACAAAAAGGATTGTGATTCGTGGGAAATGAAGTTACACCTCCAATACAATTAGACAACTAACCTAGATGTATTGTAGCTATCTATTTAGTGTCATAAGGTGTGGAATATAAAATATCACTTTTAACACCCATATACTAAACAAAATTAACGATTTTTACAACATTACATTTGCTACCACTACAAGAAAATTGTTAGAGTTAAGGGAACCAAGCGATAATTTTGTAGATTAAATCAATGCCTAGTTGTAGGTTTAGATGATATATTTCTATGTGACACAATTTGAGAGAATAGTTGTGTCAAAGTTTGACATGTTTTGGTCTCTAGGCTCTTAAAATACTTTGTTAGACCAATGCAACACAAAAGGATCAAGATGCATGGGAAACAAATTGACATTTTTTTAGATCAATGACATAAAAATTGTGCAAACCTAATGGAGAGTATGCTCAAAATTTAGTTATATTTTTATATTTTTTTGAAAACACATCTTTGGGTGTTGACATGCAAGTCCAACCCCAAGGGTTGGTAGTTTCTAAAGCAAGAGCTAACCCAAGCATGTTATAGCATTATCATATTTTTGTGTATATAGAAATGGGTTTGAGCAATCTATTTTTTTAATTTTATGGATCCCAAAATGTAAGAGAATTATAATGTGCATGTAGTATGGCTCGGTCACTACCAAACCATAATGTTAACATGTTATATTTTATTTGGAACAAAAAGTGGTCTTGACCATTTTTTCCCCCATCTTTCGATACATTTCCCCTAGGAAAATTCACTTAAATGTGACCCAAAAATTGGTGCCATAATGTACATGCATTTTAATATTGTTAATTACATTGGTAGTGTTATAAAAAGTGGAGACATTTAGCTTAAATAAAGTCTTTATCTAATATCCCTTAGCTACAACCAAGTTTCCTCTTACCAACCTACAACTAGAATTTCTAAATGTCACATGTACTCTAGAATCATTCAACTTGGATGCATAAAGTAATTTTCTCACAAGTACTAAAATATACTAATGGACTTAACCTTCCCATCACTGAGACATGACTGTACATTTCTCTTACCAAAAATCTACTGAGTATTATTGTCAAAAAGGAAAAATTCTCCTCTATTGTAAGCCTCGTGTGATGAAAATTTCTCCTTTTAGAAATTCATAGGGTAGGAGAAACCTAGATCAATGACCCAAGCACCATCACTAATAGCAAGAAAAATTAACCAAGGCATCACCATCACTGTCATCAAAATATTGCTCTGTAGAGGAATCCAAGGATTTATTTTTATTTTAAATTCCTTCCTCACATGCCCCCTCTTCACACAATTGAACACTTCACTTTTCTCTTTCGTAGGGTTTTTTACCATACCTTTAACTTAACTATCTTTCTTTCTATCACATTCACACCCACCTTTGTCTTTGGGCCTTCCTCAAACATGCAAAGAATCCTTTGAACCATCATTCATGGATTTTATTTTGATCTCCTCTACAAGAAAATTATCAAGGAGATCATCCATCTTTAACTCTACACCACCACCACTAATGGAAACAATTCCTAAGTATAGAGTAGAGAGAAAAGTAACAAGATATACTTATCTTCTTCTTCCATCCTAACACCTATAAAAATAAGCTAACTCATTAGCAATTTAAATATGTTTAGATTATTTGCAACTAAATCCATCTTTAATTTTTAAGTAATACAAATATATTTAGAGATACAAATTATTGGTTATACTTTTATTTTTTTAAATATCACACATCCTCTTCCATAGCTTGCATACACATTCAACAAAATAAATCCACTATAAGAAACAACTGAATGGCTCCCCATTCCTTCTTGTCCAACTTAACCAATCTTTATAAAATATTTTAGATGGATTTGTATCTTTTTTTAAACTACTTTCAACTAATATCTTTCTTTGAGGAGACATTTCATCTTCAACTTCCATATCTCATACCTAGTCCCATTGAATTTCTCAATCTATGAATAAGAGGTGGATTTCATGGTTTCCAATCCTTCACAAATATATAAAACCACACAAAGTAAAAACTCTTATTTTAGCCAAATAACCTATAATAATTTATAGAGGGGGATCCCCCTCTATACAAACTATTAACTCTAATACCAAATGTTGGTAAACAAGGTAAAATTCTGCAATAAAATTCTTTTCTAGTTGTATACACATCTAAAATTTAATTTCTTAGCATTAGATTACCTATTGATGATTACGTGTGGAAGCACAAATCAAAAAATAGAAAAAGTTGAAAAATCATAAATTCGCAACACATAACATATAATTTATGTGAGGAAACCATTTCAAAAAAATCCACTAAATCAAGAGGAAAAGTATGTATTAATCTCTGATGAGTGTGATACAATATCAACACACTCCATTCTACACTTTTATAGTATTCTAGCAACACTTGTGTGCTAATAAATATGATATCAAACTACTCTTTCACACCTCCAATATATACAAAAAGAGAGATAAAATCATAAAAGGTTTCACCAAAATATTGAATACCAAAACCATGGTATCATGTAAAAACTCCACTCACCTTGAAGAGAATGTGCCAAGAATAACTTAAACATGGTCAATAACTTCATGTGGATATCACATGAGAATAATCAATATATCTTCAAATAACATAAGTAACTACAAAGGAATTTTTGACTTGTAACTCTCTAATGGCCCACATCCTCAAGTGTAGCACTCTATTATGGAGAAGAAAACTCATGTGGGTCTCATCTATCATGATAATATTATTTGTTCCTCAATCCTAGCACTTAGAATTGGGAAATAGCATTTAGTGATTCTAAAATCAAATGTAACCACCACCATAGTGCTCAACCTCCCTTATGAATGCATGTGAAAGATAATTTCTCCAATTACACCCTAGGCATCCATGTATACCTTCCAAGAGTGTTGGAGACACATAAAATATACATAGGATTTGCAAGGTTAATGACATCTTTATCCTAACAAAATGGGATTTACTTTGGGATAGACATATGTAGGATGTCAAGAAATTTGTAATAGACATGTCAATGAAATGGGAACTATCAAAGCCTTAGAATTTCTATAGACACTATTGATATCTCAATGTATTTCAATATGGGGCTTCCAATGTTAGGGTTAAATAGGTCATTTTAGTTATTGTTAACTACTTGACCAAATATGCCCATTTATGTGCATTATCTCACCCTTAACCACTATTTTGGTTTCTCAATAGTTCTTGGATTCTATCTTCAAATTCCATAGGATGTCCTACATTATTAAATATCATGATCCTTCTTTTACTAGCAATTATTAGCAAGAATTATTTAAGTTTTAGGCACTAAATTGAACATGAGTTCAACTTATTATACTCAAACTAATGACTGAACAAAGGTTGGTAAAAAAAATTCTTGAGACTTGCTTGTTTTTCTATGTCTAAGAAATAATTACACTAGGCCAAGTGGTTGACTCTAAGTGAGTCATGATATAGTACCATTTATCATAGTTCTTCCAAGATGACACCCTATGAGGCCCTCTATAGTACCCCCCACCTTCCTTGGTGGGTATTTATAATCCAAGTTCTTCCAAGGTCATGGAAATTGATAGTACTTTGGACAAACACCAATAAATTTTCTAACTTTAAGACTAGTTTGGCATTGGCTCAAAATTGCATAAAATAATAGGTGGATTTGCATCAAATAGAGCATAAATTTTCTATTGGTCATTGGGTCTCTTTACATCTTTATCCATATAAGTAGATTTCATTATAGAGTTGGGTCCAAAAATTTATGGTGCCTACTAGGTGATCCAATGCATTAGTGCGGTGGCATACAAGTTGACACTCTCACCATCTTCTACAATGCACCTAGGATTTCATGTCTCTTTCCTCAAGAAAGTGATTGGTACTACTTCTCGCATATCAAAAAAGATACCAACATTGGATGAAGAGGGATCCATATTTTTAGAACCTAAATTTATACTAGAAAAATGCACCAAAGACCAATCATTCATTCTATTGATGAGGTTTTAGTTTAAAGGAAGGGTTTGTAACCTAAAGATGCCACATGGGAAACAACTAGATTTCTCTCCAAATTTCCTCATTTGAATGGGTGCATATAAGTCACCCATGTGAAATATTGGATAAAGGTTCCAATGTATATTCTTTGTAGGAACTTTATCTTGAATGGTTCCCCATGCCTTCTTGTCTAACTTTAACTGATCTTCATCAAACATTCTAGATGGCTTTGTATTTTTTTCAACTACTTTGTCTAATATATATCTTCAAGGAGATCTTCCATATTCATATTTTACAACACATACCTAGTTCCATTCAATTTCTCAATATCTAAACAAGTGGAGGCCATGGTTTTCAATCCTTCACAAATCTACAAAACCACACAAAACATTTAAGCTCCTTTTGTAGCCAAAAAACCTTCATCACTTTCCAGAAAGGCATGTCCATTTTTATAGAACCATTAGCTCTAATACCAAATGTTGATAATAAACAAAGTGAAACTACTACAATAAGAATATTTTTTGAGTGTATGAAAATATAAAAGTAATTTTCTTAGCATTAGATTACCTATTAATGATTATGTGTAGATACATAAATCAACAAATAGAATAAAATTAGAAAACTATACACTTACAATGCATAACACATAATTTATGCGGAGAAACCATTTCAAGAAAAAAATCCACGAAATAAAGAGCACAAGTATTTATTAATATTCAATAAGAATAATAAAATACCAACACACTTTGAACACTCTACACATTAATAGTGTTTTGGTAGCACCTATGTACCCATAAAATATGGTATCAAACTACTATCTCACACCTCCAATATATAGGCAAAGAGAGACAAAACAATAAAATGTTTCACCAAAACCAAGGTATCATGAAAAAACCACATACTCACCTTGAAGATCATCTTCTAAGAATAGTAAACATGATAAATGACTTCACATGGACATCCCATGGGCACAATCAATGTATCCTCAAATTTTGCATATATTTAATTGCAAAGGATAACTCTCTCATGGCTTGCATCATCAAGATAGTTCTCATTATGGAGAAGAAAATTTGCATGGGTCCAATCCATTATTATAAGATTCTCCACTCCTCAATCCTAGTGCCTAGAATTGGGAAATAGCATTTAGTGAATCGAAAATCAAATGTAACCACCATTGTAGTTCTCCACCTCCCTTATGAATGCATATGATAAATAATTTCTCCAATTACACCCTAGGAATTCATGTACATATTCCAAGAGAATTGGAGACACATAAATATACACACCTAATTTACAATGATAATGACACCTTTAGATCTTAAAAAATATATTTCTTTTGGGATGGCCTTAAGCACTATGCCAAGGAATTTGTAGTTGAATGTGATGTATTTCAATGAAATAAAGGGAAAGCTATCAAAGCCTAAGGATTTTTTGCAACCACTTCCTATTCTAGATAAGTCTTGGACTAATGTCTTAATGGATTTCGTTATGGGGCTTCCAATGTTAGAGTTAAATATGTCATTTTGGTTATTATTGATTGTTTGACCAAATATGTTAATTCATCTACATTGTCTCACACTTTTAACACTATTGTTGTTTCTCAAAACTTATTGGACTAGATATATTAAAACTCCATAGGATGCATTGCTCCATTGTCAATGATCATGATCCTAATTTTACTAGAAATTCTTGGTAATAATTACTTAAGTTGTATATCACTAAATTGAACATGAGTTCAACTTATCATCCTCAAAATGATGACCAAATAGAGGTTTCTAACAAATTCCTTGAGACCTACTTATTTTGTTTTATTCTAAGAAAGATTGACACTAGGCCAAATGGTTGCCTCTTGTTGAGTAGTGGTATAATACCATTTATAATTTAGTGATTCCAAATATGACACCCTATGAGGTCCTTTATGGCAATTCCCCAACTTCTTTGGGTACTTATATTCAAAATTCTTGCAAGGTCACAATAATTGATAAAACTCTAGCCAAGCACCAAGAAATTGCCTAGCTCCTCATGGTCATTTTGGTATTGGCTTAAAATCACATGAAACATCAGGTCAATCAACATTGAATAAATAATATATTTTTCATTTTTGATTGAATTTGCTTATGTATCTATCCCTACAATTAGATGTCATTGTGGAGTTTGGTCCAAAAATTTATGACACTTACTAGGTGATTGAATGCATGTGCAAGTTTTCTCTCCCACCCTCTTCTAAGATGCACCTATAATTTCATGTTTCTTACCTCAATAAATTGATCATGACTATTTCTCACATCCCAACAAAGATATCAACATAGGATGAGGAATCCATATTTTTAAAACCTAAGCTTATACTAGATAAATGAACCAAGCACCAAACATTCATTCTATTGATGAGGTTTTAGTCTAATGGAAGGGTCTACAACATGAAGATTCCACATGAAAAAAATTTAATATTCTTTCCAATTTTCCTAATTTCAAGCTTTGAGAATAAAGTTTTTCAAATTGGGGAGGCATTGTTATGAACCCCATTTTGCTACACAGTAGCTAGTGTTAGTTGGGTGCATATACTTTGTAAGTCACACATATCTAATATTAAATAAATTTATGCATTCATATTCTTTATAACTCATTCTACTAGTTAGTTAGAATAAAATAGATATCCCACATGCATACGGTGGTAGTAGTTGTCTTTAGTAAGAATCTATGTATTGTAATGGCTTGACAAGTGGAAGGTACCATAGATATTAGAAATCAAAGTTTAATCTCTATTATAATTTAACCCCTTCAAAGTGGTGCCACAAAGATAATAATAGAATTTTATTTCTCTATTCTATGTATTTTGTGTATATTCTTTTATTTTCCTTGTAGGTTCATTACACTCTCTCCATATCTATCAATGATTCAAAGGCTAAAAATGAGATCATGGAATCTCCAAAACCCCATTATATTTGGGTTAAGTGGTTTCAAATTATTTAAAAAGCGAGCATTGAGCCTAAGGTAGCTTATTTTATCTAGTCTTTGTTTTACTAGGGCTTGCACATAACAAATTGTTTGATCTACTTAAGTGTTTCAAATCCTAGATGCCCTTTCTATGGACACTTTGAAATGGTCAAATTTTTTTAATATATGCGTGCAAGACTCTTAGTCTTAGATTCATGGTTTTTTCAAATCCTATTACTTGGTATAGTATTTTTCTAGGGGTTGGAGCTCACTTTCCTACTAGATTTTCTTTGCTTTAGCATGTTTTCAAACTAGAGATATTATTTTTCATTTGGAATAATAGGAATTCAATTATTTTTAATCGATATTCAATTGATATCAACTTCTCTACCCACAAAAAAACTTTGGTGGTTTCAAATGTGTTAATGTAGATCCAAGTTCAAACCTATAAAGTGGCCATGTAGTTGGCACATTTATAGACTTGGAGCATTGGGAAAAAATCCAATATACCATGACACATTTGCCTCTAGATTCACCACCTTGTAATCGGTTGTCCCAGTGGGACTGGAGGCATAGTTACTATAGCTCCTCCCAACACTACTCCTACATAGGTGGCCCCCTCCACTAGTTGAACAAAATCCTCTTTATGTAGGAAAAAATAGTTGCTCACTAGTTAACCATTCTTGATTTTCTCTTAACAAAACAATTAGGATCCACCCCAAAGGTAGGATAAATTTCTCAAGTTGAATTTGGTTACCTCACCTTCATGCTAGTATATTCAAAATTGGAAAAAAAATCCATGTACTAAAGTTTCAAGTTATAAATACATAAAAAAAATTGAAGGAACAACAATAAAATTTACTATATAAAGGTTGACATCTCATGTAATTTATTTTTTAGCATTTTATCAACAACTAAATTATAGTGTTAATTTATAAAAACTATATTCAAATAATTTTTTAACTTTTTCAAAAATATACAAACATAAAATATGCTAAAAATATATACATTTTATTAGTTTACATCATTTAAAAATTCAAAAACATGTATGCCACTTTTTAATTATTAAAGTTTAAAATTTGGATCAGTGTTGACTATTTCCTTTATAAAAGTGTGAAACAACTTTGTACTTTTACCCTTACTTCACCTCATGTTTGTTTTACTAGGGCTTACCCATAAGAAAATGTTTGATCTAGTTAAGTGTTTCAAATCCTAGACACCCTTTCTATGGACACTTTGAAATGGCCAATTTTTTAATTTTTTTATACATGTGTGCAAGATTTTTGGTCTTGGATTCATGATTTTTTCAAACCATTTAGACCAAATCCTTTTACTTGGTATAGTATTTTTCTAGGGGATGGAGCTCATTTTCCAAATAGATTTTCTTAGTTTTAGCTTATTGCTTTCAAACTAGAGATATTATTATTCATTTGGAATAATAGGAATTCAATTATTTTTAATCAAAGTTAAATTGATATCAACTTTTCAACGCATAAAAAGACTTTGGTGATTTCAAATGTGTTAATGTAGATCCAAGTTCAAACCTATGAAGTGGCCATGTAGGTGACACATTTATAGACTATTGGATGGGGCAAAATCCCATATACCATGGCACATTTGCCTCTAGATTCACCACCTTGTAATTGGTTGCCCTAGTGGGACTAAAGGCATAGTTACTCTAGCTCCTCCCAACACTACTCCTAGATCCACCTATGGTGACCCCCCCTCCACTAGTTGAACAACACACAAGTTGGTATCCTCTTTATGTAAGAAAAATTAGTTGGTCACTAGTTAACCATCCTTGATTTCCTCTTAACAAAACAATTATGATCCACCCCAAAGGTAGGATAGATTTTTCCAATTGAATTTGATTACCTCACCTTTGTGCTAGTATATTCAAAATTATGTTATCAAGATTTTAATATTATTGTTATACAAATACAAGGGAATGAATAAAATGGTCTCACCAATTGAGATCTGATAGATGATGGAAAAGACTTGCTCAATGAATATTGGGTAACCTTGGTGATCAAAGACCCTCTTCCAATTATAGCATCTATAAATTTTATTGTTTAATTTTGTTAATCATATTTTAATGACTATAACATTGTGATTGATTGTTTTCTTTTTAAAATCAATTTTATATTATAAGATTATTTTTTTACAAAAGTATTCTTAACTTTATTGTATGTACTTTCAAGACGTGATTTCACACCATCTGTTATTTTATAAAGATAGATTAATTTAGTATTATTTATAAAGTAATAGTAACATATATGCATTTGTTATTTAAAATGTTAATGCACTATCGAAGGGTTGTAGTTCAATTGATTGACCATAATTAGTGAATGTGAAGGTATGTTCCTTGATTACACCAAGATGAGGTCATGAGTGTGCCCTAAACAATTTTAATAGAATACCCCTCAACCATTAACTCTAAGCCAAAGAGATATCTATGAATAGCAAGACGATCTTATCAAGTATATAAAATTGTTCATTAAAAATAATACAGTAAATAAGCTTTTGCAAGAGAGTTGGATTTAAGTGAAGGGAAGCATCTGACATAGGCAGGTATGGCACAATCTGGCACTCTGATCAAACCAGACAATAAAAGACCAGGCAAAAAGACTTCGTTTAAACTATACCCCATTAACTGTATCTATCATAGAATACAACAAATGACAAACCACGCACGCCATGGCACAAGATATTTAAGATGACCCATAAAATTACAACACATGGAATTTACAGCTCTACCTTGAATCTGCAATAAAGATTTTGTAATTAATGTAATGTTTTAAAGCTAAGAAAGGTATTTAAATGCGTAGATGGTGAGGAGATCAGTGGAAGCAACAGCAGCAGCGTTGCCAGATGCAGGATCATTGAGAGCCCAGAGAATCCTACGGAAGAGAGAGACCTCGCAAGGCAAAGTGAGAGGGCCGAAGCTCTGGAAGCCATACTCCTTCTCAGCCTGGTCTAAGAGCATCCGGAACAGGGGATGGTTTATGTGCTCTGTTCTGATAACAAACCGCTTCCTCTCTGCTCCCACGTACACCGCCAAGTATCCCTCGGGAAGCGCTTCTTCGTTTTCACGCCATGAACGGTACCTTCGCAGGCTAATGATCGCACATCCCATCGATGGCCTCGAATTAAAGCTGCACCCCCGCCGTTTTCCCAGAGACATAAACCGCATCATCAATCTATTTCTTTTAGGACCATTCATTAAGCTGTCCAAAAGATAATGATAAAAATAATGACAGATAAAAAAAATTCAGTTTGAAACTGTTCTGGAACAAACTGTGTATGTTTCATATTACACTGTGTTATATAGAAGAATTTTATCATCTACGAGATTAAAGATAATCTATAAAACAATAGTCTTTGTTCTCCTTTCCAACTTTCAGATTTGCAAAACAACTATTAAGAAGTAAAGATAAAGATAATCTACGGAACAATACTCCCTATTTAACTTTCAGATTTGCAGAATGATTACTAAGAAGTAAAGATAAAGATAATCTATGGAGGTAAAGATAAAGATAATCTATGGAACAGTAGTCCCTGTCTTTCTAACTTTCAGATGGACGGAATGATTATCAAGAAGTAAAGATAAAGATAATCTATAGAACAATAGTCCCTGTTTTTCTAACTTTCAGATTTGGGGAAGATTATCAAGAAGTAAAGATAAAGATAATCTATGGAACAGTAGTCCCTGTCTTTTCAACTTTCAGATTTGCCCATTATCAAGATAAAGATAATTTATGGAATAGTAGTCCTTGTCTTTCTAACTTTCAGATTTGTGGAACAATTATCAAGAAATAAAGATAAAGATAATCTATGAAACAGTAATCCCTGTCTTTCTAACTTTCAGATTTGCCATCAATTATCAAGAAATAAAAATAAAGATAATCTATGAAATAATAGTCCCTATCTTTCTAACTTTCAGATTTACAGAATGGCTATTAAGAAGTAAAGATAAAGATAATCTATGGAACACTAGTCCCAGTCTTTCTAACTTTCAGATTTGCAGATAGATCATTAAGAAGTAAAGATAAAGATAATCTATGGAATTGTAGTCTTTTTCTTTTTAACTTTCAGAAACGACAACTAAGAAGGAAAGATAACCTACCGAACGACAGTCTCTATCTTTTTAACTTTCAGATTTATAAACGATACTAAAAAATAAAGATAAGATTTTTTTTATCAAATACATACCCTTCAATCCTTAACACTAAATTGAAAGTTGAAAGTTGATAATTCCTGCGCCCCACAGACTGCAAAATCCCTGAATATTTTTCTTTCCCTAAAAACAAAGATGATTGTTTTAAAGCTCACAACCTGTGTCTTCATCCTCTATCGTAAACCATGTAAACATGCATCATCTTGGCCTGCAACTTCCTCGCCTGATTGCTCATCACTCTCTAACCGAACTGCATAGTCTGCCTGTTGAAAGCCCAGAAATTCTCAACCAAGACTGGATTTTTCTAAGGGATAACAAGATAGCCTTGCATCATTATCATTGCAAGGAAAAAATGGAGGCCGCCTTAAAAGGCAAAATGATGGGTTATTTGAGGAGAACTAGGAATGCAATTGTCATGACTGCCACTTGCCATCTGTGAGTAAGAATCAAGGGTATTAAAGGCCTTTCAGGTTACCGTGGGCCATTCTCAACTTATTCCGGGTCAACTCTGCACAGTTTGAGCGATCACATCTCTGAACAGAAGCAATAAATTTATTCTTTCCCGTTTGTTTAGGTACACGAAAGTTGATAAGAACTGTTTCCAGCAGTCATATGAGACAAAGTCACCTTTAACATAACTGGTTAGCTGTTTTTTTAAAAGCTCCGGTGATGTTTACGGGAACTAAAAAATTATACAAGATTCCATAATCGTACGACTGTTCGTTTCCTATATATTTTTCTTATCCGATCACTTTGGTTTTTGTGGGTTGTCTCTGCGTTCGCTATAAGATTCTGTGCACAGCACGCTGAGAGCCGCCCGGTTAAAGCAATGTTATCCACATCTTTATAATAAATTACAGGTGCATGAACAGCTGGAGTAGTTGACAATGAGTTAATTATGGGGAGTAGAGAGGACAAACAACTAGTCACTTGCATGAAATGGAAGATCAAATGCAATACGTCAATCGCAAATAATTGAGAAGCATATTCACAAACAATCAAGTTTGTATTAGATATTTCTGATAAACTATAAATTTTAGTCTACATTTGTTTTTGAATCACTTTCACACTTGTGGATATAATCTATGTAATTGTGGTCTTGAAATTTCTATGTGGATTCAATCTTGTATTGTTGATTTGAGCAAATATCTTGATTTCTATATAGGTCTATTTGTTTTGGCTATTTCCATATGGTCGTGCCACTAAACAATAATAGATTTTCTTGTACTTGTTATGTGAAGAACGTAACTTCCCATCTCTCACCTCAGTCAAACATTAAAGAGTTTAATGATATCAAGTTTCCACAATCCATATTGTTTCTGGATGCGATTATGTTAGATCTTCCCTGCATCAACGATATGGATCACACTCTGTGATCCATCATCAAGATGGTAGAGTTATGTTTTTCTTCTCCTCTTGCTCTCTACCATCCTGGTGATGGATCACAGAGTGTGATCCGAAACGTTGATGCAAAAAAGATCTAACATAATCAAATCCAGAAACAATACTTGACTTTAAAGAGTTTATTGTGCTTGGTATGCAAGGCACATAACTCTCCACGTCTCACCTTAGTCAAACACTATAGAGTTTCTTGTGCTTGGTATGTGAGGAATATAACTCCCCACTTCTCACCTTACTCAAAGTCTTGGATCAATTTAATATTTTAACAAAATCAAAGATATTTAAATAGTCATGCAAATGCCTATTTTATCATTATTGACGTGTAATGATGATGCAATGCTAAATCATTAAGTCATAAGATTAATCATTTTTTTCCATGATGAATCATATATATATATATATATATATATATATATATATATATATGTCCTTTTATACAACACTCTAGCGAACAAATTTAAATATCTACCACTCAAGTTAGCAAGTATAATGATTAGTTAGAAAGGGTTTGACTTTGGCCTATAACTTAGGGAGTCAAATTTGTAGCTATAGATTCTACCCAAATTAAGAAATGAGGCATCTATATATTAGGTGTGGATCATTGGGACATGGACTTGTGATCTTGATCAAGGATCATGTCATTTACAAAATTTTACATTGAAATATGCCACGTGTAGATCATTCATTGCATATGCAGTTCAAATGGCTCAAAGTCCAAAACAATAGGGAAAAGAGTCATAACATATTTCTCATACCAATAAGGTTCTTTATATGTATTTTTGGAGAGTAAAATTTATCTTGATTACTCATGTAAATATGAAATATCTTAGATTATATTTATTTTATTAGGTTTTTTATATATATATTGTATATGAACTTCAAAATTGTTTTTTATTAGAGGTAAAGCAAGTTTTGAAGGGGCCCCAAAACCCTTCACAAAAAAGGAAAGTTGTATCAAAATATAACTAACCAAAACAACCAACATACAACAAAACATCAACAAGACAGCTACCAAAAAAGATGAACAAAAACACAAAAACTACATATTCTTCATAATATTACCAACTTCCATGTCGCTCTCAATTATCTTCTGATGTGCATCCATAACCTCATAAATCTCTTTGACAAGGACCCCAGCTTGCATCTTAGTCTTGTTGCGATTTCTAGCACCGAGCCCCAAAACATTTACTTCTTTAACCAAAACATCATGCGAACCAACAACCTTATCAACCAAAGCTTCAAATTTGTTGTTTGTAAACAGTTGTTGTATTGTGGTCAATGTTCTAGAGTTGCATATATTCTTTTGTTTAGATGTGTTAGTGAGTATGTGTGTAAGTTATTTTTATTACTAAATATTTATTTATGTCCTGTTGAGTTGGTTCATCCTTAAATCATATGTTAAAGTGGCATATAAATAGAGATAATGTCTCTTATTGTTTGATTCAACTCATCCTAATTCTTTCTTATTATAAATATTTGACTAATTTAAGCAATTGACACATAATTAAACTAAATAAAATGGTTGATTATATGATTTTTTTTAACACCCAAAATACCAAGATGAGGGGTGAATCAGTGTTCTATTAAACAATTCAGTTATAAACCATCCAAACATTAAAGCATATCTAACTGCAATTATAAGTAAAGACATGAAAGAGATCATAACACCACATAACACATAAACACCAAGATTTTTACATGGAAAACTCAAAATGAGAAAAAACACAGTGAGGATTAGCTCACAATATATTATAATCAGTTATAAGATATTATAGGGGCATATTGTCAGGATGCATTGTCTTTGAAAGGCTCACAGCTTGAAATGATTACAAAATGGAGTGTGGCTCACCGCCAAAAATGAACTGATAGAATACACACTTCATGTGTTGAATTCAAATCCAATTAAGCTCTGAAATACAAAATCCTGCACCGATTTGCAGCCTTACAACATATACTGCAAATCTGCCTTGATACATAACTCATACATATGAGCTCGCATAAAATCACACTATCATGCATCACTTCTTATCACATGTTGCATCTTCAATACAAAAATGTTTCATATATATATGATATTGCATCCTTACACATCAATTAGGTCAGCCTAATTAGATGTACACACACTTAATTCAAAAATAGCTTGTCGGCTCAAAACTTGAAAAAAGTTCCTTTCGCACTCCAACCAAAATGTGCAAGGCATGATTTAGGTCGACATGGACCTAAAAAGGATCTCTTTGTCATCCACACAACATATTAATCTTCATAGGTCATTTATTCATGTCGGCCAGAAGAAGACTTGATCACAAAAATAGACCAAACTAACATCAATCAACCATGGGTGATTCCACAATAGTGGTTTACAATTTTTGGCCAAACTAGACACTGAAATATTTTTTTTAACTAAATCTTCACTTTCAGGCACCTATAGCGGCTAAACCGTGAGGAATTTGAAGATGATGCAAACTATATTTTCATGAAATTTTATCTGTAGATTCTAAATATATTTTTTTCAAAAATTTTGGAATCAGATTGCACTTCTTTTTCCATCTCCCTCGAAAACTAGTTTTTTTTAAAAAACATTTTAAAAAGTGACGCTCACTGTATAACGCATAACTTTTTTTCCATGAAGGATAAAATTCTAATTCTTTCGAATTTAGATTTGTAACTCTGATATCTAGTGATTCCACTTGGTTAGATAGTTTTTAATTGAATATTTTTTCTTAAATCAAGTTTCGAAGTCAAACCAATTACAATTCAGACATAGCGCGACCGTATAATGCATAACTTTTTTTGTATGTATCGAAATTCTTTTCTTTTTTGTTGGATCAAGGACTTCAATATCTGGTGCACTCATATTTTTAATTTTTTTTTTTTGATAATTTGCTATTTTTCCACATGTGCAGAACAGAGAGTTTGATTTTCAGTGAAAAACCTACATTCACAAGAAATAAAAAATAAATATAATAATAAAATTAAATTTATTTAAAATTATACTTTTTGGAAAGCTTATAATAAGGACTACGTGCACTTACAAAAAAAAATTAAATGAATTCATTTGATCCCCCAAAAGGTAAATCAAAAGTGGTTTTTTATCAGCATTTTAATAGGTGTAAAGGAGACTCTATTATAGGTATGATTTAAAACTAGCGGGGTTCTATCCAAGGGGGTTTGATCTAAGGTAGTTTGATCAAACCCTATTCAATTGGAATGCTTTAAATTGAGTTTTTTAAGGCTTAAATCATTATATTTTCTAAAAATATGTGATTTCAGCAAAAATCAAAATCTCCAAGAAATTGTAAACCAGCTTTGTGGGATCACCCCCATATGAACTTTTGTCAATTATATCTTTCATCCCATTCAACCAAAATTGTTGAAAATTTGTTTATAGATGCATTTAATAGTCTTGAATTTAACATATTGAAACCACATAGGTCGATCTTCTAATATAAGCAATTTCAGACCAAATTATCGAATCAAAATAACACAAACACTATTTACCAGATTAGACAAAACTGTCACCAAACAATGTTGGCATCAATGACAACACACTGGAGGGTTTCTTCTTCATTCTTCCCATAATCTCCCCCTTTTTCATTAAAATGGAAACATGTTCCAAAAATGGATCTTCAAAAACTATGTTCAAAATTGTAAACTCAAACTATGTGAACTCCCCCTTTCAAATATACATCACAAATTCTCCAAAACTTTAAAAGTTCTCCCCCTTAGGGTTCCAAAACTTCTCAAAATTTCTCCCACACCAAAACTTCTCCCCCTTTGACATCAAGGACAAAGGGTGTACTAGTGATAAGCCTGAAAATGAACAAAAGAGAACGGAAGTAAATGTATTTTAACCAAAATTGGGGGCACCTTCTAATTCCTTGAGAATGGCTTCCCAAGCAGGTTTTCCATCATCCCAGATCCCCTTCACTCTAACAAGTGCTTTATGCAATGATTCCAGCTCTACTAAGCTCTCTTCACCTTCTTCCAAAGTGGATGGATTAAGATTTATCTTGTCAAATTTCTCTGCATCTGCGAAGGCACTTGAAACTGGAATATGTTTGGACTTCACCAAATCTCCAAGTTGTCCAAACTACCTTATTGCATCCTCTTTTTTCCTTTGTAAGGTGAAAAACTTGTTCTACATGTTTGAAATGGAATTCTAGGGGGCATAATCTCTGTCATCTGCAATATTGTAGACTCCCGAGGCATTGCAAGTTGTGACTCTATTGAGTCCATTAAGTCTTTAATACCTCAAGTGGCATCTGACCACCACATGCAATACACAAACAGTATTTGAGTTTCCTCTTCACATTCATTTACCTCTTTTAAACATTGCAAAACCATGTTGTGTGTGGTTGCACATTTATCCTATAGTACCCTGGTAACCTTCTCTCCAAAAGCCTTGACTCTACCTCTTTTTCAGTTTGCTCCTTTAAACTAGAGGTATATTCTTTGACTGAATCAACCAAGAACTTTAAATTCTTAATAGGAGCTAAGGAGTCATCAATTGTAGTACTGGGAGTTGTATCCTGCAAAGCCTTGATGGCATCATTTATTAGTTCGGTCCCTTTCTGATAGGTTTCAATAATTTCCTTTTTATTGGAGTCAAGAAAAGTACTACTAAGCTCTATCCTTTGACTCGGTGAGATCTTACTGAGATCCACATAGCCTGGATGTGATGGGAGTTGAATCGGCTGAGGTGGAATTAGAGGCTAAATCCTTATTTTCCTTGACAAAAGACCCTTAAGAGTGCTTCCAAATGATTCTCTGGATGTCTTTGATGGCTCAATGGTCTTTAGAGATTCTTCTTCACTTCTTCCAACCTCTGTTTCTTCCTTATTTTCTTCAAGTTATTTTTCTTTTCTTCCTCTTTGGAGGGATTTTCTAATGGTTTTTTTCTTTATTTTCTTTCTCCTTCTTGTCCTCGTGATCCTTTCTATCATCACTCCTTTCATCTTTTCTTTCTTCTCCATCATTTTTATCTTCTTCACCATTGTTTCCAGTATGCTCATGGTGTTCTTGTGGATTGTCATCGATATCATTCTAATACTAATCTTCAATATTTCTCTAGTTGTATTCTTTGTATCTTCTAGAAGAGAAGATGTCTCCGGAGAAGCATGTATATCATCAACCTTATTCAAATGTGATACATTTTCAATAGAATGATCCTTTACTTCTTTGAAAACAAGTAAACTAGTAGTAGGGGGAATTACCTCTTCTGTTTCAATGTTTTTGTCTTTATCAAGATCATGTACTTGAGTTGTATGAGATGAAGAAACAACACTCATCCCAATTTTCTCTTCCATGTCTTTCACTATGGCAATTTTTTCTTGTTTCAACCTTTCTACGCTACCTTTTTCTCTTGTCATGAGAATGGTGACTCTCTATTTAACCCTGAACCTCTTAGAATATTTTGTTAACAAGGTAGCAGTATCATCCTCAAACAAGTAGGATCTATATGCGTTCAGGGAATCAAACTTGATCTTGTCATCAATATTTATAACTTCATGCCTTTTTGGTACTAGAGCTTTCCATACATTGCCAGTCACCTTCTTTCTTATATCTTCCATATTATTATAAAAAATAATCATGTATTGAATAAAAGCATAAATACAAATTTTTCCTTATCCTCTTCATTAGCCTCATCAAACAATTTAGCAGTAGCTATCTAAAATCATCATATTCTATCATCTTATTTGCTAAAGGCTCCATCTTCAAAAGTGAGTGGTCTCTTACTGGAGGAGAGTTGGGATTTTCTTCTATAGGGCTCTGATGTGCCTTCTTCACCCTTCTTCTCATGCACATGAATTGTGAAAGCATTATTTTATTCCTCTATCTCCTCTTCATCAAATGAATCCACAACATTTTATGTTCTAGCTGCTTGTGAGATACCTTCATTACAAGTGGAAACACTGCTTCTTCTATTCATTTTCAACTAAACTTCTTCTTGCAAGCCAAGATCAATCTCCTCTTGCACAACATCACTCATGTTCCTTTTTCTTCTTTCCTTTTGTTTTATTCTTTTTTCGGAGGTGGAAAAGGGTGCAATAGGGGGTATATTCTTCCTCTTAGAAGATCGGGTATTAGGTCTAGTGGAAGCAGATACATTAACTGTTGCTGAAGCATTGTGTTCTACCTTCTTTTCTTTCATCGAGTGTTACAGAGGTAGTAGTGGAAGGTGATCTTCCTAATTTTCTAGGTCTGGAAGGCACTTCAATTGCTTTGGCCCTCTTCTCTACTACAACTTCCCTTAACTTATCAACATTATCCTTTGAAAGTGTATGCAATGCAAAATATTCTTCAAATTTTGTATTTACCCTTTTAGCTCTTTGAGGTGCTCAAGTTTCCAAAAGCACTTTAGTTGACTTCTCTTCATATGTACCATGTCTGGGCTAAGTGGGATCCTTGGGGTTGTTTAAAGCAATATTTCAATGAGACCCTCAGCCATTTTCTCATCAATTTCATATCCTAGAGGCTTTATCCATGGATTTTTAGGTTCTACTGCCTCTATAATGCACTCATCAGTGAATACTAGGAAAGTTATATCATTTGCATATTTAGCTACCAAACTCTTTGGAATTTTGTTTCTATCATGCATTCATTATTCTGAAAAACTATGAAAAATGTAGTCAGAGCATCACCCTGTGCCTTGAAATCTTCGATGTTACTCAAATAATCAAAGATTTGATGTGCTACCAGTCTGCTAGTATCCCATATCATGTTTTTCCTCCTAGGTAGCTCTCTTAGAAAGTAAAATAGCAAATAGACTATATCAATGTTCCAAACTTCAATGGATATTTCTTTGACTTGGTCTGGCTCAAGTTCTCCATAAGTTGTTGATGGAGCAACTCACACAAATCGTAGTCTTTTTCATTCACCACCATGTCATGTCCAACATAGATTACACTTGCAGACACTGAATTTCCTCTATTGGTGAAGTAGATCTTGTGACCTATCATGATTTATGCATACCTCATAGCAGGGTTGGTAATGGGTTTGGTATTCAATGCTCTCCCATCATATGTGGCACCAATTAACTTCATAACCACATCATTTTCCATAGACTTTAACACCGGTACGAATCCAATATCACAGTCCAGTCACAGCTTTGATCACATCTTTAGAAATTAGTCCAGGCACATTTGTCCATAAAAACTTATCATGCACTCTATTTATGGCTATTCTCACATACTTTGCATCCATTTCATTGCAAAATTCGGGGAGCCAGTTCCACACATCCAACTTTCGTACAAGTTTTTCATGCTCTAGCTTCACTAAGAAATTATATCCAATTAACTCCTTTAGCCATTGATTCTTGAGTACTTGATGGTCAAATTCTTTCAATTTACCATGAAAGTAGGTTCTAGTGTCCTCGATGGGAAAGACATGATTTGGAATTTGTGAAACCACACCAACAGGGTCAATGTCAAAAACCTTCCATGAAAACCTTTTGAATTTCATTCTAGGTCTCTCAGAAGTCTCAACCATGGTTGGTGTGGCCATTTCTCCCTCCATTATTTTATAGATGCTTATGGAAATTACTTCTAATGCAAACCTACAAAGTATAGATAGTTGTAAATACCTTTTTTCATGCTTCAACAGAAACTAGGGTTTGATGCCAGATGCTTTGAATCGCCTTTAAATCTCCTTCTACTCGCTCTGCTCTCTCCAAATGCATAAAATTGATTTAACTCGACTTAGAGTTTCACTTTATACTTTACCGATCTTCCCTAATTTTGCATTTATTGCATTTGATCTTCAAAAAGATGATAAACACCTCATGAATACCCTATAAACCCTAAAATGCTCCACAAATCTTCAAATTTGCATGTTTTCTATTAGAATATTTTTCAACACTTGAACATAATGTCATTTTATATCACATATCTTCATGTCACTACTTCACACCTCATATATCAGGGGTTTTTTAGTTTTCTCTATAATTGCTCCCCCTAAACCCATTATTGGATTTAATTTTTAGAAGAATTATTTGCACCAAATGGAGGTACAAATGTGTTAGATTCATCTGTGTTCTCAGATTCTTCCTTCTTCTAGATCTTTTCAATTTGCTTCTGAACGATAGTATTAACTTTATTCACAGGTTTGTTCCTTTGTACCAGATTAGATTTCCTTCCATTTTTACTTCCGCAGAATCTTGAAATGTGTCCTGGTTTGTTACAAGTGTAGCACACAACATTTTTTTTACCAAACCAATTTGAATTCATCCTTGATTTGCACTGGTTAGCCTTATGACCAAATGCATTACATATGTAGCAATAACCTTGAAAAGATTGAATCATTCTACCAGTATTGAATCTATTCATCATCATCTAACTTCTACACTCAATAGCTCTATGTCCAAATTTATTGCATGCAAAGCATTGTCTAGAAAAGAATCCAGCATTCTGATTCATTCTACTTCTACATTATATTACCCTATGACCAAATTTATTACATGAAAAAAAAATACCATTGAAAGATGAGTACCTTTGAGCATTAGGTTGTCTGATAGGATTCCTTTCAGTATTACTTCTTTGATTCTTGATCTGTCTGCCATTGCCTTGAGTCTTCCTTTGATTGTCAACCTTGTTAGCGGATTGATTTGTTTTTAAACTTTGTCCTTCTTCAAGTCCCAAACCACTTTTGTCCTTAGAGGTTTTTTGTTCTACAATCAATTCATCCAACATTGTAGAACCTGTTTTGAATTCGTCCTCATGAGCTCTTGCTTTCTCTAGATCTGATCTTAGGGTTACCACTTCTTGTTCAAGCTTGATGCATTCATCAATCTTTCTCTAAATTTCAGCTTTCTGATAGTCCTCAATTCTCTTCTTATCTTCCACTTGCAATTTTAGTCTAGTAATGTCCTCATTTGCTTTCTTCAACTAATCATTCACTTCTCTATGCCTTTCCTTGAAATTTTTTATTTTCTCTCTTAACTTTTTGATGCATTCATTTGCTTTTTTCAGGTTCTCCTTCAGGATTTCTTTCTCACTTTCAACTCTGTCCAGATCTTCAAGAGCAACATTAAGTTCATCTTTGTCAATTGTGCACTCATCTCTAATGTATTCAATTGCAGATATTTCTTTTGGAGGAATATGAGACTTTTTTTTAGCCATGTGTTTAAACTCCAAGCTCTTCCTCAAGCTATTAGGCTTTTCTAAACGAACCAAGCTCTGATACCAATTGTTGAACACCCAGAATATTGAGAGGGGGGATGAATCAGTATTCTATTAAACAATTCAACTATAAACCATCCAAACATTAAAGCATATCTAACTAAAATTATAAGTAAAGACATGAAAGAGATCATAACACCACATAACACATAAACACTAGGATTTTTACATGGAAAACCCAAAATAGGAAAAAGCATGGCGATGATTAGCTCACAATATATTATAATCAGTTATAAGATATTACAAGAGCACATTGTCAGGATGCACTGTCCTTGAAAGACTCACAACCTAAAATGATTACAAAATGGAGTGTGGCTCACTACCAAAAATGAACTGATAGAATACACCTTTCATGAGATAAATTCAATTCCAATTAAGCTCTGAAATACAAAATATTACACTGATTTGCAATCTCACAACATATACAACAATTATGTCTTGATACATAACTCATACATATAAGCTCGCATAATATCACACATCACTTCTTATCACATATCGCATATTCAATACAAAAATGTTTCATATATATATGTTATTGCATCCTTACACATCAATTAGGTTGGCCTAATTAGATGTACACACTTAATTCAAAAATAGCTTGTTGGCTCAAAACTTGAAACAAAGTTCCTTTCACGCTCCAACCAAAACGTGCAAGGCATGATTTAGGTCAAAAAAAACCTAAAAAGGATCTCTTTGTCATCCGTACAACATATTAATCTTCATACCACTTATTCATGTCGTCTAGAAGAAGACTTGATCACAAAAATAGATCAAACTGACTAACATGAATCAACCATATGAACTTTTGTAAATTGTATCTTTCAGCCCATTCAACCAAAATCACTGAAAATTTTTTTATAGATGCATTTAATAGTCCTAAATAACATATTGAAACCACATAGGCTGATCTTCTAATATAAGAAATTTTAGACCAAATTACCGGATCAGAGTAACATAAACATTGTTTACCATATTAGGAAAAACTTTCACCAAACAATGTTGGCATCAATGACAACACACCAAAGGGTTTCTTCTTCATTCTTCCAACAAATACTAGACTCAAACATATAAATAAATAAATAAATAATTGATAATATTGGATAGGAGTAAGGTTTAAATGCAACAAGATAATGTCTTGTTGTAACCCATACTCTATGATCCAATTTTGGTTTTTTTATTACACTTACAATTGTGAAGCTCTAATAGACTAAGAAATTACCTAAGATTTATTCTAGTTTAGTCTCACACCTACAATTCTAAAATCTTTGCACCTATGGTTTTGACCATGTATCTATGGTTTAGAACCTTGTCTCTATCCTTGACATTTGCATTTCAAGTCTTATGAATGGTCATAAAAAGGGGTCATATCATTAGGATACATATAAATATTAATGAGATCCCTCTAGGGAAGACTAGAATAAAATATGAAGAATGAGAACCATGAGAAAGACATTTTCTACAACCACAAGTAAGTTAACATGTAAGAGTGCATAACAAATCATGTAATTTCATATAATAAACATGACATGATTCAAACCATTATTTTTCTTTATCAACCAGTGTATCATAAAATGCATGCATAAATGTATTATCAATATAATATGAAGGAAAAAATGATTTATGGAATTATGCATATTCATTTCTAATAAATGACTCTATCATTAAGGGAAAAATTATTTATGTAATTATCCATCTCATCTTTTGATAAATGACTCTATCATTAAGGAAAATATGATTGATGTAATGCATCTCAATTTTTGATAAATGACTTTATCATTAATATTTTAAATGAGTGTGTGCCATAAACCAAATTATCATGAAATAAAGAGTCATCAACCTTAGCATAAGGAGATTAAAAACTATGGACCATAGTGTTGCAAGGTGAGCACCCTTGGTCTCCTTGTATTGTGCAGTACAACGCTTGGGTTCATGACATGGATTAATCGCCTCCCGTGGATTCATTAACTCTAGTGGTTGTATCAATCATTAATAGGTCAATCTTTTGGTGCAATAGAAAACATATGTCCAACAATTAGTATCAAAGCTTGGGTCATGGGTTTGAACCCCTCGCTTGTGTTAGAGGGGATTGTTGTAAGGTGTGCACCCTTGGTCTCCTTGTGTTGTGCGCCACAGTGCTTGAGTTCATGACATGGCTTAATCGCCTCTGGTGGATTCATTAACTCTGTTAGTTGTACTAGGCATTAACAAGTCAATCTTTTGGTGCAATGACAACCGTCTGTGTAACACATAGACCATGAGTGAGAAGAAAGTGTACCATATTACCCCTCCTATTTTCCTCTTGTTAGAATGAGATCTATGTTTTAGCTTCACTGTTTCCTTGTGATTGTTGTGATGATTTTTTTATGGCTCTTAATGGTGTGTATGAATCACCGCACGTTTGAGATGAGGTTCCAAAACACGTTAGTTGTTCGCATTTTATATATTTACATGATTGGTTTATCATTATGCTTCAGTTTAGTGATATGCATTATTTATGTTATGACTAAATGTGATGTTGATTATTGATGTTTAGAAGGAATGATTTCTATAATGAGTTATAGAATGGATTTTATTTTATACTTATGTTATGGGACTCCATTGGGATAATTATGTTGTGATACAGCTATATATATATATAAAGCAGTTACCCTTGACGTTCGTTGAATGGTTACAAGTAAAGGGTTATCTCTCCACCTGGCTACACAAGTTTGATTTATTGCCCGATAGTGGTTAATTCAAAGAAGTCACATTGGGCCTTCCAATCCATTCTCTGATCATACTCAAATCCAGTACAATTTGTGTCATGTTTGACCTTATGTGAACTCGGATCCAAGTTAGGAATTATTTTGGAATCCCTGTGTTGTGAAATTCCAATGCATGCTTGATTTAATTAATTTCCTAATTTTATGTTTTTTGTAAAATATTTAATAAGTTGTAAATTGCATGATTTAATCATTTTTTAATCTTGGAATCGAATCAAGGTAAATATTTAAATGATAGTTTAATTTACCTTTTTTATCGTAAATGAAATATTAGGAATTAAATGATTTCCTTAGTGGTTATTGAAATATTTATGTATTTTGGGAAAACGCGGGAAAATAAAAATATAGTTAATTAATTTCAAAAAAACCTTGGGTTGGGAATGTGTATTTGTGCTTGATTTAATTGTATGGATTTAAATGACTTCAAAGATTCAATGTGGGTGTTTTATTTATATTTGGAAATTTTAAAGAAATAAAGAAAATATGAAATATGAAAAAGGAAAATAGAATAAAAGAGAAAATAAAAGTTATCTTAGAAACTGATTATTTTTTTTTGAAAGAAATGGATTTTTCTCTCCAAAAACCCTCTTGCATGAAGAAAATAAATTTTGGAATTGGGAGTGCATTTGTGGGTGGAATTGCATGAGATTTGAAGCATTGGAATATGTTCATGGGATTGTGGTCGGATGTTTGTTGAATTCTTCTCCTTCAGTTGGAAAACTTGTGAGTTTTCATCATTTTGGTGTGTGTCAAAGTTTGAGGTAATTCTTTATTTTCTCCTTCCTTTATTTATGATTTTCAATTTGGATGCCATGCTCACCCTTAAGGAGCATAGGACTTCCCTCATACATTCAATTTTGAGAAAATTAAGATTGATTTAAATTTAT
The DNA here is from genome assembly GCA_007258455.2 of Sequoia sempervirens. Lineage (NCBI taxonomy): Eukaryota > Viridiplantae > Streptophyta > Pinopsida > Cupressales > Cupressaceae > Sequoia > Sequoia sempervirens. The sequence continues at coordinate 80,296,921 of VDFB02000003.1, read as the reverse complement.
TTAACTTTTTTGAAAAATATCCAAAAGAGGCATGGTTATGGCAAAAAATTTCTAGAATCATGGAAATGTGATTTTTTCCTTAAAAGTGTGTTGTTGGGTATATTTGTTTCAAAAGGGTAAGAATTTTGAAATTTTAATTTTAATTTTTCAACCTTTTCTTCAATGGATTTTTTGGGAATTTTATGGTTTTCCAATGTAAAATATAATTATCTAGAAAAATTAAAATTGTGCATGATTTATGATAAATTTTAATGTGGAGAAAGAAGTCTCCTTAATTTTTATTGAATTAGAATATTATGAGACCATGTTTGTTTTATTCCAAAAAAAAGTTGGATTTTTGCATTGCTTTTTGTGCCACATTCGTTGGAGGATGTGATGAGCTTAGGGTGTAGGTATTAGAGAGAGTTATGGGAATGATTCCCAACGTGTCCCTAACCAAAGTGGAAAGTAGGTTGATTACAAGTGGGGAGTTATGTAATCAAGTGAAAACTAATGAAACATGGGCAATTAATTAACCAAGATAGTGGATATCCCTCTCATGCCTTGAATGCTCATGCAAGCTAAGGATGATGGAGGAAGACAAGTCACTCAAGGAGCATAAGACTTGTAAGATTAAGTACCCTCGTATGTATTAGAGGATACTTGGTTCCACAATGAGCCTCATGTGAGTGTTTTTGATGACATGCCCTCTCTTGATCTCTAATATCTCACACTAGTGTAGTTGAGTAGTACCCGAAGGATGATATATTCCCTTCCATGTGATTTTGGTATACCCTTGGTGAGTTTTCCCAAGGATGATTCTTTGTATGGAATTGGTGAGTTGGACCAATACAAACATATGATATGACATTGGGCAGTTTTCCCAATGTGGATTATGTTATGCCATTTGTACTTGTACCAAGTGATGACCCATATTGGATTAATTATGTAATTTGGATGATTTCTTGATATATGATGTGTATGTAGAGTGTTTTCATCATGTATGGCATGTTTGTAAGCACTCTCCCTATGTGTTTGGTATGTGTGTTATGCTTGTGGCCCATGTGACCATCTCCTAGCATGGTGGGAGTGGATCCTTTCAATTCCACAAGGTCGGGTGGCATGGGAACTACCATTGGGAACCATAAGTTTGAGGATTGAGCTTTATTTAGTACCATGTTGTAATAAGTTTAATTTATGTTATTAAGTAATTCATTCAAATTTAAAATATATATGTAAAGGACATTTGAGTCCTATTGATATAATTTGTAACATTTGATAATGGAAAAAGTGTATTGGTTTAATTTTGTGTGCCTCAGTTTGGTATCAAGCACAATTTCTTGATGTCCTTCCTAATTTTATTATGCAAATGAAAAATGAACTTAGGAACATTTGAATTGGTGTTGAAAATGAATTTAGATGCTTTATTTCATAGTTGGATGACCTGTTACTGTACCTAGGCAACCCTGTTTCATCCAAAACTAACCTAGAGTGCTCAAAAATTGTCTAAGTGTACTTAGGCATGGCCTAGTTCTTTGTGAGGTGATCTTTTCATTAGTGGGGCGACCTGGTTTGTAGGGTAAAAGTTCAAAATTATGTCTAACATTGTTGGTGCGGCCTAGTCCTGAGGTTGGGTGACCTAGTTCCCCATATAAAAAAAAAATGTTAACCCTCTTAACCATGGTTAGTCAGTGGTTTTCTAAGTCTAATGCCATTGACGAATATTTTATATGCCTTTTATTTTTTCCATTTCAATCATTTTAATCATCAAAATCCTTCAAAAACCTAGTCAAGTTTCCCTATTTCAAGGCTTGATCTTTCTTCATTGTTTTGAGGCTTCATATTGGAAACTAGGTAAACAAAAGTTGTTCCTTATGGTCCAAAGGATCTATTGGTATCATGTGCATGTTACTATGTGTTTTCATTGAGAACTTATGGATTCTCTTGCCTAGTTTTGTATGCCTTCTTCTAAAATTAAAAAATGATATCCACTTCCTCACATTTGTGAAATTTTGGAGCAACTTCAAGGTGCCAAATTCTTCTCCTATATTGATCTAAAAATTGGATATCATTAGGTTAGAGCTTATGATGCCATTTGGTCTCATTAATGCTCCCACCACTTTCATGTGATTGATGAATGAAGTATTTCAAGATTTTTTTGACAAATTTTTTATCATCCACGTAGTTGGTATCCTTATCTTTTCTAACACTTGGAAAAAACATCTTCAATATTTGGAACATGTTCTTCACACACTCAATAAGATAATTTGTAAACAAACTTTCCTAAGTTTTATTTTGGTTAGACATCCATCTCCTATATTGGATTTTTATTAAAGTGCAAGGAATTTGAGTGGATCCTATGAAAGTATAAGTTCTTCTCAAGTAACCAAATCCTTCAACTCTCAATGAATTGAGAATTTTCCATGATCTTACCAAATTCTACTGCGAGTTCATCCTTCATACTCAAAAATTGTAACACCTTTACGCCTATTGACAAAGACCAATGTTGTGTTTAAGTGGATAAAGAACCATTCTCATGCTTCCAACACATTGAAAGAGAAGTTATGTTTTTCACTTGTTGTTATACTGTGTGATCTCTCATAAAATTTTGAGATCAAAACAAATGCTTTATAGTATTCACTTGAGCTATTGTAAAGAAAAATTGCCATATTATGACCTAACAATTCAAATACCTTCTCTACTAATAAATAAAACTACTCTATATATGATTTAAGAAGTTATATGTATTATTTTGTCATCAAGTACCAGAGAAATTATCTTTTGGGAAAAGAAATAATTCTCCATAATGATCATTTGCCTCTCAATTTTCCCCAATTATTGTTACTTTATATCCCCTTTTGTATTTCTCCATAAGTTATAACCAATCTTAGAGAATTATGTGGGTGCATTAATTTCAAGTTAGGCCTTTTTTGTTTGTATTTCTCCTTGCCTACACTTTAGTTAGTTTCCCCAAAATAAAAATTCTATAATTGGCTAAGTTAGGGAGGTGGTCAAAGATTTTATGTCTATTGGGAACTCCCCTTTGTTGGAGCTTTAATTGGCACCGATAACCTTGATTCCTAGTTCTTATGAAACCTCCACTGGGTTTTTTCCCCTTGTCGACGATTTCATAAGTATTGGGAACCTTTGGTTCCTAGTTCCTATGGAACCACTGAAAGGTTCCTATCTCCCTCCTAAAAATTTCTCAACACCATAAAAGGAAACAAAGGAAAATGATGGGCTTGGTAGAGGTGGAATAAGAGAAAAATTTAAGTGATTAGAGGGTTCTATGGTTTTGAACACCTCTCAAACCTCCAATAGGTTCCCAATACCCTTAGTAGCTCTAAAAAAAGGTAAGGTAAAAGTAAAGGATGGAAGTAAAGACCAAGAGAAATGATGTTAGAGGTTCCACTAGTTCTGACAACCTCTAGAAACTCCAATAGGGTTCTTCCCCAAGCCTAGGTCCCTAAAATCATCAAGACACAAAAATTTAAGAGATAAGGAGTTGAAGGGTTTTAGGTTCCTAGTCCTTACCTCCCCTCTAATAAAGATAAAAGAGAGGTAGCTCAATCCAAAGGTAAAGGAGGAACCAAAGCCAAAGTAAATATAGAAAATAATAAATAAGTGAGAAGAATAGAGACAAATAGGGGGAAGAATATGCATAATAGTAAAAGGATAAGTTTCAAAGACTCGATAGGTTTTGGGAACCTTGTCAAACCTTAATCAAGTACCAGGGACCAAGGGTTTCAAGTTCCCATGCTAGTTCTCTCATCGATGTTGATTGTTGTGAGTCAACAGAGATAACGACAAGGTTATTTTCTTCACCTACCTATTCTACAATGTCATTAATACTTGCAACTACCAAATCTCAACCTAGGGAAACTATAGTATACATTTTAATGAATTTTAACATGAATTCAGGAGGAAAAATGTGGCACCCATGCTTTTTTAAGTGCTACAAGGATCCTTTTGTTATAGCCCCATACCCATGTCACTATTTTTTTGGGTGGATTTGGTATATTAAAAGGTCATTAATGAAAGAATTTTTTTCTCCATGTCTCAGTTGATCAATTTGTGGTACATATGTCTTCATTTCATTGGATGAGATGGCAACTAGGGCCTCTATTTGGCTAGGCACATTTTCTCCAGTATTGGTGCCTCTTTTGAAATAAAATGAGTGTTTCATGCTCATTTTGGGGTTCTTCCTTTTGTTTCTTTTCAAATACTTGCATTCCCTACATCTCTACCATTTTAAATAGGATCCATGCCTCTAGATTCATGAAAATTATTATTTTTTCACCTCTTCTCTCTTCTTGCACTTTGTGTAAACTTGCTTACCTCTATGTCTAAATGAATTTTTATTATCAACTTGGTTGTATGCTACATATTACACTTGTTTGCAATGGTTAACTATAGATCTTCTTCTTCCCTTTTAATGCTTGTCAAATTTTGACATCTTCACACACCTTTAGGAGCTAGTTTAATAGAGAAATGTGTGAGTTCTTTCAATAGCTTGATTGATTCCCTATGATGTAGTGGTAAATAATAAGCTCAATTTAATATACGTGCATCACCAAAATTTCCCCTTAATGAATTCCTTCTTTCCATTTCCCTTAGAAAATCAATATAATAAGATTATCTTATAGTTTTATTCAGCGTTTGGTTGGTTCAACACATACATATAGGTTTAGGAAGGAACCAACCTTCTCTAGAGTTATGATATTATTTGCAAGTTCCCACACCTTGAGATCATTCCCATTGTGTCATTGGAATGATGGGATAGCTCCAACAAGGTGCAATTTCATGTGACAATCTTTTTGGCATGCCTGATGGGACTAGTTTGATGAGCTTTATTATATTTTGTTGAGATATTGGTGCAACTTTAATAGTTACAATTATTGGAAACACATAATAGCACTTGGTGACTCTAAAAAAAAATTACAACCCTATTATCTTGGCCAAAAATCGTGCTAAACATTCATGCCAAGCATTCAAACCAAAGCTTATTCAAGAGGTAATTTCCAATTTGTTAAATTACTAAATTTTACTTTTAGAAGAAGAAATAGAGGCTTTGTATCACCATCTCTCAAAGCCTAGTCAACGTCCTCATTTGGTAGGTCAAGCCTCATCCTAAGATACCTTCTATCCAATTGAAAATAAATTTATTTTGAGCTGCTTGAAAATTTTTGCTTAGATAAATAGAAATTTTGTGACCTTTAATAGGGTTGGTCCTCTTTCCCTCTAGCACTATGAAAACATCCTAGCCTTGGCTCTAAAAAATATCCCATATTTCATCATGCTACCACCCCCACTAAACACATTCAATATATTGTAAAAATATGCTCTATCCATCACATCAAAAAGGATAATGTGGTTGTTAGGCTCCCCATTTCTTCTTTGAAAGCTAAGGCCATGTAATGGTACAAAGGGTTGTAGCCCAATTTCATCCACAACTAGGATGAACTAAGGGATAAAATTTTCCAATAGTTTGAGGATCAGAGTGATCATATATCCCTTACATAATAGTTAACTTCCTTCAAGAGGGCCCCTCACAATATTATGGGAGATTTCAACTTTAAATTTTAAAAGACATAAAATAGAATCCCTGCCTTGGTGAGGCCCTCTCTAAATCAAGCTTTGTTTTGTTACTTAAGAGCTCTGAATTGTGATGTGGTTGTCATGGTGCAATCTATGGTAGGTATTGTATAACCTAATTCATATGCCATCAATATTAGAGAAAAAAATAGCTAATGAAAGCAAGGAAGATAGCTCTCAATCCTCCCATGTCTTTATTCCCAAAAGTTCCACCCACCCAATCCATCTTGGAACCTATTCCTATAACAATCAATCAACCATTTTCTTCTTTTGCTCCTTCTAATGAGCTACATGAGATTAAAACTCTACTATGAAGATTTCTCAATTAGTTGGTGGTCCTCAAAGGGTAGTAGGCACAAAATAGCAAGCCTTTTCAGCCTTACAATTAGGCATGTCTGCTAAATATGCAACCATATCAAGGAAATTTATAAGCTCAAAATCAAATGAGCTATGTAAGGCATGTAAACACCATTAGCCCAATTTTTTCAAGCTCTTAAAAGGCTCTTGTTCAAGTGCAGATCATTTTCTCTCTAAAACATGAATGGTGTTATTTATATAATCAGCCTCACAAGAAAAAATCATTCTGAAATGAGGTCTTCAACTAAGCTCTAATGGTTCAAAATGTGGCAACACTTCTATAAAAGTAAGTGGTATTAGTTCAAGAATGAGTTCTTAGGTGGGAGAAAATGCAAAGTGAGTCATTTTTTATGAATTGGGATGAGGGTGATTTTTGTGATGTCGACTAGGAGGAATTTATGTTCTTCAATGAGGTTGTTAATGATATTTCTATGCATGAGAATGGCATGGATATTGTTGCACATGAAGATAAAATCATAAAATATGATATTGTTATAGCAGTGGATATGGAGGATTATTTTTGGCATGAATCTAGTGGTGTTGCAGCCAATCATCAAGGAGAAATCAAAATAGTGAGATAATTTGAATAATGTAGTTCCTTGCTTGAAGTGTCTCATGGTCCTAAGACTTGTGCTGATAAATTTTATATCAGTACATGCAACTATGATGTATGTTGGTTCTCTACTATCCTTGAATTTGACAAGATGGAATATGAGGTCTTCATTCAAGATGAAGATGTGATATTTTGTATTGGGGATAATGTAACTAAACTCAAATTTTTCACCTAAGACCATCATACCAACATTGATGAAGTTGAATAGAAACACACACAAAATTATCAATATGTTACTCAACTTGGGGATATGCCAGAGTTTCAAAGTTTTTCATTTGATGTGTATTAGGAGACTCTTCGTTATGTAGATCAATAGAAATGCATGACATATGTTGTATCACCATGTGAGCTAGAGACTTTTTATTTTCATTTCAGCTCATTTCATGAAGAGGTTAGTTGTTACAAAAATAATGTGCCTATGTGTGGGAAAGGTGTATTTTCCTCCACAAGTGATGTTTCTTTTGGTGGTAACTTGTTTTCAAAAAAAATGGTCATTTTTATATGTATGTTGAATGCATCAACAAATGAGGTGAGAATTTATTTGTTGTGATTTCTCTATCATGAAAAAGTCAATAATGGAGTGAACCTTCGCTATGCAAGCAAAGAGCTTCAATGGTTGCAATGTGTAGTGAATGTAGTTATATTATGAGGGAGATCAACTCCTTCAAGAGATTTATCTTTAACAGGGGAAATTTATGTCAATTTGAATTCATTTTTGTAAAATCTATGTACATAGTGGTTTAGTTTAGTTGTTTTTCCAAGAAATGTTGTTGCATACTCTGCATTCTCACTAGGATGATGTATGATTTAATTTGTTTTGTTTTCCTCCAAGTGAATTTTGTACATGTCCCTTTTTTTGGTGTGTTGACGTTGGACTTGTTCAGTTATTGTTATATGCTTGACTCCTACACTTAATGGATGATTAAGGCCACTAATTCTATGTTTAGCAGACAAAAATCTTGTAAAAGAAAAAAATGTTCACTTTGTGCCCCCCTTTGTATTTTTCCACTATGAATAATTGATCTGAGAGATTAATGTGGGTATATTCATTTCAAAGTAGGTCTATATTGTTTGTAGTTCCCCTTCCCTACACTCGATTCAATTTCTCCAAAATAAAAATTCCAAAATTGGTTAGGTTAGGGAGGTAGTTAGATATTTTGTCTATCAAGAAATTCCCTTTGTTGGAGCATGCATAGGTACTAGGAACCTTTCCTATGGAACCTTTGACAATTGTGTTCCCCTTGTCAATAATTTCATAGGTACCAAGAACCTCTGGTTCCTATTTCCTATGGAATAGATGATAATTTCCCATCCCCCTCCCAAGTTCTCAACACCATCAAAGGTGCCAAAGGAAAATGAGGGGCTCACCAAAAGTGAAATAAGAAAGAAATTTAAGTGGTAAGAGGGTTCTTGATCCAATACCCTTACTAGCTCCAATGAAGGAGAGGTAAAAGTGAAAGGTGGAAGTAAAGACCAAGAAAAATGAGGTCAGATGTCCCATAGGTTTTGGGAACCTCTAGAACATCTGACAAGGTTCTTCCCCATGCTTAGGTTACCAAAATCATTAAGATGTTGAATATGAAGAGGTAAGGAATCAAATGGATATTGGGAACCAAGAACCAATGGTTTCAAGTTCTGAATTCCTACCTCCCCTCCAACAAAGATAAAAGTGAAGTGGCTTGCTCCAAAGGTAAAGGAGTAATCAAATCCAAAGTAATGATAGAAAATAATAAATAAGCACAAAGGATAGAGACAAATAGGGGGAAGAAGATGCAAAAGATAAAAAGGATAAGTTTCAAAGCTTCAATAGGTTTTAGGAACCTTGTTGGACCTCGATTGGGTACCAAGGACCAACAATTCCAATTTCCCAATACCGGTTCTCTCACTAATGTCAACTACTATAAGTCAATGGAGATGATGATAGGGTCCTTTTCTCCATCTACCTCTTCTACAACACCATTAAAAACTAAAACTACCAAACCTCAACCCAGGGAAACTATAATGTGGATTTTAAGGAATTTTCACATGGATTCAAGAGGCAAATAGTGATGCCAATACTTTTTTGAGTGTTGAAGACATCCTTTTGTTAGAGCCCCATTCCTAGGTCACGATTTCAATAATTTTCTCGGGTGGATTTTGTTGGATTAAATAGGTCATCACCTGATAATTAATTAATTATTAAACACCTTTTACTGTAATTACTTAAGCTAAACTTAAGAATTGCTTTATTATTATTAGATTGAGCTATATTTAGAGCATGTTGTCTCATTGCATTATATGGTGACACTTTTCTCAATCTAATCAAACCCTCATCTAGGGTTTTCTTATTTTCTTTTATAAGCATTCACCTCTCATTGTAATCATTCATTCAAGGTATTGTATGAATACAATTGCTTATGTTGTCAAGAACATGTCATTTTACTTTAATCTCTCGTTTGTGATAGGATAATTATTTGTAGGCAACTTTTGGGAGCTATGGGATTCAATCATCAACTCTAACATGGTATCAGAGGTCCATATCTACAACCTCCTATTCAAAATTTGAGGGATTTAGCCTTGAGAAAAAAATTGGTGCATCCTAGAGCAAAACTAACCTCACCATTGTGTCTGGAGCTGCCAAAAGCCTAAGAATGAACTATTGTTTTGCGAAAACATGAAACTTTGACATTTTTAGGTGATTTTTTTAACATATTTTGAGGTTTGAAATTATGTACAGTTATATAGGTACAGCTTGTGCATTCTCTGTGTAGGAAAAAAAAGTGATGAGAAAAATAAACACAACAGGGAAAGAAAAAATTGGCAGGTTTTTAATTTTTTGGCACCATCAAATTGCATGATTTGGTGAAATATTCTTTTGTTCCCCAACCGTGCATGTCACCTTCGCACCACCCTACCTCTATTGATCATCCAATCATGTGTTGCCCTAAATGCCACCAACCGTGGTTTCCCTCCAACACCTGGTCATATTAGTGACCAAGGGCCCCCAACTAAGCCCCCATGTCCAACAACCGATCTGCCACAAGACCAAGGACCGAAGGTTTTTTAGCCCCCTAGGTCACTTTCTAGGGAAATTGGGTATTTTTTACTAAATTGGGTATATCTTGCACATACGATCTTCGTTATTTATCATACATATATCATTAGAAAGATAGTTTTGAGCCCTATCCATTGATACAAGTGATTTTTCCAAATTTTTCTCTTGATTAATCCTACAGGCCCCCTGATGTAAGGCTACCTACTCAACTCCCAATAATGCATGTAGGGATTTTCTAGTATATGGATGTTAACTTTAAATCATGTGATAATGATTATAATATAAAATTATTCTTATGTCTTAAATAGTTAATGAGAAGATAAGAAATTTTAATGGTCATATGGGAGCAAATCACAATTCAATAAATGGTTGAAGATATTCTTTATTTTAATGGTTATCAATGTTGTAGGTCTTATTACGATGAGAAGTATGATTAGTCAATATCTTAGGTAACCTAAACTAGGTTTAACTTGAATATGGTGAAGGTACTTATTATTTTAAGTCTTATTATTATGAATCATCAATGTTTTAGATCTTATTACTAAGTGATTCATCAATGTCTGATGTCTTTTTACTATGAGAATTATGATTTGTCAATGTCTTAGGTAATGTTGAATTATGTTTGACATTAGTGTGGTGAATGGAAATTACAATTTTTTAACGGTCATCAAATGGGTGCATAGACCTCAATTCAAGCTATTATAGACTTGTGATGTAATTCTATGTTGAATTTTTTTTTTCCAAAATTAATTTCATTAGGGGTTCAAACTTGCATGCTTGAAGTTATTGTCTAGGGTTTTAGCCATTCCTTATCATAAATGAGGAGGTGAAAATTTCTAGTATTATCTTTGAAGGAGTGTACACACATTAATAATTATACATTAGGTACAAACATTATAAAAATATTTGATGAATTGGTTGAGTGTTTTACCCTTCAATAATGCAGGTAACAAGAATTACCTCTAGCCATTCTAAGGGTAGTTTTTATTCTAATATGTAGATTTAAAGTTTTATGCCTTGTAAGAGTAGACTAAAGCTAAATTATATGTTAGCAAATAAGACTACATACACTTGTCATAATTATTGGGAAGTTTGTGTGTGATTTAAATATAATAGTTTGGAGTTATTGCTTGGTATCACTAGTTGTTTCAATGGAATTTATAGCCATTCCAAAGATGATTAAATATTGTTTTTCAAAAATCAATTTTGAAAAAAGCTTAAAAATCATTCTTGATAATGAAAATTGCCATGGATGGAACTGAACTAAACCGATACTTATATATGAAGTTATGTACCCTTGTTAGGGACCTCAATGAAAGTAGGAAGGTTTATGTATGAATTCAGACTAAAATTGATTGAGAGTTTCTAATTTATCTTTTTGGAAATTACATAAGAAGTCTTTCAAATTTTCTCTAGAGGGTTGTTGAATTTTTAATTGAGTATTTAGTTTTTAATGGGTAGATAAATTTTGTAGACAACACAAGTACCAAGTAAAAAGCCAGAGGAGGTGTATTGAATAAGAGTTGTTACTATTACCTTTTACCATAGTCTATTATCTAAGGTTATAATTGAGTAGGGGATTAGTGATGGTAGTTCTCATCTTTGATTTAGTGACATGACATTTCAAAACTTTGGTGTTTATATGCATCTCATTATGTTGAAGCATGTTACTTGAAAATTATATAGTATTTTTTGTTAATATTGTTAACAAACAGTATATGAAAACCTCTTTAACAATAATTCAGCCACAAATATGAAATTCATTTTATGATCTTACACTGTTATTATTGCGTTGATAAAAAAATAATAAAAGGGGGAAAACTGTGTGAACGACCCATGTTTTAAAAGTGCTTAAACACCTTAAAATTTAGTATAAGGATGTGGCGCCTAAAAGAAGATAAACAATGAGTCAAAACTGCCACTTTCTTCCACCTCTTATAGTTGTAGCAAACAAGTGGATTTAAAAATTTTGTTTTGTCAAGGAGTGCATGCAGTGCGTGGAGTGCATGAATGGTTTTATTCTATATTCCTGCCATATTTGACTTGTGTTTTTTTAGTCATTTTAAGATATTCTTCATGTGTAACCAGTCTACTAGTAACATTTTTCTTCATGTATGTTGGTGAGGGATTCACTTAACATAGAAACACCTTTAAGCATTTGTAATTAGGAGTTCTCCATGTGTACTAGCATTTTTAGTAGCAAAGAGGAACAATGACTGAAACCCACAACCATAGTTGGAAAGCTCATACTTGGTGCAGACTCAGCAGCCCAAAAATATGACTCAGACTTGAGATTCGGCATGGACTTGGGAAAAAACTCAGCTAGGACTCAGCAAAAAAAGAACCATATTTTTACAAAAAAAACAAGAAATTAATACATTTAGAGAACATAAGAGCCTAATTTGATTATCAAACACTCATAATTCAAAGATTATACATGTAACATGATCATCAAACACTCAATAATTGAAATTTCATCATTCATAGCCATACAGATACTCATAGTTTCAATGTATAATAGCATCATAAGCTTATAAATGTTTACATATAATCATGTCAAAAAGAGAAAAACATTAACCACATATAATCTAAATCTTCCTCTTTCCCCTCCCAATGGTACTCAATTTTGAAGGCATAGAACTAGAAGGTGCTCGTGATATAGTATCCAAATGAGGACTAGGAGATTGAGCAGTGGTTTCTTGATACTCAAATGTGTCTTCATCCTCCTCCATGGCATCCAATCTTGTTGCTTCTTCTTCTGTTGCTACTACTCTCTAATTCAGCAAGATCATCATCAATAAGGAAGACATTGGCTTCATCATTTTGTTCATCAACAATCCAATCACTATATGGATCAATGTCATCCAAGTCGATGGACTCATGTGAAACACCCTCCACCTTTCTAGTTCGAAGGTGAAGGTTGTACCGAACAAAAACTAAATCATTTAGGCATTGTTGGGTCAACCTGTTTCTCTTCTTTGTGTGAATGTTCTCAAATAAACTCCAATTACGTTCACACCCAGAAGCACTACATGGTTGTGACAAGACACGTATGGCTAGCTTTTTAAGGTTTGGCATGCTAGCACCATAGTTCTCCCACCATAGATTTACAAAAACATGTTTAAAAAATATAAGTATTAAGAAATAAGAATAAAGTAAAAAATATATATATAAGAATCAAGTTTCTAATTTCATTTTCTACCCGGTTGTTATTTTCGTCTCCTCTCAATTACTTGTTGGAAGGAAAAGAGTCTCCCCTATGCACCCTTGTAGACCTTGAATAGATAAAAGAAAAAGTAAATCAAATATAGAAAATTCATAGATAGTCAAGACTCAACATTGCAAATTCATAAATAAGATGTGACAAATCTCACCTCCAACTCATCAAGTACCTTATCTCTCAGCTCACAATTAGGCACCATCCTATCAATGCATGTGATAAGACCTGCCATGACCTCCTCATCCGCCTTAAATGTGTCCGAGAAGTAGAACTTCGGATTCAAGTAGGCAAAGGCATGAATCGGTTGGTGGAGTTGGTTTTTCCATCTCCGATCAATGATGTGCCAAATGATTTAATATTTCCTTTTGTTTCTGCCATAGTAACATGATATGGCCTCTTTGGCCCTATCCATAGCCTCATAGATGAAACCCATTGGCATTCCCTCTCCATCCACCATATGAAGAACCCTCACCAAAGGTTTTTTCACCTAAAAAAAATAGCAAATAGATTATCATGTATAATTTTATTTTATTTTGTTACTTACCCCGATCAACTCCTCTCCATTTTTGATGAATGTCTCATCAAAAACTATGGTAAAAATCCTCAACCCTTCAGGTCTAGTGGAAAATGAGGACTCCCTCCAAGCATTAGACACAAACATTTGCTTGAGATGACCAATGGCACCAAGAATGCTTTGCAATGTGAGGAAGTGGCTATCAAATTGTGTCACTCTAGGTCGCACAAGGTGCTTGCCATTTGTGAATTTCCTCATCAAATAAAGCACCCAAGTATGGTTGTAGATAAATTTTGTAACACTTTTTGGATCTTCAACTACACTTTTGACCCATGAAATCTTCCCAATGTCCTCTAGCAACAAGTCCAAGCAATGTGCAGCACAGGGAGACCATGCAATTGTGGGATAACTCTCCATAAGTAGTCTACCTGTAGCTACATATGCAGCTATGTTGTCCGTGATAATTTGGACAACATTATCAATACAAACCTCCTAGATCACCCCATCTAATAAATTGCATAAAGTCTCATCATTTTTTACTTCATGGGAGGCATCTATTTATTTTAGGAACACCAATCCACCATTAGAGGCCACTTAAAAGTTTAGGAGAGTCCTATTTCATCCATTTTTCCACCCATCAGATAAAATGCTACAACCTTCTCTTTGCCAAAATTTCTTTTGCTCATCAACCACAAGCCATTTATTCTTTACAGATTCCTCTAGCAATGGCCCACTCAAATCTTTAGCTAATGGGGTCTTAAACCCCTTTCTTGAAATTGTAAGGACATTCACCAAACCTTCCCAATATGGGTTGCTTTCCACATTGAAAGGTAAACTATTGTAGTACCAAAAGTTTGTTGTTGCCATCCTAGCTTCATGATGCTTTTCCTTATTCCAACCAATACCTTCAAGTGAAGATTGTGCTCCTAGAACATTACATGGAATAAAGTAATTTGGTCCTAATGAAGAACCCTGGCCAGCACTAGCAGTAGAAAAAGAACCCTCAAGACTCTCACCAAAAGATGACTATGGATGACGGATGCTTGGACTTGGAGTACTATGGGACATAGATGATGTAGAAGTGGATCCACTCATTGTTTTTGCTATTGCATCCTTTGTTTTTTGTCTTTCATCTTTCTTCATCTCATAATTAGCAAGAAGGGCCTTTATCTCTCTAATAATCTCAAGAGTAGTCTTAGGGCATCCCTCCGCATTTTTCCCAAGTATTCTTGCAAGGTGGTATTTTAATTTGTTTATTCCTCCTGTCATCCATTTCTTGCATTTGGTACATGTCACTTTACCCTTTTTATTTCCTGGTATCCCATACTTCCATGCAGTGTCTTTTTCCATTCCCTTTGGGTTTGAAGATGACATTGTTGTTTCAAGTTCAACATGAAAAAAAAAAAAAAACCAGCAAGGGTTTGGTAAAAAATCAACAAATGAATGTGATTCAAACATTTACAAAAAATAGAATGCAAAACCAAGCTAGAAATAGTAGGAATTAGGCTATTAAGGGAAATAGAAAAATATTTGGCAGCATTTCCCCTTATTTTTCTTGATTTTTCTAATTTTGAATTCAAGAAAACAAAAAAAAGAATGGTTAAATCACTTACCTGGCTCTATTGTGATCTTCTTAGCTCATCCTCTTGGCTTCTTTCAACCTCACTTCAACTTGCAGACCTATATTTGGCAAGCTAGAGTGTAAAAATGAAAGAAAAAATTTAAAAAACATGGGTTTTATGCTCTTTTTGACTCTCAGTCACACAGGAGAGTCCTGGGTAGAGATTCCCAAGTCCAACCTCAGGACTCGTCTATGTCCTGAGGTCGGACTCAGGAGTCCCGACCTAGGACTCTCCTGGACTCGACTCTCAAGTCCATGGCAAGTCGACTCGGCTCTCCCACAAACTCCCAAGTCTGCTGAGTCTGTGGCGAGTCCACCAGAGTCCATGAACTATGCCCACAACTTTACCAATAAAAAAATCAACTTAACTACAACCCAATCACGTAATTATATTAGTTTAGCACATGATATCATGAGTATTTTTAACACAAACATCATTTAATCATTTTTAGTAGGGCTCCTGATATTGATTGTACTCTATTGTTTTGGGCCATTTATCCTCCAAGTAATCGACTGTGCTTCCTTCTAAGGAGGAGAAATTATACTATAGCCTTTTATCTCTAGTACTATGTGGTTAGTGAATATGTAATTCTTTATACTTTGAATCGATGATTGATTCAAAGAAATGTATGTGTGAGAAAAGAAAATATTTTCTTTCCCATTAACAATTAATATAAGATGGGTGATATATTTATGGTTTGTTAAAGATTTGTCTTTGTTCCTCAATCTGAGTTCTAATAGCTTGACATAATTTCTTCAAAAGTGAACTGTCAGTTTGGTTCTCTTTAATTACACCTTCACACTTGGTATTTAGAATATAAGAGCAAGCATAATGGCACAAAAATGTGAAGAATAATGTAATAAGTTTATTTTAGGAAAATAGTATGACCTTTGTAAGTATCAGTTGTGAAGATACTCTGACAGCCATTGCATCTACAACAGTAGCTTGATACTAATCTAATGAATTTTTTTAGTAAATATCACATAAAATAATTTTATATCAAGGGAATATATTAAATTTCATAAACATATAAATTCAAGTCTTTGATTTTTTATATAATACATGATTAAGATTGTGCATCTTGGTATAATGGTTCAGTCATGTTGTAAGCATCTATAAGGTGTTGAATTCAAATCTCTCAATAAAAAAAAAGATTTGTGCGTCTTCTTTAATTAATATTTTCTAAGTTATCAAACTATCCATAGTCGACTTGCTCCTCATGCACGGCTAAGACCTTGAGGTATTCTTGAATAACATCTCTGAATGCCTCACCTATTTTCCTTATTTGACAAATCTCCATATTTTGCATCAATGGTGAAGAATGATTGAACTTATTGTGTGAATAGTTATTTTGAGTATTAATTACATAGTATTTGATCTATATTTAATAGTTGTTCTAGATATTGATATAAGCTAAGCTAGCAACTAGGTAAATCATTAAGTTTTTTCATTTTGTTAATATTTTATTTTAGTTATCAATTAAGTTAGTTTGCAATTTATATTTTTTATTTTATCTAAATGTTGCAAAGCATAAAATTGTTGATCCATGGTTGGATTATTTAAAATGAGTTGTTAAGATGTCAATTTGATATTCAATGGAAAAGTAAATAGTTGATACCAATAGTTAAATTTAGCTATTAATTTAATTTGAATAGGTATTAAATAAAATATATTTAGTATACAATTTATTGTTTTATAGGTCTAGTATAGTTGAATGATTTTATAAATTCAAGATTTTCATGAATTTAGTTATTTTGTTCTAAATTGGTAGTGAATAGAGTTCAAGTTTGAAAAAGCCCAATCATCTAATGATCCCAATCTATTTTTAAAATTTTCAATTTAATTTTCAACCCATTTTTATCGTTAGAAAACATTAAAATTGAAAGACTTAAGACCATTATGAAATGTGAAATATATTGATCTCACAATCGAGTGGTGAAACTTAGAAATTTTATTTGTTCCTAGTGTGGATTAGTGTTAGTGGATTATGATTGGAATTGTTTTGTGTCCTTAGCTATGTTTTTGGTAGAATGTTTTGGATATTACATCTAAATTTAGATTAGGTTGTTTTCACTCGGGAGGTCATAACTTTTGAATCGATTATCATATTTTCATGATTCAAGAGGGATCAAAAATTTGATTCAGTCCTCTACACAGATCTCAGTCTTATTTTTTGAAAAAATTAACCATGTATATGTTATTTCAATCAGATCTTAGATTCTTTATTTATTTATTTTTCTAAGAAAATGTGCAAACAAGTCAATTTTTTGGATCAAAGGGGAATTTTCTTGCATTGTGGGGTCTATATTATTGTATCAATTCATTTATGTAAATTTTTAATCAAAAAATCATGGATCCAATTTATGTTTGTCCACTCACTCCTTACAACTACTATGGTTGGAAAAAACAAATGGAGAAACATCTGAAGAACTCAGGGTTATACAAAGTGAGCATGGGTATAGAACTTGAACCTACATGAGCTACAAAGAAGAGAAAATGATTTAACAAGTGTGATGAGGCTTTTGAGACACTATACATGTGTATGTCTTCTAATCTTCTCTTTTATGTTGAATCTTTAGGTATGTTTTGTTCATCTTCAGGTATGTTTTGTTCATATCAGCCTTGCACATTACCATATATTTTGATGGGAAATAACACTTATATGAGTGTTACTTTAAGAAAGGATCTATAGATTTTTATGATGGCACATTTCATGATGTGCTTTGTGTCCCTTCATTGTCTTCCAATCTCCTTTCCATTTATTAGATTGTACATATTGAGGAAGGTAATACAATAGAGTTCACGCCTGATTTAGTGTTTATCAAACACCTACACATAGTAGAGAGATTGTTGTAGTTGGGATAGTAGATCATGCCTTCTCTCATTTTTCTCCAGATGAGCTCACACTACCATTGATTAGTATTAACTCTCATCCATCTAGAGTGGATCAAATATCTGAGGATAATTTTGGTCACTTGAACCTATGTGTACTTCCATCGTCCACCTTGGTTCATGAGACTTATGTTGAGCTTCCATCTCCTCCACCTTTTTCATGTTCAAATATCACTTCACTTCAACAAGATGTTTATAGTATTTCAGTTTTAGCTTTGTGGGATGACTAATTTCCATACATTGTAGAGTTATTTATTGAGTTACACATTACATATATTGGGGACACACTTGAGGATATTCACTTCCTCTTTAAAGATAGCTACAACTCACCTATCATCGCTTCAACATTTCCTTTGGAGTTTGTTTTATAAGTATCTTGTTGAACACATGTTATCATTGATGTCAAAGGTTGTCAAAGGCTATCAATAATGTCATTGATGTCAAAGGATAAAAAATATTGAAGCACTTGAATTATCATTATATTCCATTGGCCTTGTCATGATGTGTTGTAAGAGAGTTGCAAAAATATATGCCATATTTTTGGTAGCATGTTATGTATCAGAAGGTGTTAATCATGAAGAAGTTGTCTCATCAATCATATCACTAAATCATTTTTTATTTAGATGTGACTACCTTTTTCGGGAGTTGGTGTGTATTGTATGCTTATAATACCATGCAGAGTATTCAGTCACTATGATTGTGGTGGTCTAAAATTCTGCACAAGGATATCTTTTGGGTAGAGAGATTTCTTTGGAAATACAAATATGGTTTGCATTTCTTTTATAAATGAATTTTTTCTCTGCAGTTTGGAAGGAGAGTATGCCTATACTAGTTCTATCAAATTATTAAGTTTTTGGAGGATATGTTCAGTGTGCAAGAAGATTGAAGTAACAGAAGGTTCTCTATGTCTATCTATCAACCAATTAAAGTTCAAGGCATGTGTAGTAACGGCTATTAGCGTGCAAAATTCAAATCTCACTTGTGGTGTTAGGATAGGATTTGGTTAAGGTCGTTGTAGTAGTGCACAACATCATATTCTTTTGGCAGCATCTAAAATTGAAATTGGACAAACCTACTACACATTTCATGCAATTTGAATTTAGGTCCACCTTATGTCATCCTGGCTACTTGCAGATCCATGACCGACATAGAAGAGTGTTAATGTAATGTCATGTATATATTTCAAATGTTTAGATGCATGTGATGTGATTTGAGTATGTGTATGTGAAGCATATTACACTGATATGAAGAAAACTTGTCTAAAGGGCATAACCTGAAGAGAAAGTATGAAGAAAAGAGAATGCACCTGTACCAAAATATCATTTTCAGTGAGGAAGAGTGTCAGCAATGACTCTAGCACATGTATGTGTTGCATTGAAGATCCGCAAGCTTTATCATTGTATTTTGGTAGGACTGGTGTTCTACCTATTGTATTATTTCATTTGGGGAATGGTGTCTCCAATAGGTTGGTGCCTACAAACACAATAGGGATTATTATCTCTGGTAGGTTGATGCCTACTTAAGTGTGTAAAATTCACTTGTATATTTCTACATTGTGAGGCTGGATTTGAGTAGTAGATCGAAGTAACTATTCTAACCATGGTTTTTCCCATCTTGGGTTTTCCACATATATCTAGTGTCCTCTTGTGTGTTTTATGCTTTTATTTTTTGTTTTTTTATGTGGGGTTTGCTGTGAGGAATCATGTATTCTAATAAATATGGCAAAAGTTAAGAAATTTTAAATAGATTTGATCTACTGATTTGCCCCCCCCCCCCGCTCTTAGTAGATTGTGTGCCCTTCATATCTTCATAGTTGCTTGAATTTCCTTCATTTTATTTATATATGTGGACCCTTGAGAATTTTTCCATGGAATCCATCATGAGACCTCTTCTCTTGAGAGAGTTTCTTCTACATTTTTCATTGGATGTGTTTCTTCCTAAGGGGAGGAATAATGTTTTTTGTTTTTAGATTATCTTCAACATTCTTATTCGAGCATTTAAATTTTGGAAAAGGATCTACTTCCTTCTGGGGAGGATTCATTCTCTCATCTTTTCTCTCCCATGGGGGGATATTGATTGTACTTATGTGACTGAAGCAACACCTAGGGGGACATGTTGAGTCCTACATTCCTTTGTCACATGTATACTTTCATTTATTTTTTCTCTTTTGGAGAGGATTTTTCCCATGAGGTTTTCTCCTTTTCTCCACTTATGAGAGATTTTAGTTACTTGTTCATGGGTACACCATCAATACTTGTATCCATAACCCATTTTACATCCATCATTGCATTCTTTATTAGTTGTTTAATTTCTCCCTACGTTGATCTTAAGGAGGGGTGTTGGAATAAATAGGTCGTCACTTGATAATTAATTAATCATTAATTACTTATTAGACACCTTTTACTTTAATTACTTTAGCTAAACTTAAGAATTGATTTTTTATCATTAGATTGAGATATATTTAGAGCATGTTGTCTCATTGCATCAGATGGTGACACTTGTCTCAATCTAATCAAACCCTCATCTAGGTTTTTCTTTTTTTCTTTTATAAGCATTCAACTTTCATTGTAATCATTTATTTAGGTTATTGCAGATCAATACAATTTCTTAGTCTGATGAGCACATCATCTTGCTTTGATCTCTCATTTGTGATAGGATAATTTCTTGCAGGTGAATTTTGGGAATTGTGGGGTTCAATCATCAACTCTAATAGATTTGATCTATTGATAGGTTATTAATGAAAGAATATTTTTCTCCATGCCTCAACTAACCAATCAGTGGTACACACATCCTCATTTCATTGGATGAGCCGATGGTTAGGGATTCTCTCTAGATGGCCATGTTTTCTTCAGTATTGGTGCCTCTTATGGAATAAAAAGGGTCTATCATGCTCATTTTTTGGGTTCTTCCTTTTTTCTAGAGATGTGCATGCTCTATAACTCTACCATTGTAAAAAGACTCCATGCCTTTATATTAATGATTATTTTATGTTTTTCACCTCTTCTCACTTCTTACACTCTGTGTAAACTTTCTTACCTTTATGTTTGAATGAATTTTTATTATTGGCTAGGTTTTATGTTGTGTTAAACTTGTTTGAAAAGGGTTAATAGTGGATCTTATTATTCCCTCTTAACATTTGTCAAATTTTGACCTCCACACACACCTTTAGGAGCTAGTATAATAAAGAACTATGTGAGTTCTTTTGGTGGTTTGATTGATTCCTTGTGTTGTAGTGAGCAAGAAGAAGCTCACTTTAATCTAGGTGCATCACCACCCTTTACCTTTCATGGATTCCTTCTTCCCATTTTCTCTTGGAAAATCAATAGAATAAGATTGGCCTATAGGTTTATTCAGTCATGTTGCACGTTGGTTCAACACATGCATCTAGGTTTAGAAAGGAACTAGCCTTCTCTGGAGGTTTGATCTCATCTACAATGTCCCACACCTTGAGATCATTCCCATTGTGTCATTATAATATTGGGCTAGCTCCAACATGGTGCAATTTTATGTGACATCACCAATCTCAAAGCAAAATAAAAAAATCCTCAACATATGAAGTGTGACGAGTTGTCATCATGTATCATACTTTAATTAATTATCATTTGACCAAGGTGGTGTCCAAGGTTGTCTACAACAATATTTTAGATATCTAATTCTATGGAAAATGCTTATTCTAGAAAGAAATGTTAACTACAAAGCCTTTAAAAGTTATAATATATGAGAGCAAAAAGAACGTAACCTACAAAATTAAGGAAGTTGATTGAACTTTGTTTTTTATTAGGTAAGTAGCATTTACAGGGTGTTGTACCCTTCACAAAGAGCCACAAGGGCCAATAGAGTTCAAGACCAAAAAAGCATCAAAATACAAAGCCAAAAAATAAACACAACAGACGGACAAACAACGGACCAACAACAGACTAACTAGAATCTTCCTAGTTCCTAGATAGGAGATTAACAACATCATCTCTAACCCATTCCTAATGGTCTTCAGCCTTCTTTATGTCCATTTCATCCTTCATGACCACCGACAGGGTACTAGTAACATAGTGGACTAGCTTAACTATGAAGTGGGTCAAACCACAGAATTTTTTGTCCAATTTATCCAATCTTTCCTTCAACACACAGAGATCCTCCCCTCCAACTACAGTTTTTCCAGTATCAGCATGCGCAACATCCAGTGGGTCTGAAGACTGAGAGGCCAAAACCTCCTTCTAAACTTTTCCCATGTTAGGAATGGAGTTGGGTCCTCTAGCAAGCTCCTCCTCCTCACCCTCAAACTCCTCTTCATCCCTACTATCTTTGTTGTCTGACTGCTCCTCTTCCATATCCAAGTCTTTAACCTACAATTTTTTGCTATTCTTGACCAGCCTACCAGAGCGTCAAATGATGGCATCACAACCAATCACCACCATCTCCGCAACCACCATATCCCCCATAGATTCCTTGCTTACCACAATTTTACCTTTGCTCGGAGGCTCCTTCAAACTCTTTCCTTCCTCCTTGTCTTTCTTTTTTTAGGGTGGGCTTGCTAGCAGTCTTGATAGGAGTTGATTTGAGCTCACAAAGACTAGCTGCCGCACTAGTCTAGGCCACTCCCACATTCCCTTTAATCTTTTTAGCAGTGGGTTTGGGTTTATGTGTTTCAACAGGGACCGAGTGGTTTTTCCTTATAGGGCCTTTAGACTCGGCTGGAGATAAATTGATCATAGTGGGAGGCTCAATCTCTTCAATGCGGACAATCGATATGGGTTTAGGCGGACATAAAGCAAGATGGAAGTGGTAGAGCCTCAAAATGAGGCCCTGATGGAGCGGCAGGGGAGGAGGGTCATTAGGATTCAAACCAGCAGCCTCAATACATTTTTCAATAGAACTTTATAAGTCCATAAGAAGGAAAAAAGGAAAGTTTAACAGAACTTTATGCTGAAGGTGGTTCAAAAGAGGGAAATGGTAGAAATAGTAGGCTTTGTATCTACCTTCTAGAGTCACATACTTCATCAAGGCAAGGCACACTTGGTTCCACGGCTGAGGGAGAGCCTCCCGCTCAAAACCCGACTGGTTGCGCACTGGCTCCTCATTCCCCACAAAAAACTTGTTCATACTTTCATTATCCTGAGTTTTAGTGTGCTTTGGATGCTTCATACTAGTACACTGGAGCCTCATCTCCTATGCAATCACTTCCTCATCCACAGTAAAGGAAATACCTCCCAAAGTTACCCAGTGATCTTTCCACGAGTTGACAAATTGTGTAGACAGATTAGGATCATGGCCCGCTAATCTCTCCATCAGAGGAGCAAGACCACCTTCGACACAAATGTGCCAAACCAACGGATCTTTGCAAAATTCGTTGTAGTTGTTTGGCTCAGTTCACACCCTATCACCACCCATAATGTCACTCTGCACACAGGATAACCAGAAACCCTAAGAATTACTTTAAAAAAATGGAACTTATTAAACTATTGTACTATTGGTAATAAAATTTGGACTACTCTATCTTGTTTCTTGCTTTTTCAAAGAAAAATTAGAATATAAAATGAAATATTTTAGTATATTTTATGTTTTTTTTTTTAAAATTCAACATAGCATAAAAATAACAAACTATTTTGGAGCTATGTAGTATAAACAGTTCTTTATATGAATATGAATTCATAAATAACTATAGTTAATATAGATGATTGAAATGATGTAAACAACATTGAATAAATGAAACAAATTGAATATGTTAAACCCATAAGTTATGATAGATATGAATACAATTATGCAGACATAAACTTAATGAAAACTTAGAATAATTATCTCTACCATGCACTTCAATTCCTCAATTGAGTTTCTAGCTTGACAAAGATTCTAATTTATTAACTCATAATAGCATGTCATCACACTTCTCATAACCAATTTTTTACTAAAGAGATTCTCTATTTCTTATGTCTCAAAAAAAAAAGATATCAGATGCTAGAACTATCCTCTTTCTAATTAATAGAAAGATACATATAAACTATAACCTATTTGGTGATATTCCTTGATGCCATTAAAAGTATGTTACATGAATTTCATAATTAGAATTCTAAGTTACATTAATTTAAAATCAATTTAGTTGTTTCAAATAACTACTATAAAGTAAGAATTTTAATTAATGGAGATTTATCAACTTAGTGGCACTCACAACTTCAAGAAGAGTAGGAGACATTAGTCTCCAAAATTCCTTTTGTAGAGACCTAGTACATGTGATAGTTTTGGAGGTGCTCTAAATATTTTGGAGCTTTATAGAAATGGTGCTCCACAA
Organism: Sequoia sempervirens; assembly: GCA_007258455.2. Classification (NCBI taxonomy): domain Eukaryota; kingdom Viridiplantae; phylum Streptophyta; class Pinopsida; order Cupressales; family Cupressaceae; genus Sequoia; species Sequoia sempervirens. The sequence goes on along the minus strand of VDFB02000003.1, from coordinate 80,272,815 downwards.
TTCCTATCCTTCTTACACACATTCTATCTTTATAAAATTTATCTTTTAACATATAAACATTAGCATTAAGATCATCATAAACACAGAAAAAGAAACAAGTCTGCATACATTAATATTTAAAGAAGATTGCAACATAATTATTATATAATCTTATTAAATTAAGCAAGATAAGAGTATATGGGGGTGATAAATGTTTAAAAATAAAGGTAACTTGGTTCTAATTTGAGGATAAATATCTATACCTATCACTCTCCTAGACCTATAGTAAGCAAGTCCTCTTAATTCTCTTTTTTTTTTCTTGTTGTTGCAATTTATTTACTTTTTCCTTGTTACATTGCTTTTCAAATAGTTTCAATTGATGGCATATATCAAATGTTCTTCTCTACTACCTCTTGTGGTTTGAATATATAGCCCTTGGAATTTTCTATCTTGTTTTTATACTTATCAATTTTTTGTTCAGATTATGTATCTTTAACATTTAATGGGGTGGATGACTGAAGAATGAGTGGTGATCTATATCATTCCTATCTAATTTTATCTTTATCCATTTAGTATTTTTTTAATTTCTTTTGCACTTATAAAAGACCACATAAGATTTCCAAGGAATATTAGCTCCCTCTTTTGAAGTTGCACATGTAGGGTTTTATATCTTTCCTCGCAAGCTACAAAGGCCTATTTTGGAAAGTGGGGAATGACATTAGTTAAAGCCTTATAACACAATGAGTATATTTTTCTACCATAACAAGGTACTTTAACATCCATTGTATTTTTTCTTTAAAGGTTTGTGGTTTTCTAAAGTGATGCCTCATTAGGAATTTACTGGTTTCCTCTATTTTCTAATATTGTTTTGTTCTTTGTTTCCATGCCTCTTATTTTCTAATGGTATCTATGTTTTTTTCTTTGGTTCCATGCCTCTTATTTTCTAATGGTAGAAATTAATGCCTTTAATTGTACTTATCCTACAAAGAGATTGATGGAGAAATTTGTATACTTTTCAACCAAAATATTGTGTGTGAAAAAATCACACAAGATATTTTGTTGTTCAAGTACAAGATTCTTAAAAGCTTTCAAAAATTATTGATCATTTATATCATGCAATAAATTACATTAAATTCTCAAAATTTTCCATCTTAATAATTGTTAACTTAAGAACATACTATAAAATTTGGAGGGTTGTCCAAATGTGAGCAGTATATTTCCTATTTTACAAGCATCATTCTTAGCTTCCCCTAGTTGTTTTCCAATTCTAGAAATTTGAGAAAGGAGTTCAATGCTTACCTTATATTTTTGTCTAGAGATTATTGTAGACCCCTTTGAAAATTTCTACACAAATTTCTCTATTTTTTTTAGTGGTAGACTTAAATTTTTTTAAAGAATTCTAACTATCTTGCTACTCTAAAAATGTTCACTAATTCATGATCCTAGAGCAGTTTCTCTAGGGATTCTAGTTTAGCTTTCATTTTTATGCTTGTTATTATTTTTTGACTAGGGTTGCTACTAGAATTAAGCATAACAAAAAAATGTATTGCCTTGGTGATTGTAGGAAAAATATTCTAAGGAAATATTTTGAGTAGAGCTCAAGCTTAACATAGAAATTAAGGTGAGTACTTGGTAAATTAATTAGTAGAATAATGAAAATGGTTGTGATATAGTATTGTGCCACCTTTTTCAAATAGGATGGAGAGAAGATGACATAATTTATCTCAAATAGTTATTATGGCAGTGGTGATATCATGCTTAATCATGAGATCATTTAATAATCTTTACAAACTGAAATAAAGAAAAAGATGGACCTTATGTTTAATGCAAAAACCTTGGGTTAATTATATTCCTTTTTCAAAGTTGTACATTAGAATGTAAATCAACAAGGTGAATAAATTAACTTTCAGCCATGAAGGTGAGTCAATTAGACCTGGATCTGCATTCTTGAGGCCTTGAAATTGGATTGGAAATGATTTGGAATGATTAATCTAATTGAACTATATGACCTACTTTGATAAATGCAATATTCTAGAAACACGTAGATTGAAACAATAAATTGCAAGCATATCTAAGAAGTATTGGAGATTGTGCACTTGTCATAAAAAGTTGGATCTCTCATGCAAAGGAGGAATCAAATGCCTACGGGCATACGGGTCTCTCATAGGGGGTCTTGAAACGAATTTTGCATTCCTTTGATGTTGTATCTGACCTTTTGTTTTTTCAATTGCAGAGTTGTCGAAATTCCATCAGATAATTTTGTAGTTGAGTTTTCATGGTTTGACAAGATTTAGGGCTTTGAATGCAACAATGGACAACTTATTTTCAATATTCCTTGAATTCTCTTCAAACCTATAACCTACACATTCAAAGAGAGAGAAAATGTTGGGCTAGGGGCTTGCCTCAGTCGAACCCCGTGTAAGTTTTTCCACTTCCAAAATGGTAATGTCAATTATAGAAATGATAATTGAAAGGAAGGAATGATGAAATCACAAAGTGTTGCAACTCACCACCCTTCAATGGCTTCCTTGAAGGACTGAAATCATACACATCACCTCAAGGCCTTTATCTTACTTGCTTGATTGCTTGAATTCTTGAATGCTTTGGAGACATATAAAAAGTGATAACCTTCACAAAACATGAACTTACATAAACTCACATAATATATGACATGATGTTGGGTCTTGAATTGTTGTAAGAAATCATTGAAATGTCACTCTTGACT